>CM031243.1:426510607-427110607 GCA_018340775.1 Taxus wallichiana var. yunnanensis | reverse complement strand
CATTCTTGACTCCATACAACTAGTAAGATGCGTGGGCTCATCACTGAGAATCAAGAAGGACGCAGGAGGTAGATAATGAGTATAGAGACAAATGCTAACAACAATCCCTTTGGGAAATTGTGACTCAATTCTTCATAACATTACTAAACCGGTTTCAAAAATGGCTTTCACTTTATGAGTCACGTGCTAGACTTAGACAATTACATGGCTTGCTGATTGGTAAGATATGAGGTGAAGGGATAGTTCTCTCTTCACTTAGGCATCTAAATTACTTCTTTGGGGATTCTATAATTGTAAGTACTATAAGATTTTGTATTTTTGAAATGACTCCCTATGCCTTTCCCCATGCTACTAGTGAGAAGCAAGGGCTCATCACCAAAGGAAAAACATAGGCGAGTGAATTCCCTTTTTGTCTTGTTTTTGTTTTTGTTTTTTTAATGTTTTTTTAGTTTTTTTTTTTAAATTTTTGAATGTTTTGCAATATTTTTATTATTTTATGAAAATGACCCTCTACCCTTTACCCCATGCCACTTGTAAGAGGCAAGGGTTTATCACCGAAGATAAGATGTAGACGCAGTAAGGGCACCTTCCTCCATTCCTAGTCTCACCACGACCAGAAGAAGTATGAGCTCAACACCAAAGACTATAAAGGACCAAAGATGTGATGATGAATTATTCATAAGTTATTGAATTGATGGAATTTTTTTAAAATAATGTTTTGTATTTGGGAAGGAACGTCTACCCCCAATCTCAAATTTCCACACGACTAGTAGGACACAGGGTTCAACACCAAAGACCGAGATGGAAGACCAAATGAACTAGGTAAAGAAGTTTAAAGATTTTTATGAAAGAGAAAATGTTGTTGAAGGAATATATTACCATCGAAGCTTCTAGGTATGACCATAGGTGAAAGCAATCTGAAAATGGAAGATATGATAAGAAGTATGATGCTCACAAACTTAATAGGATCTATATTAGCACCTGTCTCATGATGATAAATATGAAGATGTGATTTTGATAAAGAAAATATCTACCAATGGAAATGAATAAATTTAAATTATTCAGAGATAAGCAAGACAAAAGGAACAATGTACACATTGTTATTTCCCGAATAGTGAACATCTTAAGGATAAAATTTCTGTAAATGAACTACATTAATTGGTTCATCAAGATATTGACCATCTTCAGTGGCCAACTTATAGGCTCCAGAGCCAAATTTAGCTATAATTACATAGGGTCCTAACCAATTAGGCTCAAATTTTCCTTGTTTTTCTCGTTCTTTAGTGGTATTCTTTTGATTTTCTTTTAAAACGAGGTCACCAATTTTGAATTCTCTAGGTCTTACCTTTTTATGATAACTACATTGCAGTTGTTTTTGATAGACTTGATGATTAAGAGCATTAAGTCATTTTTCATCGAGAAGCTCAAGCTCTTGAAGCCGTGACTGTCAATATTCATCTTCATTAATTACATCTTTAAGGGATATTTTGAAGGATGGGAGTTATATCTCAATAGGTAAAATGGCTTCACAACTGTAAATGAGAGAAAATGGGGTGGCTCAGATAGGTGTGTGGTAAGATGTATGGTAAGCCCAAAGAGTAGAGTTAATTTGAGTATTGCAATTACATCCATGGGTGTGGACAATATTTTCCATGATGGATTTTAAGGTCTTATTGGTTTCTTCTGCTTGACCATTACCTTGAGGGTAGTAGGGAGTGGACCACTTAAGTTTGATGTGAAAATTTTTAGTTAGGTCCTTTACATCTTGGTTTTAAATGATTTTCCATTATCTGCGATCAGAGCGGATGGAATACCAAATTGACAGATGAGATTATTAAAAATGAATTTTGATATTTGGCTACTGGTAACATAAGTGAGAGGTATAGCTTCCACCCATTTAGTGAAGTAATCAGTAGTGGTAATGATGAAATTATGTCCATTGGACGATGTTGGTCTGATTTTACCAATGAGGTCAAGTCCCCATTGAGAGAAGGGCCATGGTGTGGTTATTGATTGTAATGCTTGGGAAGGTGCATGGATAAGATTTCCATGCTTTTGACATGCTTGACATCGTTTGACAAAATGGCATGCGTCACTTTCCATGGTGGGCCAATAATATCCAACTCGCAGGATTTTCTTGGCTAAGGCTATACCATTCGTGTGCGCTCCACAAATACCAAAATGGACTTCAGCTAGGACACTTGAGGCTTCTTCTGATTAAGACATCGGAGCAGGGTGCCATCATATCCTTGTTTATAAAGATTTTCTGCTAAAATGGTGTAATGAGAGGCATGTTGTGCTAAAGCACATTTATGAATTGGTTTCATGTCGGCAGGAAATGTTTTATCACGAATGAAGGTATAAATATCATGGTACAAAGGGTTATTCAAACCCACGATCTCACATACCATAGTGTTTTCAGGTAATATCATAGGTAGGCATTAAGAGATGTTCTATGAGAAAATGTTCCTGGGGTTGACTAGATGTGATTTCTAATAGGGATCTGATGGATGCCATATCATCGGTAGATTTATTATGAATTCTGGGGATTTTATCAAAGATAATTAATCAAAAATAGCTTCGAAGACTATCCACCATGCATTTATATGGGATAAGTTTTTCATCCTTGACCTGGTATTCATCAATAACTTTCTTGATGATAAGTAAAGAATCACCAAATACAACTAATTCTGTAAGATTCCAAGATATAGCCAATTTTAATCTTGCGATTAGAGCTTCATATTTTGTGATATTGTTGGTACATGGGAATGCTAAGCAAAATGATTTGGGGATAACGTGTCCACTAGGTGTGATAAGAAAAATACCAACCCCTGAGCCATGGAGATTACAAGATCCATAAAAAATAGAGTCCAAGCTGGTGCGATGTCTATGTGTAGAAGATCTTCATCAGGAAAAGAAAAATGAAGTGGTTTTGTGCCAGGAAGGGGTGCCTCGACAAGTTGGTCTGCAAGGGCCTGTCCTTTAATTTCCTTATGCGGAACAAATTTGACATCAAATTCACTAAGTAATACGACCCAACTAGACATTCTTCCCGTGAGAATGGGTCGGGACAAGAGATACTTGAGAGGATCAATCTTGGAAATCAACTTAGTTGTGTGATTGAGCAAGTAATGACATAACTTATGGAATGCAAAGGCGACTAGTAAACATACTTTTTCAATTTGGGATTATCATACTTCATGCTCAATAAGTGTTTGACTAAGGTAATATACAACCTGTTCTTTTTCTTGATTGTTATGTTGTGCTAATAAAGCTCCTATGGCATGTTCAGTGGTAGATGTATAAAGCAACATGGGTTTATCGGTGACTGGTGACATAAGAATAGGTGGGCTAGAGAGTTATTCTTTTAACTTAGAAAAGAGTTTTGGAAATCGTGGTTCCAGTGAAATTGTGCATCTCTCTTGAGTAATTGATTAAAGTGATGGCACTTATCAACCAACTATGATATGAAAAAACGAATAGATTGTATTTTTCCCTGAATACTGTGTAATTGTTTTAGGTTTTGAGGAGGAGGCATTTCCATAATGGATTTGAATTTTGTAGGATCCACTTCTATGCCTCTCTGTGAGATAATAAACCCTAAAAATTTACCAAAGGTCACTCTGAACACACATTTCTTTGGGTTAAGATGAACCTTATACTCGTGTAATCTATCAAAAATGCATCTAAACACACTGGATGTCCTATTTTTGTTTTTTATTTTGCTAATATATCATCAACATAATCTTCCATGATATCATGTAACATATCATGGAAGATGACAAGTCATTGCTCGTTGATAGGTGGCACCAACATTTTTCAAGCCGAAAGGCATGAGCTTATAATAGAAGGTGCACCATGGTGTAGTAAATTTCATTCTATGTTGATCTCCTTTAGTAATACGTATTTGATTGTAACCAAAAATCCATCCATTAAGAAAAGCATTTCATAGCCTCTTTGTAGAATCAACAATCATGTCTATATTTGACAAGGGGAAGTCATCTTTTGGACAAGCCTTGTTGATGTTGCGGAAGTCTTTGCATATTTTTATTCTAGGAGATTTCTTGGTGATGATAACTATGTTAGATATCCATGCCGAATAATCAATAGGTTTGATAAAGTTAGCTTCTAAGAGTTTCTCGAGTTCGACTTTGACAAGCAATGCAACTTGGGGATGCATTTTGCGTAGTTTTTGTTTTACAGGTTTTGCATCTAGATGTACCACAAGATGGTGTACTACAAGAGATGGGTCTAGGCCTGGCATGTCCTTATATGTCCATGTAAATATATCTTGGAATTCAATAAGGAGTGTTGTGAATTCCATGCATTCTTGGTCAGACAGACTAATGCCAAGTTGTAAAAATTTTGGTTCATTCGGTGGTGCCAATGTTTATGTCTTTAGTTTCTTCTACAAGCATTTTAGATGTATCTTTTTAGAGAATGATGCTAATGGTTGATGTAGTTCATCGGTGTCGAGTGTTTTAGGGGAGTTGGTACAAGATTTTTGTGTGTAATGTTGGGACTTTTTATTGACATGTTTGTTGGATAAGGTGGCGGTGAGATTTTGACTATGGGAAAAATTTTGTTTGCGCTTATGATCCAAATTTTCTGAGGGTGAAGGATCTAAATATTTTATCTCTTTGCCAAAATAGAATGATTTATTTAGATTGATTTAAAATCCTTTTCTATGGTTGGAAGTAGGGATTCGGTCACGAGTTCCAAGGAATTCTTTAATGGCTTCATCATTTTGGAACATGTCCATGGCCGCATGATGTGGTTGGCCATGGTCTATGAGAGTCAGATGTGTAGGCTCAAAATTGATGACATTAATAGATAAATGTTCAAAGTAAAGATGTGTTTCAGTGAGGTCCTCAAAAAGGCTATGTGGAGACCTGATGTCATTATCAAAACTGATGTCATCATTGTCACTTGAAATTATTATGGGACAAATATCAAACACCTTGAAACCTAGACCATGTTTACCGTGATGTTGTGTGTAATTGATCGGGTCTAAGTGACCTTGTTCATTTGGAATAAGTCCTTAACCCTTCCATCGCATGTTTTTCATTATTTGATGAGCTTTGGTAAATTGAGGGGACTCATAACATGGAGAAAAGTTGTCATTATATAGCCAAGATCCTCGAAGATCTTGGAATATGTTCGTTGTCAAGATAACCAAAAATTTCCAAACCGATTGTCCCCATTTGGTATGTGGGATGGATTCTTAGATGTGGAACGCGTTAGGTTTGCAATAGCTATGTGGGGATTTGTAGATATAAAAGGAATCTACCATCTTTTGAAATTTATATTCACTGCATCCTGTTGTAGACACCAAAATTGGGTCACACTCTCCTTGACCCCTTGTTAAATAATCAACTTGAACACACTCACCTAACCATGTCCCCTTGCACCCCACACTAATATTAATTTAATAAAATTAACCCATTTCCTCACAATATTTATTAGTTAATTATCCTAATTAAGTTAATTCCCACCCCACCACCTCACCTAGACACCTCACCTATACACCTCACCTAGCCACCTCACCCTAAATCTATTCTTAGTATTTTTCCATAACTAACTAAGACCTAACTAAACCCTAAAAATCAATGCCTGCATCCCCTCTAACCACATTCCCGCATAAAAAAGGTATCTCCCACTCTTGCCCGGAGGAATAGAGAGATCTCGCAGAATTCATTGTCATGATCTCCTATTTTTAGTAAACCTAGGGAATCCCACCCTAACCGATGTCGGTCACCCCTGAACCGACGCCGTCAACCCAGAACCATCTTTGGTTACCTTTTATTCCATTTGGTAACCTTATTTTGAGGTTGGAACATTCTCGAGAGAAAAAAATAAGGAGACCGAGTTGCATGCACGTGAAACAAGCATCCTTTTATGCATCCAGACATCTAGAGCCATCACCAGGATCAATCATAGAGCTATTTTATTCACAAGAGAACTCCGAGAAAGCACCACTATAGAACCATACACAAATTCTCCGATTAACCACCTCCACCGCTCAACCATCGATCCTTAACACAAAAGAATTCATGACCCTAACCAAGTATGGTTTATTTCAGTTAGTAATCTTTATTACTCCTATTATTAATCTATTATTTGCATGCTTATTGCTTCATCACCCACTTTCCTATGAACTCAAATATCCCTTCACCCATATCACCAAATCACCTATTCTCACCTATTGTATAATTATGAGAATACCTAAGATCTCTACAGACCTCCTCATTCACTCTCCCAAACTTTATTTGACCCCAGATCACCCCTGTCATTTAATCTATTTTGATTTTCTTTCACCTCGACCGTCACCGACGCCACCTATCCACAACCGTTGTTAGTTCTACCTAAACTGGCATCGGTCACATTTAGCTAATGTCGGTCTATGTGTTTTACACCCTGTCCAAGAATAGACCCAACAATCACCCTACCAATCGACCTAAATAACCTAGAATCGAGACCTTGACAAGACCCAGAACTTGACGGACACCTCACCTCTCGATCCAACTATAGCTTATCTTGTTGTGATTGGATTTTCTTATTGTAATTGAATGAGATACCTAAATCATATCAACAACAAGAGGAAATTTTTATTTCTCGTATTAATTTTTTTTAAACAATGGATTGACAACCATCTAGGAAGTATCACGCTTCTCGAAAATAGCATACGCTAGGAAGTCCAATGTCATATATCATTTAACTATCTTTTTACGGTCTTATTTTCATTATAGGTAGTTCCTCTTAGCCAAAAGGAATCTCTCACATTCAGCTATGGATCAATAAGTCAGAATGCACACAATAACCATCAATTGACCAACATTTAATAGGTATTCCTCCTTGGCCCTTACCCTTATCTATTTCATCATTTCAAAAGGTAAAGAAAATGGTGAAACATCCTCTAACGACATTCCTACATAAAAAGGTATTTCCCACTCTTTCCCGAGGAATAGAGAGATCATGCAAATCATTTCCATGATCTCCTATTTTTAGTAAACCTAGGGAATCCCACCCTAACCGACACTAGTCACCCTTGAACCAACACCGTCAACTCCGAAACTTCATCGCTTACCTTTTGTTCCCTTTGGTAACCTTTTTCAAAGTCGGCACATTCTAAGAGAAAAAAAAAGGAGGAGACCAGTTGCATGCAAACAAAACAAGCATCCTTTTATGCATCTAGACATCCAGAGCCATCACGAGGATCAATCATAGAGCCATTGTATTCACGATAACACTCTGGAAAGCACCACTACAGACCATACACGTATTATTCGATCAACCACCTCCACCACTTAGCCATCAGATCCTTAACATAGTAAGTATAACCCTAACTAGTATGGTTTATTTCAGTTAGTAATCTTTATTACTCATGTTATTAATCTATTCTTTGCATGCTTATTGCTTCATCACCCACTTACTTGTGAACTCAAATACCCTTTCACCCATATAACCAAATCACTTATCCTCACGTGTTGTATACTTCCAGAGCATACCTAAGATCTCTATAGGCCTCCCCATTCATTCTCCCAAACTTTATTTGACCCTAGATCAACCCTGTCATTTAATATATTTAGAGTTTCTTTCACCTTGACCATACCGACGCCAGTTATCCACAACCATCATTGGTTCTACCTAAACCGGCATCGATCACATTTAGTCGACGTTGGTCTTTGTGTTTTACACCCTAACCAAGAACAGACCCAACAATCACCCTACCAGTTGACCTAAATAACCCAAAATCAGACCCTGACCAGCCCCAAAACCTTGACAGACACCTCACCTCTCAAATCCAACTATAGCCTAGCCTATTGTGATTGGATTTGCTTATTGTATTTGAATGAGATACCTAAATCATATCAACTACAATAGGAATTTTTTTATTTCTCACATTAACTTATTTTAAATAGTGGATTGACATCATCTAGGAAGTATCACACTTCCCAGAACTAACATATGCTAGGCATTCCGCTATCATATATCATTTAGCTATCTTTTTTTGGTCTTGTTTTCTATTACAGGTAGTTCCTCCTAGCCAAAAGGAAGCTATCACATTCAGCTATGGATCAAGAAGTCAAAACATGCACAACAACCATCAACCAACCAACATTTAACATGTATTCCTCCTTGGCCCTTACCCTTATCTTTTTGTCATTTCGAAAAGGTAAAGAAAATGGTGAAACATTTTGGCATGCACGGTGGGACCCTTCAGGGGTTATTTTAAATTTATTCATTCCTTGGTGAAAGTTGTGTGTTTTTTTCCCTTCAAAAATATTCCACATTAATTTTCTTCTTTGGAATCATCCTCATTCATTCTATTGTCTAAAAACAATCATGTTTTTAGTACTTTAAAAAAGAACACTTCTTCCTTTATTTTGCATTGCATTAGTGAAAGAAAATCCATCTTCTTATTAATCTCTTGCTACATCAAATATCACACTTCGATTTGGGTTTTAAAAACTTGCATTACATTCTGATTTGTTGCATTATTAGCTCACATTAAAACTGAGGGCAACCTATATGTTGGAAGTCATGCCTAGCTAATGGTTGACACAAAGAATCGTAGAAAGAACATTTTTCTCTCTCTGTGTGTCTTACCAAACTTACACAAAATCAAATATACACATCTTTCTTAAACAACATCTTACCTAGGAACATTTGTCAGTGATCACATGATCCGGTTGGTAGGTACTCCCACTCATTGCCTCTATCGAGTCATCATCTCAGAGGATGGCCTTCCCTGCCATAACATACCTGAAACCTCTCCTTTTAGATATCCTTTTTCGTAGGATGCCTTCCCAACCAAAAAAATTTGTTCTAAATACACACAGTCAATCCTAAATAGCATAAGCTAAACAAACATAAGAAAATCATTGTTAGGATCATGCTTTTTCTTAGCGTTCCTCTTGGCTTGTGTTTTGAGGTGTGAGACTATGAATATCTTTTTTTTTTCTTCCTTGCACACCCCACCATCATAGTTGGAGTATTTTGAATTTTTATGAGTGTGTTAGGGCCCTATCTCCTCATTCTCAAGATTCTCAATTTGATTCTTCACTTAATTTAATTCACAAAACCAATTTTATTCATTTCTTTCTAATTTCATAGTCACCAACATCAATCCAGTGACCTTCGCCGGTTCACTTCTAACTATTTTTGGTTAAACCCTAACCGGTGTCAGCTTATGGATTTCTAGTTACTTTACCTAGAATAGATTTCATCACTGCTTCCTCATTATGTTTCGGCCCTCGGGCATCATAATATATCTCCCCTATTAATATTTACTATCATACACAGTTTCACTAGTACAAATCCAACATTCCCACTTCATTTTTTAGAGACTAGTTTCTTCCATAATGACTGGTATCGGTTTTAGAAACCATCATCGATGTTGTCCCAAGTGTCACTAGTCATCCCCGGCCGTTTATTTTTCCCATAACCATCACCAGTCAACCTAACCATCGTCGGTTGCATGTGTTTGATTTTTCAAAATCTAGACATTGACCAGATTCACCTCTCAAACCCCATTATTCTCTATTTCTATTATTTTCTGTGTCATCTACAGAATACAGTCTTACTAGGTCAACACTTGTTCACATGGTGCTGACTCGTAGCCAAACTAACACCCTCATATTCCACGCTAGTCATCAACCACTCCCACCTAGTCCCTCATCGCCTTCTATCCTATCACCCATGGATCTAACCTTACCTACCACCATTACTGCTAGTGATGAAGAGTTTGTATGATTCCTTGATCAGAATCCCATGGCCTTATAGTTCTACCTTTCCCACTCTTCCACCCGAGACTCCTCTGGTCAGTTGATATACGACATACCTGTATTAATCTCTCCTACCATTATTCTTGCTGCTGCATCAGCCCCTAATAATGCGACGTTACCCTCACTTACTTTTCCCCTAGTAGTTTCACAACTAGGACCCATACTCGCCATGACCGCTACATCGGTAGTTTCCCTCATGCATGTCATATCTGTTGTCCTCTCATCTGCCACCCAGACCATAGTACAATCCACACCCATTGTCTCACAAATACCCATTGCAACAAAACCGCCCATGGTGTTGGTGACCCCTACTCCATTCCAAAATCTCATCCTCTTCATCCCACAAACACTGCCTTTAATCACTACCAGAGTCACGACAACCATCCCACCTACATACACCTACTATCAATAACCCCTTATCTCTTCTCACACCCATTCGGATATGTATGTACTTCTATGTTGGTTCCTTATTCTCAACCTCCCTATCAGGTTCAGTATCTACCTCCTTATGCCATAAGATGTGTCCCTCCATCACAACCTACCAATGACCTCATCAAGTTGATGATGGAAAATATGTAGACACTAGAAGCATCGGTTTCCAGCTCACACAATTCCTTCACCTATGATGAAATTTGTAACAAGACTATTCACCCATCCATTCTTATTCGACCATACCCCGTACATTGGGAGATGCCAAAATTCAACCACTTTAATAGCAAAGAATATCCGTAACAACATTTGTGGTCCTTTAAACATGGGTGTTACCTGATTTCCCATGATGACGCTTTACTTTTAAGGACTTTTGTAATGTCCCCGATGTGATTTTGTATTTGGTAGTACAAAGGACTACCAAGACACTCCATTTACTCATTTAAATAGGTAGCCCAAGCCTTTCTAGATCATTTCTCCATCAACAATGTTAAGAAGGTTACCATGAAAAATCTTTATTCCACACAACAAAGGTGATGATGAGTCTATCATCGACTTCGTCGCTTGATGGTGCAAACCTCATTATCTAGCTCACATTCCAATTACCTCAAACTGATCTTATAGAACTATTTACTCGGGCATGTGCTAGACACATCTCACCAACCCTATAGGTGTAAAATTTTTGCACTTTTGACGAGGCATTCACCATGGCACGGAAATTGAAAATTCATGCTATCGAAGAAAAGAAGATTTAACTTCGTAACAAGAACATCGCATTCAAATCAAATGATGCTTCTTCGTCTTCGAAACCCCAAAAAACTATTTAAATCCCAAATGGTCTGATAATTTTGTAGTTCTCAAATATGGTTCCCTTATCAATCAAACCCAAACCCAACAAACCCTCTTCTAATATCTCTCATGTCCTAGCTTTCCAGGTTCAAACAAGATCAACGAAATTACACTTCCCTAGGAGAATCTTATTCTTTCATTTTGGAAAATCTTGTCAAACCTAGTGTCATTACCCTTCCACCTATAAAACCACATACTGGTTGTGACCCTAAGCGACCCATGCTTGCATGGTATAAGGAACACGAATTTTGTAACTATCATCGTGTCAAAGGTCACAGTGACAATAACTACATCACCTTTAAAAATATTGTCCAAGAAATAATAGAAAACAGAGATCTAGTCTTGGATAGCCCAAATGCACCCGCTAACCAAAACCAACACATATTCAATAATCCATTCCCTAATCATGCCGCATCTTCTGACCAAGGGGGTGATACCTCAAACAATAATAGAAATGTTCGTGAGATCCACATTATTTTCAATGATGTACCATTTGCTTCCCAATTGCCTCATGTTCCTTCTATAGATTAAATCTTATCCCGCACTCCCTACTTGCACCAAAACTGATTTCATCTAATCCTTTACCCATAGAGGAACCCCTTTATCTTCCCCTTCACCCGTGAAAGAGCCTATAATCATCGCACCACCTTTGACCCCTTAAAAATTCCAAGAAATTGTCGGTGGCACCTCTCCTACTCATAGAAGATACAGTCCACCGCTTTCACCAATGTAAGGAGAGACCACTTGAGTTGGCTTGTCCTCTCCTCTAGTCATGGAGGATACTATAGAAGTACCACTACTGTAGATGACCATTCACCATTAGACCTTCAAGATCCAATATATCTACTTTCGGATGTCTTACCCACATTCGAGGCTAGACATTTCCCAGTATCTCAAACACATTTTATGGGGATTGCCACTTGGTCCACATTGGCTCTGCTTACAATAGTACCATTCTCACGCTTGGCTGATCACCTAGACTATGTTGATATAGCCTTACTTTGGGGGTGTCTTCTACTTCCTATTTCAACACAAATGCAGTTGTCACTTGCTGACACCTCCACTATCTATCCAAAAGTGTTTCAACCAACCAAACCGAACACAACCACAACTATCGCAATACCTCCCATGACACCACTCATGGCGCAACTCACACCTTTTCCATTAACCTAACATGCATCTATACCCAAACCCACGCCTATATCATCGCCCTTACCTAAACCTATCACTACCTTAGGGGTCATACCAATAGCTAGCCTTACTCACCCACCCATCAAATTAAATTTAGCTACATCTTCCAAAACTAACACCAAACTTAACTTGACCCCTAAAAAGAAGATCCAATCTCCTAGATCTCATACCCCAACCTCACCAACCACACCCTTTCGGTCCATCCTAGGACCTCACCCCTCGACCTTGGCCAAGAAAACCCCATCCACCGGTAAACCAAGAATGCAGCAACCCATTTCCCCATCATAGACCTCTAATATACCCAAGTGACCCACACAACCTCCGCCCTCACCCGTAACCTTCTTACCACCCATACCTCCAATACCATCAATAACTTCTTCACTACCCATGACACTTCCTTCTCTTTCACTCACATCTCTTTCCCACCCACACCACCTACCTCCACAACACCTCGGTTACCCCCATGGGTAACCCACCCTCTTCCACCATCTGCTTTTCCCTCCACATCTCGTGTGTCCATATCACCTTTACCCAAAAAGATGCAACCTAAAGCTAAAAATCCATTACCCTCCAATAAGGTAGTTAAATCAACCACACCTTCTATTTCGAGTTCATCTACCATGCCCATACCTAAGAAGATACGACCAACACCTAAGACCACACCACACACCAAATCGTAGCCCAACCTACTCCCCCTCTTACAAAGAATCTTCCTACACAGTCAGCTACACCTATACCCAAACCCACATTCACCTCCCATTGTGATCCATTAGCAGGGTCCTATGCCAAAATCCTAACCAACCTCCTTGAAACTTTTGTCATCACATTACCACCTCTTAGACCTTACGACCCACTCAAACCCAAACCAAAAGGGTTTGAAGAAACCAAAATTTTTGCCTACCATCGTGTGCCAGGACACGATGTAGAGAAATGTAAGGATTTGAAAGCCACTCTTGTCCAATTGTGTCCTCCTGAAGAAAAATTTGATGATGATGATCTTCTTGATGAGGACCCCATTTCACCGTCACCAATTTCCATAGATCTTCCCTCATTACCTACTCAGCGACAAAAATATCCACCCCACAACTCTTAGATCCATCCCCGAGATTCAAAATTAACATGGTTCACATAAGAGAGTTGGCCAAACCACCACCCAAATGCTAATGTGCCCTACTCATCTCACAAGGCTCGTATCCACCACTAGGGTTTTGTCCCTCTTGCCGCTATACCTTCCATGACACACCCTCTTCATCCACCTCCCCTTAGATTAACATGATCAACATTGCCACCCATGCTCAGAAAGATAAGGGAAAGGAGAAAGAAATTGGCCCATCAACCAACCCAGTACCAAACATACCATCCACACCCACACCCAAAGTCATCATTCGAGGTCCTGCATATCCCATTTCTGACGGGGTCACACATCACACAATGCTAAAAACTACACCAATCCCCCCTCAAAATGTCTTTATATGACCTCATCCAGACCTCAAAGTCACATCATCAAGCCCTCATGGAGGTCCTTCAATCTATCAAAGTCTTACCAAATGACCCCACACCCGTAGCCTCCATCATTACCCTCAAAGACATATCCTCTCTCACTAGGTCTTCACATTCCTCTCCACCTTCACTCACTCACCAAGTGTCCAACCTTAGTTTTGCGATGAAGAGATTACTCCCTTCCAGTCTGATGACCCCGACCCTACTCTTTTCATCTCTGTATTTATCGATAATATACGCATACGATGCATTATGATCAATAGTGGTGATAACATTAACATCATCTCCTCCCATGCGTATTTAACCAAATGAAAATACATGCCCATTGCATGCATAGTAACCCCGTTATGTTGCATTCCTTTAATGATGCCATGACCTCTACACTGGGTACCATTGTTATCCATGTCCGCGTAGGTCCCATGACTGTCCCCGAACTTTTCTATGTCCTAAAGGGGATTTCTAGTATAACTTTTGCTTGGCTGACCTTGCATCCATGTTATGGGTTATGTCCCTTCGACGTTACATAGATGCCTCAAATTTGAACACGAGTGACATAATTACACCATCCTTGCTGATCCCTCACGTTTCAAGACCTGTAACATGCTATATCAACCCAATGATGTACTTGTACCAGTTAAGGCATCTGCCACCAAAACCACTTTACCTCCACCCATAAGCCCATCCACCAAATTTCTACCAATTCTACTATGTCTAACTTCGCTATCCCTACCGGTTGTAGCCTCTCTGCTAGCGCCCTGTCCCCCTTCCTTACGCTAGTGAGTCATCTATACCTGCTACCCACATACCAACTACGATCCTTAGAAGGTGTTTTTCAACGCCTCACTATGGGGAACACTGCTTATACAATATTGATACCTTCCTCACCCCACAAGAGTATAGGAATCTGTGTCAACACCCCAATTATGAAATTCACATTGGTGATGTTTTCCCTTATGGCCCTCCCCACCTTCGCACCAATATAACATATGGGGACTTGATATGGCCACCTATAAACCTGAACCTCCATCCCAAACCCAACAATTTTCCTCCAACCTACACTCCCTCACTAACCACCGTTTCGCTCACACTTTCCTCCACCGGTGCACGTGGAAAGGATTTGGCTTCATTTTTTATGAACAAGGCCACCACACTGTCATCTCTTGTACCTCTCGTAAACACAATGACCGTAGTGGCATTGGTTTTGACGCTCCATCTTCTAAGAAGGTTCACATCGACCTTATTTAGGATGAGAAATATTCCCCCTCTCATTCACCCACATTACCATACTCACCCACGGAGTCCATAGATCTTGAATCAACACCTCCTAAAAAAAATATTGTAAAATCCATTTCCCTAGATCCTGACCTATGAATACAATGGCAAGGCTCCTCTTCCCCGACATTCTAGTATCCTAACATGATTGATGACGATACACCTTTAATTAACGTCGTTCAATGTCAGGATGATGAGTCCATCCTCACCTACCTTGGTATAGAAGACTCTTATATTCACCGGTCATTACCCTCCAAGATGCAAACCATGTTGAATGAATCAACCATCGAAATCAACATTAATACTCAAGATGACCCACACATTATAAAGATCATCCAATCTTTAGACACTACTTAACAGAAGCCTTCACTGTTTCCTTCGAGACCATAGAAACACATTTGCTTGGTCCTATGCTTTGATATGCATGGTATCTATCCTAAAATCATGGTTCACAATATCATGACCATTCCCGATGCCAAACCTATAAAAAAATCTATAGAAAATGCATCCTTGCATTGCCCTTCTGGTCAAAGAAGATCTTCAACTCCTTCTCTCGGTTTCCTTCATTCTACCCATTGATTATCCCTAATGGATTTCTAACATCGTTCCTATCACGAAAGACACAAGGGGACTCCACATTTACACATATTTCCTTGACCTCAACCTCACCTATCCCAAATATGATTTCCCACTACTAGGCATTGACCAACTAGTTGATCTCACTGCTGGCCATGAAATGTTATCACTCATGGATGGTTTCTCGGGCTACAATCAAATATTACTGTTAGTGAAAAATCACATCACCCCTGACGCCGATCGATTTCTAGTTTGATCACTCTAAGTGTAATTCCACAACATTGAATCCTCTCTCCAAGTGTGGGACCTACAAATATGAAAAAGGAATCTCCAGAGAAGGCTGGTTCCTGCTCCTAAACTACCTGCCACAAGATATTCCAGTGCGAGCAAGCTAATATAATCCTAATCTAACCACCAAGGGGACAGGGAGAGAGAGAAAAGAGAAAAGAACAAAAGCCTACACTAAAATGGTGATACACTAGAGAAGGAGAGTGTTGAACATCTATCAAAATTGCCATGGAACAAGGAGAGGTGAGCAATGGGAAGGATGGACAGATGCATCACAGGCCCAAGGATAGATTTCACACAGAAAATGTCCCAAAACTCCATGAACACAGCTCCAAACCTGTAATGAACATTAGAACATGCACAAATACCTGCAATGAAGAGAGGTAAGAAGAGAACAAGAAAAAGAATGAGCAAGGATGGACAGATGCATCACGAAACACGTTTTTGTTGCTCCAGAAGTTTGCACAGAACATCATTTCAATAGTAAAAGGAAAAAATGCCATTACAGAACAGGGGAGGAGGTTCGAACTCCATTCTCAACCCTGGAGAAGAAAAGGAGGGAGGGCAGAGTAGAAAATATGAACAACCACTAGAAAGAAGCCCCTCCTTACAATTTATATGAAGAATGAGAGAGGGAAGAGAGAGGAATTCAAAATATGCCCCAACTACCTCCATACTGCACCTAACTCATCTTATTATGGTGGTAGGTGAGATCCCCAACAAACTCAAAATATGGCGAACTGTATTTTTGCATTTTTGAATAACTTTCTCTCACCCAAATAAAGATATCCAGTCGTAGTTGGGTAGAGGACACCGAGATATTTCCGAAAAGTCTAACCTTGTGTGAATCCGAGCTCCCTGCGAAAAGTTATGGCGATCTGAATATTTCCCGCGTCAGGGTCTTCTGCCTATCGGGTTCGGGGTTCTCCTCTACATTTGCATCAGGTTTGGAGGATGCCTCGACATGTGTTTGATGCTTATGTTTTCCTGAAACCCGCTTCTGCCAGTATTTCCAAGATTTCCTTTGTTTCGGGGTCGGAAAATGGACCTGCATGTGCATCGGGTTTGGAAGGTGGCTCGACATGTTTCCACCCCATGCTTTCCCGACATGTTTTCCCGACTCCAAGACCCGATTTTCCTAGGAAGTGTTTTGGGTTTGTGGAACTCTCAAGCATCGGACATCCTTGCAATCTGCATACTTCATGTCTCATGTTTCCCGAAACCCGAAACTTGAATTCCTTTGTGTCGGGTTTTTGAACCTCTCCGCATATTTTCTGTCAAAGCTTTTGAACTTCTCCGGCATATTTTCCGCAAACACTTAGCAAAATTTGCATTTCTCCTCTACCGACGCCCGATGGTGAAGACACGTGGCGATGTTTCATTGGTCGCGGGCCATGCGGGCCAAACTTTCCATTTTGATTTTTGACAAAACTTGACCAAAAATCTGACTTCTCCCCCGACACCCGCCATCTCCTTTGGACATGTGGTAACACCTCATTGGCTGCGGGCCAAAATTCAAAATTTTCCCTTGCGCCAAACACTTAGCAAAATTTTCACCCCGCTCCCCCTCTGACACGTGGCACGTTCCGATTCACCGGCGGGCCCGCGGGCAAAAATTTTCCTTTTCCAAATTTTTCCAAAACTTGAAACTTTCTTAAGTTCTCCTCCGAACTCCGCCACTTCCTGGGACACGTGGCGCTTCCTATTGGCTGCGGGCCTCCTAGGGGAAAATTTCCCACAAAAACTCCGCCGAGCCATAACTTGAAAAATATGAGGAGTTAGGAGGAAAATTTTACCTTTACTCGAAAAGCCGAGAAAGAGCACTATCCAATGGTGCCATTTCCGAAAGTTTTGAGTGCCTAAAAAGAAACATTTTGGAGACTAAGGAACAATAGAAGGGGAACAAAGGAGTTAGCCATAAAAATGAGCAGGGGGGCACATTTTGGATAACAATTTTGGCGACTCAGAGGGGTCATCTGCCTGCTAGATAGAAGATACCAGTTTCCTGAAGAAATCCATTGGGCATGGAGTCATAAGCAAGCCTGAAAATTGATCTGAAATTTGAAAACTTCCCTCTGAGCCACTTGAATTCCATTGAACTTAGAGTTGTTCTCACCAAAATGCCACTTTGAAATGAATCAGAAAGAGCGGAACCAGCAACACCAAAAACTATGTACATAACTGAAAATCATACATGCTCCAAGTGGAACATGTAGAGTGTGCATAAGCACTTCTTCTACTAAAAGAAAACCTACCTACTCTACTCTAACTTGGGAGCAAAGGTGATCTAAACAAACCCCGAAATTGGTTGTGAGAAATAGCTTCCTTTCTCAAAAGTGGCAGCCATGCAATTGATTTGGAGCTGATCATGGTTGATTGGATGAGTGGAAAATCAACAAGAAGCTGGTCTTCTACCCAAATCATCAAGGTATCAGCTGAAGGAAAATTCAATACCTCTTTTAGTTGTTCGCATTTAGATTGAAGAGGTATGGCGGCTGATCCTCGTACTTACTTTAGCTCATCCTCATGCTCGAAGCAAGCATGACTGGTTATGACTTCTCCTTACCTCCAATGAAGCCAAGTACACGATTGGGCACGGTATGGTCCTTTGAGTATGCCCATTGCTCTGATTTTCAACTCCAAAAATGGAGTCCTCTTGTAGACCCTCCTGGGTGGATGGTGTGGAAGAAATGGTGAAATTATTTTGTCCTTTCTCTTCCTCCAATGAAGGACATGAAAGATTAAAATCTTCCAATCTTGGTTCCAAAGAGCTGCTATAAGATGTGACGATGCAAATGAATGCTCTCCTTCATGACAAAGCAGGCCTTGTGTCTGGAATGTGGATGATGAAAGAGAGAATGGTGGAAACTCAACCGGTTCTTCTCCATCAAAATAGTCCTCCAAATCGATGATAAACTATCTCGTTGTTGTCCCGCTGCAAATGCTCAACTTCCTCCAATGTTTGAAGACAATCTTGCTCTTGATTGAACTCTTCCTCCAGAGAGATGAAGTTTGTCAAGTCAAACTCTTCGCCTCTTGCTCTAGAGGACAAGTTGGGCTGCAAGATCTCCTTCTTTTGGCTTTCTTTCTCCATGGTTGATTGTGTAACTTGAATTGGATCAGCATTTCCTTCAAATAGAGTGCCAACATGGACACTACATTATGAGCAAACTAATTGCTGATCTGCTTCTTCCTTTTTCTCTTCTTCTGCTGCAACAAAATCAGTCCTGACCACCATTTGTTCAACCTTAGCCTCTTCTGTAGGCTTTACCAGCAAAGGGATCTTCTCAATTCCAAATTTAAGAGCCAAACTTACTAAGCTCTTAATCATTTCTTCTTTTCTTGGCTCTTCCTCTTGTTGTCCTTGATGACTGATTTTTGCAATTTCTTCTTCCCCACATGGAATTGGGAATGCAAGAGGAGGGATGGGTTGTAACTCAATTGATTTTACAATTTTTGTGGTGGTGGAGGAGGTGAAACCTCTTGTTTCTTTGGAGTGGAGGTATTTCATTTAGCTCTTGTGGAGGGGATGACTGTTTGGAAGGAAAAGGGACAAAAGAATTGAGATGAGGTGGAAGGCTAGGGGGTGGAGAAATGGATTCAACACTTGGGACAGCAGATGGAGAGTTTAAAACTTGACACCTTAGATGATAAAACTGATTGGGAAAGAGGAAAAGAAAGGCATGAGATGGCGTGCTTACCCGTTGACAAGGTTGTTGAATACTCCTCTCATACACCTCTATTTCTTCAATCCACTTTGCAAGCAATGGTAGCGTTGCAATCATGAAGTCAAGCTTCTCTTGAGGGCTGTAATGCCTTGGAAAAGGTCCCACCCATGGACAAGGTTCTCTGTAGAATCGATTCCAAATGCTTTCATTTGTGCAGAGCTCTAGATTGCACCATGTTTACCTCCATCTTTTGGATTTTTCCAGCAGATCTGCATTTTCATTTGATTGTCTTGATTGCATGCGTACCCTTGCTCTTGATGTGCTTCCAAACCAAACTGACTTTGGTAGTTCTGCACTCGCTCATATGGGTAGACATGCTGATTTTGAATTTGTTCAAAATGCTGATTTGGAGGATTTAAAATACATGTTGGAAGTGGGAAAATTGCTGCTGTTGTAAATGTGAGTTCCATGATGGAAATGAAGTCATGATTGCACAACTTCATGGAATGGAAAATAATGAAAGAGATGGAAAGAAAAATGGATGGAAATGGGTCTCAACTCGAGAATGAGTTATTTACCGATGGAGTCACCAGATGTGCTTTTGAATATGCCTCTAAAAGGCTGGATTTTGCCAAGTTACACACCAAACCTGGCAATATAAAAATAGAAATTAAAACTTTGAAGGACCCAGAGGATGTAGTCTTCAATCCGGAATTCAGTCTTGTTGTGCGAACTTGCGAATCCTTGAAAGGTACAGGTGGAACTCGGGTCATGCAATGCAGCTTAGAAAACCTGAAATGACTATTTTCGGGAATAGGACCATGTAATACATCCCCAAAACCCAAATGACTGTGTTTGCTTTGATGTTCTCGAACCTCGAAAACTCGAAACACTAAAAAGCATGAAATTTCGAAAGTCAAAATCTCAAAAAACTAAGGATACCCTTTAAAGATTACCCACGATCTACCAACCGGTGAAATTTTGACTTGTTTTGAGCAAGTTAAGCCCTTGAAAATTGATTTCGAGTTTATCTGGAAGGTGCAAAATCTGAAATTGTAAAACATGCAATTTCTTATTCGACTTTCATGAAAATTCCTTCAAATCTTGTGGAATGACCTCTTGGTCCCACCAGTGTGCCAAAACTATTAGTGAAAAATCACAGCACCCTTGGACGCCGATAAGATTTCTAGTTTGATCACTCTAAGTGTAATTACACAACATTGAATCCTCTCTCCAAGTGTGGGACTTGTAAATATGAGAAAGGAATCTCCGAGAAGGCTGGTTCCCGCTCCTAAACTACCTACCACAAGCTATTCAAGTGCGAGCAAGCTAATCTAATCCTAATCTAACCACCAAGGAGACAGGGAGAGAGAGAGAAGAGAAAAGAACAAAATCCTACACTAAAACGGTGATACACCAGAGAAGGAGAATGTTGAACATCTATCAAAACTGCCATGGAACAAGGAGAGGTGAGCAATGGGAAGGATGGATAGATGCATCACAAGCCCAAGGATAGATTTCACACAGAAAATGTCCCAAAACTCCATGAACACAGCTCCAAACCTGTAATGAACATTAGAACATGCACAAATACCTGCAATGAAGAGAGGCAAGAAGAGAACAAGCAAAAGAACGAGCAAGGATGGATAGATGCATCACAAAACATGTTTTTTTTGCTCCAGAAGTTTGCACAGAACATCATTTCAATAGTAAAAGGCAAAAATGCCATTACAGAGCAGGGGAGGAGGTTCAAACTCCATTCTCAACCACCGGAGAAGAAAAGGAGGGAGGGCAGAGCGAAAAATGAACAACCACTAGAAAGAAGCCCCTCCTTACAATTTATATGAAGAATGAGAGAGGGAAGAGAGAGGAATTCAAATATGCCCCAACTACCTCCATACTACACCTAACTTATCTTATTATGGTGGTAGGTGAGATCCCCAACAAACTCAAAATATGGCGAACTGTATCTTTGCATTTTTGAATAACTTTTTCTCACCCAAATAAAGATATCCAGTCGTAGTTGGGTAGAGGATGCCGAGAGCTTTCCAAAAATTCCAACCTTTTGTGAATCCGAGCTCCCTGTGAAAAGTTATGGCGATCTGAATATTTCCCATGTCAGGGTCTTCTTCCTGTCGGGTTCGGGGTTCTCCTCTGCATTTGCATCGGGTTTGGAGGATGCCTCGACATGTGTTTGATGCTTATGTTTTCCTGAAACCTACTTCCAAGATTTCCAAGATTTCCTTTGTTTTGGGGTCGGAAAATGGACTTGCATGTGCATCGGGTTTGGAAGGTGGCTCGACATGTTTCCGCCCCATGCTTTCCCGACATGTTTTCCCGACTCCAAGACCCGATTTTCCTAGGAAGTGTTTCGGGTTTGCGGAACTCTCAAGCATCGGGACATCCTTGCGATCTGCATGCTTCATGTCTCATGTTTCCCGAAACCCGAAACCCAAATTCCTTTGTGTCGGGTTTTTGAACCTCTCCGGCATATTTTCTGTCGGGTTTTTGAACTTCTCCGACATATTTTCCGCAAACACTTAGCAAAATTTGCATTTCTCCTCCGACGACGCCCGATGGTGAAGACACGTGGTGATGTTTCATTGGTCGAGGGCCATGCGGGCCAAACTTTCCATTTTGATTTTTGACAAAACTTGACCAAAAATCTGACTTCTCCCCCGATGCCCGCCATCTCCTTTGGACACGTGGTAACACCTCATTGGCTGCGGGCCAAAATTCAAAATTTTCCCCTGCGCCAAACACTTAGCAAATTTTTTCACCCCGCTCCCCCTCGACACGTGGCACGTTCCGATTCACCGGCGGGCCCGCGGGCAAAAATTTTCCTTTTCCAAATTTTGTCCAAAACTTGAAACTTTCCTAAGTTCTCCTCCGAACTCCGCCACTTCCTGGGACACGTGGTAGCTTCCTATTGGCTGCGGGCCTCCTAGGGGAAAATTTCCCACAAAAACTCCGCCGAGCCATAACTTGAAAAATATGAGGAGTTAGGAGGAAAATTTTACCTTTCTGGAAAGCTGAGAAAGAGCTCTATCCAATGGTGCCATTTCCAGAAAGTTTTGAGTGCCTAAAAAGCAACATTTTGGAGACTGAGGCACAAGAGAAGGGGAACAAAGGAGTTAGCCATAAAAATGAGCAGGGGCACATTTTGGATAACAATTACTAGATCTCAAGGATCAACACAAGACTTCCTTCATCACCCTTGTGGGACTTTCTCGCTATCGAGTCATGCCATTTGACCTCAAAACTCAGTGCTACATATCGGTGGGCCATGACTTACATCTTCCATGACATCATGCATTGCATATTGGAGGATTATGTATATGATTTGCTTGCGAAATCCAAACATTGAACCGAACACCTACCCATTTTTAAAGTCATATTTGACCGCATCATCAAATATTGTGTTCGTATTCAACCAAAAAATGCGTCTTTACAAGATTTCTTTCGGAAACTCCTAGGTTTCTTCATTTATTTACATGTCATAGAAGTCAATCCTACTAAAGTCAAGGCTATCCTTGAAATTCCACCACCCACTAATCTCCGTCAACTTCATTAGCCTATAAGGAAAATTACAATCAATTCATCATTTATCTCCTAGCTTTCGACCATTTATCGAACCATTGCATCATCTTCTCCGAAAAGATGTTTCATTCAAATGGGATGATGACTACCTTAAATCCTTTGAATCCTTGAAACAATACACTGTTGGTGCAAATCACGGCACCCCTGACACCGATCGATTTCTAGTTTGATCATTTGAAGCATCCAGTGTGATTGCACAACATGGAAACCTCTCTCCAAGTGTGGGACTTGTAAAATGAGAGAGGAATCTCCAGAGAAGGCTGGTTCTGCTCCTAAACTACTCCTACACAAGCTATTCCAAAGCAGGAAAGCTAATCTAATCCTAATCTAACCGTGCGAGGAGACAGAGAGAGAGAGAAAAGGGAAAAACAACAAAAGCCTACACTAAAACGATGATACACCGAGAAGGAGAATGTTGAACATTTATCAAAACTGCCATGGGACAAGAAGAGGTGAGCAATGGGAAGGATGGACGAGGATGCATAACAGGCCCAAGGATAGATTTCACACGAGAAAATGTCCCAAAACTCCATGAACACGGCTCAGGATCTGCGATCAACGCGTTCAAACATGTACAAATACCTGCAATGAAGAGAGGCGAAGAAAACAAGCAAAAGCGAGCAAGGATGGACAGATGCATCATAAAACACATTTTGTTGCTTCCGTAAGTTTGTGAACATCATTCCATTAATAAGAGGCAAAACGCCATTACAGAGCGGGGAGGAGGTTCAAACTCCATTTTCAACCCTGGGAAGAAAAAGAAGGAGAGGGGAGCGAGAAAAGATGAACAACCACCTTTGGAAAGAAGCCCTCCTTACAATTTATAGGAAGAAAAAGAGAGGGAGAAGAGAGGAATTCGAAATCTGCCCCAACCACCTCCGGATCGCATTTAAATCATATCATTATGGCGGTAGGTGAGATCCCCAACAACTCGAAATATGGAAAACTATATTTTTCATTTTTAAGAATTTTTTTCTCGCCCAATTAAAGATATCCAAATCGTAGTTGGATAGAGGACCTCGTAAGTTTTCAAAAAGTCCAACCTTGCACGAATCTGAGCTCCCAGGTCAAAAGTTATGGCCATCTCGAATATCTCGCACTGAGTGCTCGCTTCTGCCGAGCTCAAAATGTTGCGCCTCAAGGTGCGCCAAGGGCGCATCCGTGTGTGTGTCGACATCCTCTTTCGTGCGCCAAGGGCGCACCATTTTCCCTGTCGACATTCTCATGTCGTGCACCCATTCTCATGCGCCTTGGCGCAACTTTTCATGGTCGACGCTCTGTGTTGTGTGCCACTTCCTGCGCTAACGGCGCAACTTTTTCCTCTATCGACACTCATTGTAAGTGCGCCATTTTCGTGTGCCAAGGCACAACTTTTACCCCGTCGACAGACCATTGTCGTGCGCCATTTCCGTGCGCGCCAAGGCGCAACTTTTTCCTATCGACACTCATTGTCATGTGCCATTTCCGTGCGCCAAGGCGAAACTTTTCCCTGCCGACACTCATTGTCGTAAATGCACCATTTCCATGCGCCAGGATGTAACTTTTTCATGGTCGACGCTTTTGTGTTGTGTGCCACTTCCGTGTGCCTTTTGAATGTCGGGATTTGAGCTTGTTTGAACGTTCATTGCAGATCTGGAGCTGTGTTCATGGAGTTTTGGGACATTTTCTATGTGAAATCTATCCTTGGGCCTGTGATGCATCTATCCATCCTTCCCATTGCTCACCTCTTCTTGTCCCATGGCAGTTTTGATAAATGTTCAACATTCTCCTTCTCGGTGTATCACCGTTTTAGTGTAGGCTTTTGCTGTTTTTCCCTTTTCTCTCTCTCTCTGTCTCCTTGTACGGTTAGATTAGGATTAGATTAGCTTGCTGCGCACCGGAATAGCTTGTGGCAGGTAGTTTAGGAGCAGGAACCAGCCTTCTCTGGAGATTCCTCTCTCATTTTACAAGTCCCATACTTGGAGAGAGGTTTCCATGTTGTGCAATCACACTGGATGCTTCAAATGATCAAACTAGAAATCGATCGGTGTCCAGGAGTGCTTTGTGATTTTACACCAACAATACCTACTTCAACCACCATTTCTCATTCCTCCTAAGGATGAAGAGCCCTTCTACCTATATATTTCCACCACTGACCATTCTCTAGGTGTCATGCTCGCTCATCGCGATGACCAACACCGAGAGCAAGTGGTTTATGACATAAGCCATACCCTTCTTGACTACAAAATTAGATATACCCACACTTTGAATTTTTTTCCTAGCCTTAGTTTTCTTTGCCACCAAACTCTACCATTACCTACTCAACCACAAAACCTTTGTCATTACTAATACCGACCCATTACAATACATGTATGCCAAACCTTATCAAAATCAACGTGCTTGATGTTGGCTTATGCTTCACAGCCAACCTTGACTTCAAATTCATCCATCAAAAGTCCATCAAAGGCTAAATTATCACCGACCAATAGGCCGACATACCCATTTCGGGATCAACCCTCTAACTTTGACTTTCCGGATGATTCTTTTACTACCCTTTCCCTGGACAAACCCACTTACCAAATGACACTCTTATTTGATGGTTCCAAGTGTCAGCGTGGGGGTGGGGCTGGTGTTATCCTCATTCCACTTGATAGTGAACCTATGCCTTTGTCTTTCAAACTTGATTTTGATTGTAAAAACAATATTTATGAATACAAAGCACTCGTATTGGGTCTCTAGGATGTTTATACCTTAGATGTTAAGTCAATCAACATCTTCGAGTGATTCTCAGTTCGTCATAAACCAAGTCCATGGTATATACCAATGTCGTAATGAGATACTTCAAAAGTATAAGCATCATGTGGACATAATTTTGACCACCTTCGACTATTACGCCCTTCAAACCACCCCACGTTCTACCAATAAATTTGTAGATACCATGGCTTGCTTGGCTTCTCAGATACTTGCTTCGCCCGCTGACTCTAAAATCTTTATCACCATACAAAGACTACAATCACCCTCTTATTTTCCTCATGAAGTTTACTCTATCGGAACCGTTGTTCTTGACCCAAGTGACCTTTGGTATAAACAATACATAGACTATCTTTCCCTCTCCATTTTACCCATTGATCTCACTCGTAATGGACAACATTCCTTCCTTAAAAGTGTCTCGCGTTATGTCATCATGGGTGGTCTTCTATACAAACACGATTTCGACAACATTCTCTTGTGATGCCTTACCAATTCTGAAATTCCTTACACCATTAAGGAAGTCCACGATGGGATTTTTGAGGCCACTTTAGTGGTATCACATCACAAAACACATTCTTCACCTAGGCTATTCTTGTGAACCTTGAACCGTGATTTGTTGTGATTATTTCAAACACTAAATAAAATTCCAGCAACATGCTAATCTCCATCACACCCCTAGTCATGCCTTATAAGTCACGTGAGACCTTTTTCTTTCTCTTAATGGGGTTTGGATCTTGTCGGTGAGATCAACCCCATTCTTCACAAAGATGCCACCAATGGATCATAACTCATACCAAATATTACACTAAATGGGTAAAAACCATTCCCCTCATTTCCACTAAAGCCGAGAAAATATGTGAATTCATCAAACATCACATCATCTGTCACTTTGGTATCCCTCACCGGATTATCACAGATAACATAAAACAATTCAAAAACAAAACCCTACACAAACTATGCGATGCTTTTGGCATCCAACTTAGTTTCTCATCACCTTATTACCCGTAAATCAACTATCAAGCCGAATCAACCAATAAAACCTTGAACAAAATTCTTATGAAGGTGGTTAATGATACTAGGAAGGATTGGCATACGGACATTCATTTCACCTTATGGGCTTACCGAACTAGTATTCAAACTTCGACTATTGCCACCCCCTTTTTTTTGTCTATGGTGTTGTCTTACCTCTCAAAGTCTAGATTCCATCCCTCCGCATCTCACTACAAGACATGCTCAATGACGATGAATTTCGCTAGGATCGTTTAGAACAACTTGATTTATTAGATGGACGCCGTCTCAATGCCATGGACCATCTCAAAATCTACCAAAAATGTATCAAACGTGCCTATGAAAAACGTGTTCATGAACGAACCTTTCAATTCGGTGACCTCGTCCTGAAGAAAAATCAACATGTAACCAAAGAGGAGAAAAGTAAATAGGGAAAATTTTCTCCTAATTGGCTTGGACCCTATATCGTCACCCATGCCTATAGATCAGGTGCTTATCATTTGTCTTCACTCGAAGGTAAACCCGAACCTAAGCCCCTTAATGCCTTGCATCTTCGACCATTTTATTGTTGATATCAAGTCCTATATCACTTTCTGTCAATTGGTCGCTCGTCCCTTGAGCGTTGTTCACCTTCCATTATTACCCATTTTGAGGATCCACAACTAAACAAGAATCATGTGATTACCCATCACCTTTTAGCCTTGTCTTCAATATGAGTACCACGGCTCTACTCATAACATGATTCTCATGGATACTTTTCATCTTCTTCAAGATGGAATCCCATGGTCATTCATCACTCAAAACCACCTCTTTCACAGTTAATCTTTGTGTACTACGATCTTGTCTTCTAAAATTGGAACCTAATCATCCTCTATAATCTTGTCCATGACTTAAATGTCTAAAAAAAAGGGATACAACTCCTTGAGTCAAACTTCCAAAAAAAAGATGACTCCCTCAAAAGGGACATCTCTTCTCCATATTCTACCACTATCAATAGACTACTCCCTCAAAGGAAAACTATATATGGTCATTACAAAACATAATAAATATTCAGAAGCTTCTCGCATCGATCAGATTCACAAAGACCTTAAGGAGATAATATATTCATCCCATATAGACTTCTCGCATCAATCAGTCTATTAAAAACAAACAAATCAAGAAAAAGATGAAATTTTTGTCATGGACTTGCCTATTTTGGATTCTGGGTTTCTTGTTCTGAAATACACGTTGTTGTACACTAAGTTACGCTAAACCTCTCATTCTCACCTCCTTGTCTTTCTCACCTAAATTCCTCGTTACTCAAGGACTTTCTCGCAAACGTGACATTTCATGATCATGTGACTTTTCTTCACCCTTAAAATAGTCCATTATGCAAGGCCTATAGGGTCTTACATTCATAATCCCATCTAGGGTATGGTAGACTTGTCAGGGTTCTTATCAATTAAATAACTCTTTTACCACCTCTTACCATTCACCTTCCTCATTACCTATTGATTATCCCATACAGACCAGATCCTCGACACATGTATTTAAAAATAAATCAACCATACCTACAACCTAAACTCAATCATGCCTATGACCTACATCACCCATGCCTAGCACCTATCAGACCATTCCACTATTTCACCCTAATCTTCCCTAGCTTATGGGAGAACTACATCGGCCTGAGGTCCCTTTTTGCTAAGACTATGTAGGCAGCACTCTGAGGGCATGGGGCCCTTGGAGGTTAGCTTGGCCACTCTCTACCCTAACCAATTCCCTCTCCCCTTTCCTAGTCACATTCTACCCTAGTTAGTTTCCTTTTTATATCAATAATTGGAAATTAAACCAAAAAAACAACAATTTCTTCACATCTTTACCATCATCACTCATACATTCATTATGTCTACCATTTCCTTACCATTATCATGAATTTTACTACAACACATCTTAACATGATCCAAATCATCATTAATTGCACAAATTAATGAATTAAAAAATCAACCAACCTCAACTCAACCATACCTAAGTCAACTTGACTCAATCCATGCCTATGACCTGACTCCACCATGCCTACATGACCCTAACTCCATCATACTTAATTCACCTAGTTTCCATCACATACACAAATAATAATGGAAATTAAAACAAGTACACCATCCATAGTATAAATATCATCATCTATAAATCATGACGTTTGTGTATACATACATATGTACACAGATACAAATGAATACAAAAATCTCAAAAACCCTCATGTACATCCTCACCATCTTCGGCATGCAGGCCAGTATATGATCAAAATCAATCAACTCTCATATACATCCTCACTCTCTTGCACGCAGGCTAGTGTATATCAAAAATAAATAACTATACAAAACAGGAGGTACATACGGCTATCGATATCACCCCACCAGATATCCTCCATCTCTGTCTCCCCGATCCCTCTCCCACCTCTACCATGTCCTATCACCAAATCCAATCCTTCTGACCTCCACCCAATCACAATCGATCCACCTGTGCTCGTGAACCCATCTACCTGGCTCCTCTAACCAACCAGATCCCTCCACCTCAGCACGATATCATCCCTCATCTTTTTCTCCCAAAAAGCACAACTCATTCAAGTTCTCATCATTTTCACAAAATCCAAAACATACAAATGAATCCATATTATATGGATTTTTCTTTTTATATACCCACATCGACCTAACCGACATCGATCCTATGCTCTAGCTCATCGTGGTTGGTTATACCAAGACTACATCGGTCATCTACCCCCAATAAACCGTGACTAGCTTACCTAGACCGTCACCGGTTACGTATGACCGACATCGGTTACCTGTCATATTCTTGCCCATACCCTTTCCCCATTGCTGACCCCACTTAACCAACCCAACCACCTGTTTGACCTTACCCACCCTTATTGCAACCAACCTCCATGCCTACCTTACCTATACTTGTCCTTAATTGTGTTTTGGGACTTGTTATTTTACCCATACCTCGGCCCTACCCATGTTGTGACCTAGCTACTTAGACCCAAAACATTATTAGTGACCTATAAACTCATGTGCTCATTATACCTTGTGACATTGTTACCCATGTTGTTTGACCTAATGACCTTACCTTGCCTCTTTCCGTGATTGTTTATCCTGACCCAACCTTTAGTGTACTGGAACATACCTAAACGTTCCTACACCTGACCTACGAAGTTCTTCCACACCATATCCTATACCTTAGATACTGGAATCACCTCAACCTTGTTTGGATAAACCTATCGACCTTAGACAATGTAGAGTTTTCATGCTCTTCAACTTGGTACCATGCTGCAGTTTATACGTGTGCGTGCATTTGAATGTCACTACCTTTGACCCTGGCCCATTACCTGATTACCCGATTGGACCTTTACCCCCTTACCCCCATTTTCCACCTTCCTCTTCATCACATTCACCTTTTATCAAACCACTCACCGATTCTATCTTCTACCACATCAGTTCCTAGTTTGAGGGGGATCACCTTCACCCACACATGGGGCAACCACATCTTATTTTTGTCAGCATTGCTTACCAATACAAGCTACACAACAAAAAAGGGAAAAATGTAGACACCAAAATTGGGTCACACTCTCCTTGACCCATCGTAAAATAATCAACTCAACTTGAACAAACTCACCTAACCATGGCCCTCGCACCCCACACTAATATTAATTTAATTAAATTAATCCATGTCCTCACAATATTTTTATTTAATTATTCTAATTAAGATAATTTCCACCCCACCACCTCACCTAGACACCTCACCTATACACCTCACCTAGCCACTCACCCTAAATCTATTCTTAATATTTTGCCATAACTAACTAAGACCTAACTAAACCCTAAAACCCAATGCCTACATCCCCTCTAACCACATTCTTGCATAAAAAAGGTAACTCCCACTCTTTCCCGGAGGAATAGAGAGATCTGGTGGAAATCATTTCCATGATCTCCTATTTTTAGTAAACCTAGGGAATCCCACCCTAATCGACACCGGTCCAACCCAAAACCTTCGTCAACCGGTTACCTTTTATTCCCTTTGGTAACCTTATTTTGAGGTCGGCACATTCTGAGAGAAAAAAAAGGAGACCAGAGCTGCATGCAAACGAAACAAGCATCCTTTTACACATCTAGAAATCCAGAGCCATCACCAAGATCAATCATAGAGCCATTGTATTCACGATAGCACTTCAAGAAAGCACCACTACAAGACCATACACGTATTATCCAATCAACCACCTCCACCACTCAGCCATTAGATCCTTAACATAGTAAGTATGACTCTAGCGATGGTTTATTTCAGCTTAGTAATCTTTATTACTCATGTTATTAATCTATTCTTTCCATGCTTATTGCTTCATCACCCACTTGCTTGTTAACTCAAATACCCCTTCACCCATATCACTAAATCACATATCCTCACATGTTGTATACTTTTGAGCATACCTAAGATCTCTATGGACCTTCCCATTCACTCTCCCAAAATTTATTTAACCCCCGATCACACTGTCATTTAATCTATATTGAGTTTCTTTCACCTCAATTGTACTGACGCCTGGTTATCCACAACCATCATCAGCTTCTACCTAAACCAACATTGGTCACATTTAACCGATGTTGGTCTCTCGTGTTTTACACCACGACCAAGAACAGACCCAACAATCACCCTACCAATTGACCTAAATAACCCGAATCGACCTTGACCAGCCCTAGAACCTTGATGATACCTCACCTCTCGATCCAACTATAGCCTAGCCTATTAAGATTTAATTTACTTATTATACTCAAATGAGATACCTAAATCATATCAACTATAGTAGAAATTTTTTATTTCTCACATTAAATTGTTTTAAACAGTGGATTGATAGCCGTCTAGGAAGTATCACGCTTCCTAGAACTAGCATATGCGAGGCAGTCCACTGTCATATATCATTTAACTATCTTTTTGTGGTCTTGTTTTCTATTACAGTAGTTCCTCCTAGCCAAAAGGAAGCTATCACATTCATCTATGGATCAATAAGTTAGAATGCATGCAACAACCATCAACCGACCGACATTTAACAGGTATTCCTTCTTGGCCCTTACCCTTATCTATTTTGTCATTTCGAAAAGGTGAAGAAAATAGTGAAACACATGTGTCAATGATTTTAAATGTGTGGAATGGGGGAACAAGAGGTACCTCATGTGGTGAGGAAGTCAGTTTGCTAGTCTTAAAAGATGAAGAGAATGGGTTGTAAGAAGAAGGGGGTGGATTGAAGGATGAAGTTTGGTTATTCACAAGAGAAGGGATATTAATAGAAGAGGTGTGGTTAGATGAAGAAGGTTTTCTAGGAAAGGAAGAAGATGGCATGGTGGAGGAATAATTTTTGTTGGAAGAAGAAGCTTGATTAGTGGAAGAAGATGATTGATTAGTGGGAGGAGGACTACTTTGAAGATTGTTGACTAGTGGAAGATAATGGATTAGAAAATGTGTTTTGGTTAGGAGATGATGGTTTTGGATCATTATCGTGGAGTGTATTAGGATCAATGTGTGTTTCATTAGGGATTATGTGAGGTGAAGCATACTTATCCGTTGATGGACAATAGTTATCATGTTCATACCATCCTTTGAGGAATCTACAATACTCAAATGGTTGGGGATCTACACATAACGTATTTCCTTGTCCAAATGAGGAAATTTAATACATTTGTGGAACATTTATGTGACAAATTTCATGGTATGAATCCATGCTCAGCTGATAAGAATGTTATATGAAACTTCTACATCCACCACATGAAAAACTGTGTCTAAGGTGATGGGTCCAACTTGGAGAGGCAACATGATTGTGCCTTCAGACTTTCTCTCGCTATTATCATACCCACGAATGGTTATGATATTGTTTTGTAATCATTTTCAGTGTAACCTAAACAACGTAAAAGTTTCATGGAACAAATATTCAATGTGGATCCATTGTCGATTAAGATGCGCTTGATCTTACGATGAGTTACATAACCCTTGACGTATAAAGAATGATTATTAGCGATGTTGGGATTAAGAAGGTCAGCGGGACCAAAAGATAAAATAGGATTGGGGACTGTAAGATGTGTAATTAAATCCTGGAATTGTTGTGAATTGATGTCCTCAGGGACACGAGTGTTATTCAATGTTTGCATAAGGATGCGTTGTAGTGTGGGAGAAGAATTAAGTAGTTCCATGATGAAAATTTGTGTTGCATTCTTCTCTAATTGTTTGAAAATATTGAATGATGGCATATGTTGTGGAGAGGAATTGGTGGCAGAATTATATGGTGGATTAGGAGGTGATGTGGGGGACGAAGTGGCAGATTTTTTTGTTGTAGGGATCCACATTTTTTTCTGTCTAGTGGTGATTGCACAGTCAGTTTTGATCTTTATAGTTGCCACTAAGTCTTGGTCATAGTCTATGGTTGAGATGACTAAGTCATACTCGACATTGCTTGATGATTGAACCTTATATTTTTAATTGATATCGTGGTTAGGGAAGGGATTTTTGAACATATGAATTTTTTCATTAGGTGTTTTTATCTCAGAAGTATTTTCAAATCCTATGTCTCCACGTTCAATCAGGTCTTGGACGTAATGGTGGAGTTTCATGCATCAATCTGTAGAGTGCCCTTTTATGTGATGGTAATCACAATATTCATTGTCCTTATACCAATTTGGTTTGGGTTTTCCTTCTTTGAAGGGTTTGACGATGGGATATGTAATCATATTGGCATTTTCCAAATGACGAAAGACACTAGATAGACTTTCTCTCGAGAGGAGTGAACTATCTTCATTGGTCCCAAGAAGGAACTTCCTTTCTAGGGATAATGATTGGTTGTTTGGATTTTAATGTGTTGATGGGATGGTTTTGAACGTTTTGGACATGGCGGGAATCAGTAATGCCATCATTGACTATATTTTGATTATGGTTAAAGAATTTAGATTTTTCCTGGTTTTGAGGGGTGTCTCGATAAGGTTGGTCCCTAAAGGGTCCTTTAAGTAGTCCTTTAGAGATGAGGGTTTTTTTAATTTGTATGCCCTTTTCAATGACTTCTTCGAAACTATTCAGAAAATGCATTTGCATGTGGAATGATAATTTGGCATTGAGAATAGGAATAAAAATGCTAACTACTTATCTCTTGGGTAATGAGCAGGGAAATCGTCTTGCAATTCCTCGCCATCATTGTAAAAAGGAGGAAAAGTTTTCATTTGGAATTTTCCTAGTGTTACGGAGATCAAGCATGGTTATTTCTAAGTCTAATTTATAGGAAAAATGTTTGAAAAATTTCTTTGATAAGTCTATAAATGTCGTGACCGTCCCTTTGGGCAGATGGAAAAACCAGTCTAAATCCTTTCCTCCTAAACTTTGGGGGAATAATCATAAAAGGTACATGTCCCGATAGGAAACTTCCTAAAATTGCATATAAAATTCCTTGAAATGTTCACGGGGGTCACCTTTGCTTTTGTATTTATCAAACTTTGGGATTTTGAAGGATGACGAAAATGGTAAGCGTGATATCTCTGTATCAAATGGATAAGGACACAATTCTTCAAAGTGGAATTGTTTTGATTGTTTTTGTAGTCCCTAAATGGTGTCTTTCATATGTTTCCATTCTTGTGAGAATGGAGAGGCAAGGATTGGGCTCTCTTAAGATTTCAAATCTAGCAGTTGCTCTTCAAGTTTCTTTGTTAAGTTTTGGATTTTAGTGAATAACTCATCAGCCGAAGAGCTATTTGGATTTTTTGGTATTTCATTGTGATAACTTGATTCACCATTGTTGATGATTTTGTTTAAATTTTCAGTCCCAAAGTTAGGTGGTAGTTTTGTCCCCATGGTTAGGATGCGTAATAGATATTCATTTTTGTTTTGTTCTATCACCTTATTGACTTGTTATTGTTCTTCATTGGTGAGTTCTGGTTGTGTGACTTCTTCATCATCATTTTCATGATTGTGACTATGTGTGAATACCATGATGAAATGTGCCTGATTAAGTGAAAAAGTGGGTAGGAATTTTGAGCAGGTGTGATTAAATGAGAACTTGATTACTTTGGATTTAGCTCGAATAATCTCGTGATGACTAATAAGGAGAGTAACTCAAACAAGTTATCTCAATATGATGGTGATGTAACTCGAGATGAGTTATTAGGGAATTTGTTGCACGTTGTGTAGATTTGGCTTGAACAAGCTCGGACTATTGACGGGAGAGTAACCCAAACAGGTTAATCACAATATGGTTGTGATATAACTCAAAATGAGTTATGAAAGGATTTGTGTTAGCAGTGATTTGGATAAACACAATGGTTGACAAAATAATGAGTGAACTCAAATAGGTCACCCAATATTAGTTTGATATAGCTTGAAACGAGCTATGAAGGATGTTTGGAAAATGGACGATATGGGGAGTGAATGCTAGTCACTCAATATCAGTTGGATATAGCCGAAGACAAGCTATGGCAGATATATTATCGGCTGAAGAAAGCTAATGAAATCAGTGTAATGTTTTGGTCTGCATTTTTGGATCATTTGGATGTTTTCTCTTGGTATTGAATCAGCCAAGAAATGGTGTTTTTGTGGAACACAACTAGGGTTTGAACGTTTATAATGAACACATTGATATTAGCCAAGTTTTATGATAAAACAATGTTAAACTATTTTGTTTACAAACAACAAGCAATCATGTGGATCCAATTATTTTGGACTAGGAGGTAAATTCTTCAGGAATGATCATTGTTTCATGCAATCATAGAACTATGGTGCAAAATGATGTATGCGGTTCTTATTACTCCAAAAAAATGCATCCTCCAATATACCCTAGTCCTGATATACCTAATTTTGTACGGGGACAAAATTGGTACGAGGAACCCTTAGGGCACTGGAGGAGACTCACCAATTCTTACTCACCTGTTTTGGAGTGAATCACCACATCCAAAACAGGTTTTTGAAAATGTGGAAGGTGATGGGGGAATGAATGTGTATGGTGTCCTTATAACTCCCCAAATATTTATAGGGATGATGCCTGGGATTTTTGTTACAATTTAGGCATGACTCACATGCATTGTACGGACATTATTACTGTAAGTGAAGAGTAGGGGTGAGGTAAATACCGAACATTGTGTTGAGACTAGGTCTCAAAGTGTAATGCAGATGCAAATGTTGTTGGTGCATGGTATTCAAGTCCAGTCACTGGTGTTTCTTTGGTGGTGATGAAATCCACCTTGACTACATGCAAAAAAAAAATGATAAAGTGATTAAATGTAAGGTTCTTTCCAACTTGAAATAAATCACTAGCAGAAAATAATTATGTACCAGGCGTGCTAATTTTTTTGGTTTCAACAATTTTCTTTGAATGGTGGTACTTTTGCGGGATTTTTTTGTTTGTTTTTTGTTTTTTATAATATTCTAGCGATGTGGTCCTGCAAAGAATAGATTAGTAGTTATCCTGTAGATGACATGTTAGAAAATTGATCGTGGTTGTTTTTTATTTTCCAGATCACTTGAAGGCATAGGAAAAGAGCATACACAACCAATGACTGAACAAATATTAATAATATGACAAAGTAAAATAATGATTGAAATGACAATTAGAAAATAAGGCTAGAGGATCCTGCAATGTTAGAACAAGAACCTAAACAATTGTGGCCATTTCTGATTTTCTAGATCACTCGACGGCGCAGGAAAAGAGCATACGCCGATACAATTGGAATAGAGATTTTTGTAAAATTTTAGTAATTATTACAATTAATTGTGGTTGCGAAACAACGATAACGATCATCTTCACAAAAAATGAAAAACAACAAAAGAAGAGTGTTTTTAAAAAAATGTTACCAGAGGGGTCTTCTTGGAAAATTGGAATGTAATGCAATTTTTTTCTATTTTTCAGAGCCCAGGTGGCCTCCTGTGTGCAAAATATGACCAAGAATGTGAACCCAATAATGTTGGTGGGAAAGGTTAAAAAAATTCCTTTACTGTCAAAGAAGGTCTTGTAAGAAAATGGTTAGTAGTTTGTTCCTACACACAATGTGAGTATAATGATCACTAAAAATAAGTAAGTAAAATCATGAAGTGTTAAAAACCACAAAACTAAGTTGATTAGTGCCTAAAATTCATAAAACATGATAAGAATGATCTTGAAAAAGAAGTGTGCAAATTGATAAATACCACACTATAAGTCGTGAAATGGAATGTGAAAAAGTGATTAACGGTGTTTATTTACGATTGTGAATAACCACACAAGGAGTTACAAAATTAATGTTCAAAAGAAGAAGGGAATTTTTTTGAACTAGTACGCGCAAATTCTCTAAAAGGAGTGAGAATCGATAACAAGAGTTTTAATAAAGAGAAATATAAGTAAAATCTTACTAAAGAGAAAATGATCGAGAAAAATAACTCGAATCAAATAAAACAATGGGAATGTGACCTTGTTTGAGTGTTGGCCAAAAGGAGAGGATCAATCCGAAAGGTGTAGGGGAAGGATAGACTTAGACGATAATAATGTGGACGAAAATGTGGATTTAGACGACAATAATGTAGACTTATACGCCAAAAAGATGGACTAATACACTAGAAAATGGAGACTGTTGAGGAAAGTAGAGACATTTTGAAAATTGTGATGGGAAGATGACTAAAGGGTTGAACGTATCGGATTAGGATGACAATGTGGATTTTGAAGGAGGAAAAAGTAAAAGTTGCTACATGGAGAAGAAGACTTAAGAAACTATACAAATTAGACGTAATAAAATAGTTGGGATTTTAATGAGTGTTATGTGCAAGAGGGGAAGGTGGATGTGAGTGGGACGTGGGATGTAAATGCCATGAATTGCTAATATATATATATATATATATATATATATATATATATATATATATATAAAGTTACATGTTTATTCAAACAAATAAAAAATGTATAGTTTTTTTCAAAATGGGCAGGCTGTCGATGGTTTTGAATTTTTTTGTCAAATATACAGTTAAAATCACAAAAATAGCCTATAGTCCAATCGGGAAAAAAGGGAGTTAATGGAGATGGGTCATGTTGATTCGGTGGGGGTGTTAATGGGAAGGAGAGGAGTTTATAGTGGGTGGGTGTTTGATGGGATAAGTCGGGAGAGGAGGGAAGTATGCGAGATCGATGGGATGGGAGAGGTGGAACGAGATGGGAGTCAAAAGTTTGGGAGCGGGAGATGGGTTGATGTAGAGGTTGGGAGGGATTTGGCATGGGAGGAAGAAGATAGGGCGAGCTACGCGGTTGGGGATTAGGGGTATTAGGATTCATGATGGGATGAGTTGGTAGAAAGGATCCAATGTGGTGGTTAAGGGAGAGGGCTTGGGGATGGGGTTCGACCGAGTGGCCAAAGAAGATGGGCGCAGGATGAGTGAGTTACACATGGATTGGGGTCGGTGTTAATGGGAAGGGTGTGGGGGATGTTGGGATTTTGATTCGAGGGCTCGGATGGGGTGCTATGAGGTATTGTTGAAGGAAATTGAGGGCTCGGGAGATGGGATATGGGGTGTGTGAGAGGTGAGGGTGGTGAGGGAAAGCATCCGAGTGGCCGAGAGAGAGTGTAGGGATGTGGGTTGGGTTGGGAGAGAGGGACGTTGGGAAGGGGTCGAGTAAGAGGTAGAGTGTAGGGAAGGGTGATGGACGTGGGGAGAATGGGGTGGTCACGTTGGAAGGAAGAGGGGGTGGTGGACGGGCTAGAAAGGGATGTGTGGGAAGAGAGTTTGGGGATGCATTTTAGGATAGATATATATTTTTTAGTGTAGTTTATATTAATCTAAAGAATTGTACGTAGATATAAACTAAGATCAAGATATGCAAGAGTTAGTTTAAAGAAGATATTAATAAAACATGTTAATAATTTTTTTTTATTTGGTGAAAGCACAGTGTATAATTACCTTAAAAATGAGATTTTAAAATTAAATATAAACTAAGAGAGTGTCAAAATAAGTTCTAGAATAGTTGAAAAGGAAGATCGAAAGAAATAAAGATATTGTTTTTGTGTTTTTTATATTGTAAAAGAAGAGTGAAAAGTATGATTTTGAGGAAAGAAAGATATATATAGTGATTGAAAACGAAGTATTTAAAAATTGATTAGGAAATAAGATTGATTGCCTGCAAAGTAATTATGTGAGAAAAAGGAAATAAATAAATGCATTTTCCTTATTGGTTTCCCATGACCATAGAGCTCAGCGTATGATAAAAATGATGACAAATTTGCTTTGTAAAACCAAAAATTAGAGACCGAGTTGAAAGTAACCTGGGCAGACACCGTAAGATGATGAATACTTCCTTTATGATCCACAAGTATCCAGATCTGGGAAACTATTGGAAAGGTAACCTCTGTGATGACATTAGGATGGAATATTTCTGCCATGATCCATAAGTATCCAGATTAGGTGATGGATGTCCTTTCTACTAATCACCGAGTGCTAAGGAGATCAAAGATATGATGAGTGGCATGATGTCATTGGTACTACAACCTACAGATGCACCACAAGACACCACACAACAAAAACACTACCCATAGTGTGAAGGTTAACCAAAGAAGGAAAAAATGCATGTAAAAGGAGATAATAATGAACAATAATAAACAAAGAATGATAAAACCAATAATTTAGAAATTAATGATAACAAATCAAAAGTAACCGGGCATGCGTAATGTGAGCTAGGAAAAATGCACTACTAACAAGGAAGTAAAATACCAACAATCATACCTCCTCCTTCACATTCTGTAGAAAACCTCAGAATGGGATAGGAAACATGGATTGAGCCCTGATGGTGTGATATGTAGGTGCTTTACTTCAAGATGGAGCAAGGCCTTCCTGTAATAATGATCCACTTACTTTGAACCGGATGGGTAAAAGGATTATGGATTTAGGGTGTTTCAGGATGAGGCTATTCGGGCATTAGGACGAGGTAGAAGGATGTTCTTTTCTCAAAGGATGCAAGAACTTAGACAAGGCATTCAAGCTTATTCTCCATGTCTTTAGAGGGGAGGGGTAAGGTTGTATTTATAGCTTAGGGAGTGATTAACTTAGAGTAATTTAAGTAATCATGGTTTGAAAATGTGGGCAAGATTAGGTGAGTGGGGACCATGAAGAATGGGTGAGGATTTGATTTTGAATTTTTAATTCATAAGTGGAGGATTTTAGGTGAGTGGGGACCATGAAGAGTGGGTGAGGATTTGATTTTGAATTTTTAATTCAATAGTAGAAAAACATGGAGAATAATGACATGTGGTGAGGATTGGGTTATTTTTGGATTTTGAAATGGATAATTAATCAAATTATATTTGATTAATTTGAAGTGTATTTTTGTGGCAAATGAGGTAGGAGAATTAATTGATTTAGGAAAGATGTGAAATTAGGGTGTCTATACCCTTAAAATCCATTTGAAGGGAGGTTACATTATAGTCATTGGAAACCATTTGATTATCTAGTTTTACAACTTTGGGAACAACATACATGTATTCCATTGTATATGTGGATCAAGGTTATATGCAGAAATACCCTCATTGTGGTGGATCTGAACTTAAATAGTAGCATTTAGAATTTTCTTCTTGTTTCTTTTATCTCTTTCTAATTTATTGGAAAACTCAGCTCGATAATCAAAACTTGAGGTGTTTATAGGAATGAACTATTTCACCTTGAATGGATAAGGATTAATTGAATTTTGGGGAGAATTTCCCTGTAGAATGGAAATTTGTTGAGGGGTGGCAGTGACACCACCTTCTGTAATTAGTTTCCTTGAGGTAAGAGTAATTGTATCTATGTTTGACTCTGTCTTTTTCCTCTTCTAGATGCTTTTTTGGACAATAGGAACTTCAATTGTCCTGTATTTTCCTCTTTAAAATAATCATTGTTATGCTACTTTCTGACCACTACTACCATCATCACTAGAACTGCCAACATTAGCAATACTAACATATTCATGGCCAACTTCTCCTCTAGGATTTTCAATGTGTGGCTCAACTGCTTTCTTTGAGGATTTGAATCTAGAGAAAACTGCATTGGATTACCACTTATAGGTATTATATATAGTGGTCCTTTCTCCGAAGGTGAAGCTCCAAGGCCTAACCTATCAAAAACTCTTCTAGGATGTACCTCTAGTGGAAGCCAAATGCCTTGTCCTGTTGAACCCAAACCACCACCACTAAAACCCATATTTTCAGCTATAACTGCTCCTGTAGAATATTTTTGTTTCAATATTTCATCAAGACTTGGTTTATATGTGCCAACTAGAGTGTGTAATTCCTTAGAGTCAGTCTCATCATCACTAATTTTCTTTGTAGGATGCGCTTCATTCCATAATTTGCTAAAATCTGCATCTTTTGGAATAGAACCATACTCTGAAATAGATTTTGGATCACCTAGGTCCTACCTCATAGACCAAAAGGTAATAATTTTTGACCTTGTCCAATTTTTATCTTGAAATTCATGATATATGCTTTGGCATGCTTTTAGAGGAATTTTTATCAGATTTTGCATAAAATTTGGTAGATTGAAAATCCTCTACCTATTTTTGTGGAGGCTTAGGAAATCCCAAAATTTGTGTTGACAAATCTTGAAAACTAATTCCTTTCTCAATATAAATTTCATTAATTACATTTTTTACTTCATCCTAAGAGTTCTTGTTTTTCAATTTTTCTATCAAGGATTTATTTCATGTTAAATTTTAGTGGTGAGTTCTTGTTACATATGGAGGCTTCCCTTTTGGTACCATTGCATCAAGTGTTAATTTTATCAAAAACTCATCTCTTTCATTTTGAGTAGTGGCATGATAATCACTAGAATGTTTTTCTAGGTTTATGCTGACGGTTCCTAAATATTTAATTTCAAACCCCAACGCATGGCTAAGATTTACCTCCGTAATAGACAAAATTTCTTCTCCAATGTCATTTACAACAATTACCTTTTTTCAAATGATAATTTTAGGCACATATAATGAAAAATTCGAGTGCAGGGGTAAAACCTCATGGAGCATCATGCGTCCCAATCCAACCTCCCATATTATCCAACCTTTAAGTTTACTAGATGGTTCGAACATTTACTTTCATTTTCCTTATTCTCATATATATATATGTATGTATGTATGTATGTATGTATGTATGTATGTATGTATGTATGTATGTATGTATGTATAAATCTAAGTTGTGAAGTTCTTGTGCCAATTACAGGATCATAAATATTATGATATTCATCAATAAAACAAGGGGTTTTAAGAATTTGGCATATGGGATTTGGGTTTTAATTTTACTTTGGGGTCCTGTGGAAGTAGACATGCTTGGAATTTTGGATGGAAAACCCTCAACCCTAATTTGTCAACCCTTATATTGAAATATTTCAAAGTGAAGGATTATACAATGCTACTTATAAAAGATAATATTTAAAGAATCAAGATTCAAATGCAGGATGACACTTACTCGAAATTTGAAAATTTTGAGTCTTACATGGTCTACAACTTCTATGAATCTATTCTACCTTCTATTGTAGTATGCCTTCTAGAAACATAATTTCAATTATCAATGGACGTTTAATATCACCTCACAACTTGAAAGCAATACCACATCACTATAAATGATTACATCTTTCAATGTAATTTGTAGACATCAAATTTAGTCTCTTTTCAAATTCCATTCAATGGATGACAGTTGTCACTTAGTTAGGCCTATTCCGGGAACTTCCATTTGAAATGTGAGTGTGTCAGGCATTTGTCCCAGAATAGAGCTTGCACTATTGATCTTAATATATCGAATGATGCATATTATTTATCAGATGGCCATGTGGCAGGATTTTGGTCCTCCTCAAGGAAAAGGCATTCCCTAGACTCCAATCCCGCAGAATGAACTGATTGAATAAAGTTTTGGGTCCATGGTGTAACATGTCGGTGAGACAAGGTAGAGTGGTCGTGAGAAATCATAAGATACCACATGTCATTTTCCTCTTCCGATTGAATTATGTATATTTTTTATCAGACGACCATGTGGTAGGATTTCGGTCCTCCTCAAGGAAAAGGCATTTCTTGAACTCCAATCCCATTGAATGAACCAATTTAATAAGTTTTTGGGTCTATGGTGTGACATGTTAGTGAGGTAAGGAAAAGTGGAAGTGAGAAATCAGAAGATGCCATGTGTCATTTTCCTCTTCCAATCGAATGATGCAGATTATTTATCAGACACCCACATGGCAAAATTCTGGTCCTTCTCAAGGAAAAGGAATTCCCTCGACTCCAAGCCAGAGAAATGAACCAATTCAATAAATTTGTAGGTCCGCGGTGTCGGTGAGGTAAGGAAGAGTGGTAGTGAGTAATTAGAATATGTTACGTGTCATTTTCCTGTTCCTCCAAGCGGGCAAGTGTCACACATTCTAGGAACTTGAGCATAAAGGAGTCAAGGACCTAGGTAAGGAATGCAAAAGAAGCCCTGATGTGCCGATTTCGGGAATTGAAATGCAAATTTTTGGACCTTATTCTAGTCAAATTTTATAGAGGGTATGTGCCAAAATAGTTACAGGAGATTTGACATATGATTTCCAACTATTTTTTTATATTTTCACCATTTTCACCCTAAGAATGAAATAGGTTACAGGGATATTCACCAAAACCAAAAACTGGTTACAAGGATATTCGCCATAATTTATATAAGTTTTTTTGAGGGGTTTCTTATAAATTTCCCTAGCGGTGAGGCTATCCTAAAGTTATGCCCAGGCATTGTTAATTTTAAGACATGAAAGTCCACCTAGTTGTCCTTCTAGAAATGGATATCCTCTTTGTTTCCTAGCTATAACTTACATGCCTTATCTAGGCCCCTTCTAGTTTTTATGAGATTTTTCCAGAAAAGGGATCATGTAGGAAGAGTTTCCTCTTTAAAGAAGCTCATGGCTATATTTTGAGCAAGATATTTAGCACATATAATTTCAGTCCATAGATGTGCTTCTTTTATGATTCTCCAACCCATCTTAGTTATGAGGGTTGTATTCATTATTTTAATGTTTTTGATACCAAGCCCTCCCATCTTCTTATGAGTACAAAATTTGTCCCAAGAACGCAAGTGGAATCTATTCTTCTCCTTTGTTTTTGTCCAAAGAAAGAGATTTTGAATTCTTTCAATTTTGTTAATAACTAAGTTGAGGGGATGAAAAATAAAGAAATAATATAAATGGGAAGGTTTTGCATAATGCTTTTGATAAGAATACATTTTATAGCACTAGAAAGATTTTTTTGAAACCTGTTATGAAAATATTTTAAACATTCATAGAGATATTATTAGTACTGGTGGAAGGCCAATATATGTTGTAAGGAGAGAGTTGATCTCACGGCTGCAATTTAGGAAATCTTCTGCACGCTTGCCACGAGAGGAGTATTGAAAAAATAGAGAGAGCTCTTTTCAAAATTAATTTTCTTTCCCAAGCATCTTCATACAGCTTGATAATATACTTCATTGTTTTGGCTTCAAGGACCCAGGAAAGCAACAAAAGGATAGTGTCATCAGAAAATTGCTAATGAGAGATAGTGATCCCATGAATTGAAGGTTTAAAACCTTTGAGATAATCCAAATAAATAGCTCTAGTGATGGTGCAACTGAGTGTATCAGCCATGATAATGAATAGAAGAGGGGAGATAGGGTCCCCGTACTATATGCTTCCACATTGCTATCAAAAAAACCAATCGGATATCCATCAAAAATGATAGATAATTTAGGAGTAGATATACAAGAGTTGATGATCTTTCTAAAATGGGGAGAAAAACCAAATTTCTCCATAACCTTGTCAAGAAAATTCCAAGAGACTCTATCAAAGGATTTATTCATGTCTAATTTAACAACCATTCCAGCCTTCTTACTTTTCTCCATAGAATGAATAGTTTCATGTACCATCACCAAACCATCTTAGATAAGCCTACCTTTGGCAAAGCCACCCTACTACTTGGAAATTGAATTGGGAAGGAGAGGATAAATCTGGATAGCCATTGTCTAATTAAAGATTTTGTATAGGAAATTAGTAAGGCTGATAGGCCTGAAATGCTTGAATTCCTTAGCACATGGTTTCTTAGAGACAAAAACAATAAAAGTATTGTTAATATCTTTGAGAAGATTACATGTTCTAAAAAACACATTAACCGCTTTGAGGAGATATCTCGATCAGATGTCCCAAAATTTAAGATAGAAAATAGGTGAAAAGCCATCAAGTCTAGTGGAATTTTCTCCTTTAAGGGGAAAATCTTCTTTTGAAGTTCCTCAATAGTCACAGGCTTGGTGAGGTTGAGGAAGTATTCCAAAGGAGAGAGATTGTTGGGGATAGCCTCAAACAAATTATCGATTCTGCAATCAAGAGAGATGAATATTTTCAATTAGGAGATTTTCGTAGAAGGCCATAGCTTCAGCTTTGATTATATCCAAATTGGAAGTGACTGAACCATCTACCAGGGAGAATTCAAAATCTTATTATGAGCTCCATGCTTAAGAGTTATCATGTGAAAGAATTTAGTGTTCTTGTCCCCTTCTTTTAACTAGAGGGCTCTAGACTTTTGTCTCCGAAAGATTCTTCCCTCGCACAAAGGTTGTGAAACTTAGATAAGATATTATTCTCAAGAATATAATCCTCCATAGAAATTCCCTTAGCATCAACCCTATCTTCCAAAACAAAGTGAGTTGAAGCTCATCCTTTAATTTTTTTTTCTAACGGAATACATTCCCAAAGACAATCTTCTTCCATATTTTTACTTTTTTTTTCACATGCTTAAGCTTCTAGATGAATTTAAAATGAGCAATTCCCTCCACCTCAATACTCCACCACTCTTTGACTCTATCCTAGATCTCAAGGTGATCTAGCCACATTTTCTCAAATTTGAAAGAGGAGTGAGTTTTATTATCAAGATCCAACATGTTGAGAACAATCGGGTTATAATCCGAACCAATTATAGGTATAGAAGAAAGTTGAAATTTTTATTTAAAATACAATCCGTAGAAATGAGAGCCCTTTCGAGCCTAACTTGGAGTAGGAATTATAGTATTTGGATCACGGTTGCAATATTTTAATGGTTCACGATCACTGAGGATTATATATTCGACACCCTCATGTAAGAACTTGACACATCGATGCATAGTAGAGGGTATGGCTTGCATGTGGTGAAGCCATGGTATACCAAGTAAATAGTTATACAAAACTGGGAATTCAATGACAAAGAACACCATATTAATAGTTTTTTCCTAACATTTATAGGAAAAGTAATGTGGCTTATGCACGAATGAACAAAACCATCATAAGCACGAAGAGAGATGGATGAAGGGATAACATAAGAAGTAGAAAGGCCAATAGCCTCAATGAATGATAAGGTGCATAGATTAAGCTCAGATCCATTATCAATGATAGTTCACTTGACACCCACATTATTGATTCAAATCATTATGTACAAAGGGGGTCATTGTCAAAGACATCAAGATCGGGAGTTGGAATAGAAGGAAAATAAATGTGTTAAGAAAATACACCTACGAATGTATTATATATTATATCTTGATGAAGATCAAGATTGCAATTGTAGCTGTGGAGTGTAATGATCTTAGGTCTTAGTTCGGGGTTGATAAGCAAGAAATCATGGATATAAATATCCATGATGAGAAGATCCTAGGAAAATAAAAACAATAGAATTATGAGTATCCTAAGAGTGTTCGATTGATTTTGGGTTCACCAAAATGATTAAGAAAAATATGGATTTATGCTATGAAAATGATTAATCTGATTTCTATTGTAGCAAAGAAACAAATAGCAATTAAGTACAACAAATGACCCAAGTAAATTAAGCTAGAAAATATGAAACCCTAGTTGTAATGGAGCGATATAATAACTTATCTATTTCATAGATATTGTGAAGGTACACAAAGCTAGAAAACTAGAAAATATGAAGCACATAATGTCACACTGAAGCTAAGAAAATTTAATTATGGAGGATGTTGGGCAAGGGCACTCAGAAAGGGGCAGGGGTGCCTATGGACACCATAGACACCTGTAGTTTGCACCTATGACTATGAAAAATGATCAAAAATCCATATTTGATTGGTCATAAGGTGTTTGGTGTCCCTCACCTTTGGTCACTAGTATGCCGCACAATGTTTGCCAAAGTTGTTGGAAACCTGCAATGAAATAAAGTCCTACTAAACCCTCAAAGAGACACCAAATCCTAAAAATAAAGATGTCGGGACTATCCTCAACACTTAATCTGTTAAACAAGTGATATTATGACTAAGCATTGTATTGCATTTCAGACCCAATTTATTTCAATGTGTGTGTATGGAATCATGTCCTAGGTGGTTCTTGTGCATGTCGCACTTGATAGCGAGAAACATAGCTAGATGTAATAAAATATAATAGATGTGTGCATGTAATAGAATATACTCCCCTCCTATGAAGTGTATAAAGAACAATGTAGTCCCTTTCCCTTGAATGGATACTAGAATGGATGTTTGAATTCTCTTGAATAGAATTTAGATGTAACCTTAGGTGGTGATATATAATACTTAGTGATTGGTCCTTTATTATGATCACATAGCTTTATATTTATATGATTCCCTTTCTTGAATTTCATAGTTAACCTCGAAAAGGCTAACTATAAAAACTATAAGATTCTCAAACAACTAGAAAGGACCCAAAAGATGTGAAAAATTTATAAAGAGGTCGGGGATCCTAGAGGGGATGGGGGCACTTGACGTTAGCGTCGTGGCCGGGAGTTGGTGTCCGTAATGAGAAATGCTTTGAGGTATAGAAAGACATCTTTGAGCCGAGAAAAGGGTGTAAGACCAAAAGCGGAAACATGAAGAAATAAAATATGGCCAAAGACATGGGTTAAGTAGTATTTTTATTACATAGGAATCATATGAATAGTAGTATATAATCAGGACTAGATAATTACCCAAAGTGCATGATTTTGTGTCTATATGGAGAAGAATTAGTAGTTTTCCATGAATGACAACTACTGATATATTTTGGCATGTTTATGTTGAGTTTTCATTGATTTAAAATTCATATTAATGAAAACTAATAAATTAGGAGAGCTAGAGGGAGCTTGGAATGAGGTTGACAAGGAAGGACAAGGCATGGTGATAAGAACACTCGATTAAGCATTGACTTCTTGAGATGCTACCGACTAGTACAAGCAAGGTGATGATGTGAGATAATACCAAGATGATGTCATACATGGTCTAGTATATATATGATGTTGAAATAAGGTCGAAGGATGAATACACAAGTAAATGATTGGAATTGGTGAAACTAGCTCAGTTTAGGAGGCCTAATCCCTAAGCCTAGTTATTAAAGTGACCTAGAAAGGTGGAGTGAAGGTATGAAATAGATGGAAAATCATGGTAAAGGTATGAAACATATAATATGACATGTTTAAAGGGTTACATGGTGAATAACAAGACATAAATGATGAGTTACAATGTAAACTAGCTCAATTTGACCTATTTCAAGGACCTAGAATTGGTCTCTGAAGAAAATCAATCCATAACAATAAAATGCATGCATGGTAGGTGTGTAGGTAAATTTCAAGAGTCCTAAAATTATGCTATGTGTCACAAACCAACACTTAGAGGCATATTTAGGGTTATATGTATGACTGTCCTTTAGGAAAAATAGTCTTAGCATGCATAAACGAGATTGGTCAAAAAGGTACATGTGCATTTATGTAAAATTTTCAATTGGAGACCATGAACAAGGTATTGAGGAAGGTGTGGACAAAATTTTAGGACCATAAAATGATTTTTGTGGATGAATGACATTGCATTGCAATTTTTTCAAAACCGGATAAGTAAGGTATGCTAAAATAATGCCTTGACTTCTTAGCATTCAATATAAATTGAAAATAATTCTTCAAATAAATCATAAGAGACATTTTTAATATCATAGAGAGAAATATATTTTTCAAAAAAATTGAAGTCAAAAGGATGAAGGACAAGAAAGTTCTATCCATTTTTCTAGCACTGTCTAAAACCCTCCTAAACCCTGATGAAAGCAATATGGAGAAAATTTCTTGGTTATGCCTCCAAATGGAATTTTTTTCCTTAAAAATTATTTGAGTGTGTAGATAACTCATCAGAGGTCATGTTCATGGTGGTTTGAGCTTATGAAACATGGTGGGCCCCATAAGAAAACAATTATTTTGTGAAGAATTCAGTGTACAGAAAAAATTTGTAAAGGAACCCATGCTCAAATTTTTTGTGAAATATGTTGGGGATGTGTTCTTTATGTTCATGAATTCATATGGGTTATTGTTTTGGAAAAAAATGATGATGCAAGATTTTCTCTCGGACCATTGCTAAGAAAAGCTAGTGATGGTGAAATGGAGGTGCTCATGATGAAATGAACATTGTTGATGTTGTTTTTGGTATTGAATAGCATAAAGGTGTCCCATATGAGCTAAGAGTGTGCTTAGTTTTTTTGATGAAGTTTTGCATGCATAAGTTTGAGGTGATCCAAAACTACCCTTTTGAGCTAGTGAAGAAGCCCTCAACTACAAGTATGAAGAAGGTGTTATTCCCAAAGAAGGTATGGCTATAAGTGCTTGAGCATGTTTTTAGGATGCATATGAAGTATTTGAAGTGATGAAATTCCTTGGTGAGTTCCTTGAAGGTGGTTATGCCATGTGAGTTGAAAACTGGTTTTTAAGCTCCTAGAGCCCATTCAGACTAGATTGAGAAATTTGAGTGATATGATGATCATGGATATGTTTTGATTATTATGTCATTTGGATTTGAAAGGAGACTTATTGAGATTCATATTTATGTGTGATAGGTGATTGGATGATAATTTTTAACGCTCTAAGAAACCAAATTTTGTGGACTGTATTTCTAAGTTTGAATATCTAAATGTTGCTTGAATCAAATCAACATGTTCTTATTTGAATGAGATTGATGAAGCTACTCTTGGCATCTGAAGATAATATAGAGATCACTCACCACATTCTCCAAAATTTGAAGAGAGGTCAAGACCTGTTCCTTTTATATTTTCAAGCACCACCATGACTATAATTTTTAAACCTCCATGAATTTCAATGAAGCTCTAATGGAAGTTGAAGGAGAAATGGTGTATTAGGAAGCACCTCAATAAGTTATAGAGTTAAGGAAATAATTTTATAACATCCATTATTGATTTTAACACTTGTCCTAAGTCAGATTAGCTAGAAAATAAAAGATAACTTACTAAAAGGGAAGAAGAAAAAATGTGATAGGGTAGTTAGACAAAAGAATATGTGAGATTTCATATTTCAGGTGTAAGAAGAATCTCTTTAGTTATGCAGTAAGTTAAGGAGTTATTTTTATCTATATGAAGATTATAACTTCCATGACATGTTGGGTTAGGTATGTACTTGAAACTGACATTCAATTGGATGAAAACTTGGTATGATGTCACTCCACTCATACTCATATGAGTTAAATAAGAAAATATACAAAGAGTTGAAACATGGAATATGAAAGGGTGAAAAATAAGGATATTTTTAAAGATATAAAATTTGAAGAGTGCAATGATAATTTTTTTGAAGAAAATACCATTAAATGTGTAGTAAGGGCATGAAAACATATTGAAATACAAGGATGTATCTAATGTATTCAGGACTCCATTTTTAAGCGATTAGTGAGCATGAAAGTGCAGATGAAGAAGAGTGAGAAGAGAAGAAGTTGATTTGAAGAATTGATCATAAATTTTTGTGAGAGACAACAATAGGAAAGTGAAAAAAACATTGTGAATAATTCTAAGTGGATGCTTAAAAATCATGGAGTTTAAGCTTCCTTGTAAGTGTAGCTTATAGAAGATCAAGTTGAAGCTTGATTGAATTTTTGGGAGTTATAGCTTCCAAGAAAGTAGTGGCTTGCAGAAGGTTAAGTGGTAGCTTGACTAAATTTTGGAGTTGTAGCTTCATGTTGAGTGGATGCTCAACAGTGAAATCATTGTAACATTTACAGGACATTCTTTTCCAAGTTAGTTCTTTGGTTTCAGTGGTTTTTCTCCCTTGAAGGATTTCCCACATTAAATATTTTCTCTCTTTGTGTGTTCTTATTTGATAACTTGCGAATGAGGTTTTGGTTTCATTATTTAAATTTTAAATGAATTTAATTATCTTTCAAATTTTGAATAAGAATTGATTCACCCCCTCTCTCAGTGCCTAGAATTTCCAACAACTATGTCTAGAAGAACACCAAACTGGGTCTCCAACATGTATCTACCCTATTAAATTTATGAGGGTGACTAAAAACTCCTAACATCCTCTCCATTATGCTACCATACTTCTCAAGTCACCATATAGCTCAACACACCATGCACCATTACCTAGGCTAGCTAAGTCACCCGACTAGGCTTGCTGACCAGAGACAATCTCACCGAATCAACTCATATAATCATAAATACACCTAAATATCCATGGAATCATCATATTAAGAATTCTTTGAGGCTTCTTCATATCCTATTTTTCATTAATGAGATTTTACATTAATGATAACACCTAGAACTCAACATGCCAATAATCTCCTCCTTTTTTCATTGATGGAAAACCACCTAGTCTTCTCACCCATTTCACATTAATGAAAAATTACATACATATAGAAACTGATTTCCTCCTTTCTCATTTTCTTAGAATTTGTTATTTTATGAAAACAATAATCAAGTCCATCCTCCTATCATTCATATGTAGCTTACCTTTTTTAACTTTTTTACCCTTTTCAAATCATTCAATCATTGTAGAAGACATTGAACTAAATCATACCAACTCACATTCATGCTAAGGGTAAAACAATTATGATTTCCTTATTCTTGACTTATATCAACTAATTATTTCTCAAACTTTTCTTGTTTCTAAATACCTTTGTTACACACTTCTTTTAGGGATAAGATCTCTTAAACATACCTTTGGTGTATTTTAAACCAAATTTTCCTTGCTCTAGAATACCAATCACAACATGACTTAGCAAATTATAGCCCCTATATACTTATGACATCATTTTCTAGTAAAAAGAACAACTATTCAACTTCTTACCTTGATTTAAAGCTTTAAATATTGATCAAACACTTCAACACTTCCCCGAAGCACTTCTTCAATGTATTCATCTTTATTTCCAAGCCAATGCATGCTTCTTGAACATATGAATTGATTCTCAAGCCATTATACATGTAAATATACTTAATTTATCTATGTAAGTCTTTGATAAATCCTTCATACCTAATAAAGGAGAAACTCAAACTCCCCGCCTTGATGGATCAATACAGACTTGTACATCATTCTTGTATCTTTGCAACATTGCAACAACTTCATGAATGATAATATATAACCTTAGAAAAGTCCTTGTCACTTGTACTTTATCAATCCAATCCCATCATGTCTTGAAATTATTCATATTATCTAAGACTCCTAGTTCAAGACAAAGTCATGCTCCCCCTATCTTAGTAAGCCATTTAAGACCTGTAACTTGCATCTTCATCAATGTAACACTGTAGAAACTATAAAAGGTCAGCATACAAGACATGGAAACATTTTTGGCCTCACGTATTAGGAGTAGAAGACATATAAATTCCTCTTCAACCTTATTCATTATCAACAAACATCATGAGTTCTTCATACACTTTAAACTTCAAGCATAATCTCATTCTTGTCCTCAACTCACTATATAAGTTTAGGAGAATATTACTCTACACAAACCTTTTGGTCTTAAATGCATTGCCTTGGGTCACAATCTTTTTCCTTGCCTTACTAGAGCTTATTTACACTGAAGCACATAGATCGGGGTTATCAATGATTCCCCTTGCATCTAGAATATTTTGTAGACTGTAGCATGATATTGCTTAACTTCATGACACTAAGCATTATCAACACAAACCTATAACCTTCTCGTTATCCAAAATTCACCCCCAAGGTAATTTTGATAACATGCATCAAATTCTTTAGTCCCAAGCAATTATATTGATTCAGGGCGAAAAGTCATGTTTCTAGGGTCCCCTCATATTTTTCTAACTCCCCTGTCCAAGTAGAAGAGAGCAAGTTCTGAGGAAAGGTAAGAAAAATTGCAAAAACAGGCTCGGGCCGGAAAAAATTGTGAAAAATGGCTAAGTCCTAGTCCAAGCGGTCCTTGAGACAGCTTGGGATGTTTGGGCGTGAACCGCCGAATGGCCGCCAGCGGCTCTACGCAAAGATTTGGGACAAGTGGGACAAAGGGACGCGCGGGACGCGGAAATCCGAACTGGCCGAAAAATGGAAAAAATTGACTAACTGTTGAAACAGGCAGTCTGGGACATCTGGGCAGTTAGTACGCGGAGGACACAAGTCAGCTGAAAATACTTAAGGCAGCCCGGAATAGTTGGGCCGAAAGGACGTGAACCGCCGGGCCAGGCGAATCGGAAGAAATTGTCCCATACTGGTTGGGACAAAAGGACGTGAACCGGCGATTCGGCCAAACAGGGAACTTCAGCACTGGGACAAGTGGGACAAGGGGATACGTGGGACACAAAAATCCGAAGCGGCTGAACACAAAGAAGAAAAGTCAACATTTGACCCGAGAAACTTCAAACGGCCATAACTTTTGACTCCGAGCTCCGATTTTCATAAAATTGGACTTTCTGGAACGAGCACGACGTCCTATACACCACAAAAATTGGATTTCTTATTTTTAATGAGGGTAGATATATTTAAATGAAGGAAACGTGTTCGGCTCCAGTCAATTAATGCTCATTCCCGTCACATGACGAAAACGCCCGCTGACTGACGAAATAGCTGCCCGCACTTAGAAGGCCATAACTTTTGCATTTCTCAACGAAATCACACAAAGTTGGTACCGTTGGAATTGTGGCTCCGAGCCTGATGCAAAGCAATCAAGAAATTTCATATTTGATAGAAATTGATTGAGTTTTTTAAGAAAACGTGGCCGGGTTCAGAACAATGTTTTATTTGGTAGGCTGGAGTGCAATTAAGAGGCATGGTCATCATTCTTTCTCTTGGCTGCAGCACATGGGACAAGTATGGGAGCCTTTTGTAAGTAATATAAAATCATTTCACTCAATTTAATGCCTCTTACAGGTGGTTGAAGGATAGATTTCAGGATTTCCATTTTCCCTTCTCTTTTCCTTCTCATTTTTCTATAAATTGGAGTGTTGGGCTCATTGTAAAGAGGGAGTTTTTGGGTAACAAAGCTCTACCAAAATTGCTTTGTGAAGCCAGTGTGTTGTAGGCCCTTTTAGTGGACTCCTTGCATGGTGATCCAGGCCCTTATCTTGTAATAGATTGAACTGTGCATATCATGAAGCAATAAAATACCAGTTTGTGGATGTATCTTCCCCTGCTGTGTTTTCTTGCATTATTCTTGCCCCTTTGATCTTTCTATAAGAATATTGTGTCTATTTATTATGTTCTTGCAGGGATCCATTATCATTGTGTATGCTTGGAATATTGTTGTGAATGCATTTTGCTAGATTATGGTGAACTGTCATCACCTCTTCTAGTGTGCACTTTACCTCTATATTTCACACATTTGGAGACTACTCTCACATCCTCCTTTTCTAGTGTATCAACTCTTTAGTGTAGGATTTCATTTTATGCAGTCTCTCTCCCCTGGTCCCTTGAAATTTAGATTAGAACAGCTTAGCTTATCCCGCATTAGAGTAGATTGTGGCAGGTAGTTTAGGAGCAAGAACCAGCTTTCTCTGAGGTCTATCTCAAGTAGCAAGTCCCACAACTTGGAGATAGTACCCATGTTATCCAATCACACCGTGAGTTCAAGTATATGCACTTGTATAAACACAGGGGTCTGTGATTCGGTGATAACACCTTCTTATATTTATAACTAGGTATTTCAATAACTTGTGACACTTTGCATACCTTATACACATGATACACATTCAAGTCTAGCTCTTTTAGCCTCAAGATAGCTTTACATACTTGTGGATACAATCTCAATTAACCATAAAATTATGTGATTTGTCAATACATAGTTTAAGAAAATTATGATATGCAACCATGAATAACTCTGTTATACATGCTTCATTGACACATTAAGCACACTTTGAAGGTTAATATAAACTTACACTACCTTGAGACACTACTTCAAACCCTCTGATAATATTCTTCAGTCATCATTTTCCTTCATATCTTGGCCTCATAACTGTATTGTCACAAAGTACAACTTGCTTTGTAACCTTGATCCTCAAATTTGTACTATCTTGAAGTCCATTAATCAAAGTATAACACTAATTTTCAGGCATGGAAAGCTTTAACAATACCTTCTTGATCCTTTTTAAAACATGTAACACACTATAACTTATACACAAAACACTTTAACACAACATAATAATTCATACATTCCGTATGATTCAACACTCGTATCATGCATTATCACATATATCAACCCTTTTGAGAGCACAATGACCATATTTTTCAATTGAGATAGTACATGACATCCTTAGACTACTTAGGAACTATACACAGGTGAATTGTGGCTTTTGTTTATTCATTACAATTTGGAAACCATACCTTCCTATATTTAACAATCTTATTAGTTCTCAGTCACCTTCATGCAGAGAATCAACCACTTTTTCTAGTCATACATGATTTAAAAACCCTCTTTGCACACTATGTTTATGCTTGAAACAAAAATATAGTCCTTAATAATTCATGCATATGCTTACCATATATCTTAACAGTTGAGATACATAACTTTATAGTTCAATGGATTATTATTGCCTTGAGTTACTTTAGAATATTTTCAATATGGATACGCACTCTAAAGAATTTAAAAAAATGTTTAAACAATGTGATGAAACTTTTTATCTCAAGAATACTCATGACATACCTATAGATTATTTTATTCAATGCATTGTCACAGACTGTGGATATTTACACTATCTCCTTGACCTCAAACCATGAAAAACTACCTTATTCAAGCTTGTTTAGACTTTAAAATTATCAAGACACCTTCTTTCCCTAACCAGGGTACTCTTTTAGATCTGTAGTTCATTTTTCATCATGAGGAACATGTGCTTCATCCTTCATATACCTAGATATGCATAATATAATCCATTTCTAAACTCTTGTTGTACTTTAGACCATCTCCTTGATGTCATTTTACTCTTGACATTTAAACCATCTTTAAACTATGATGAATACGTTCATAATTCCTTAAATCAAAGCAATTGTTTTGAAATTTCAATGAAGCTTTGACTTCAAGACATACACTTTGTACAATACTATCATATCAAATAACCTTACTCATTAATTAAATACTGAAATCAAGAATTTTGAAAAATTGAATAAGACATTCATTAGACACCAAGGTTTATGAAAATCCTTCAATCTTGAATCCATGATATGAAAACCTTCCCTTGATAGTATCACATGACCATTAATCCGATGGACCCGTGATAGACTAACAGGACCTTATGCTCAGACCTAGATCTTGACTTACATGGTATACACAACTTGACATGTTTTTCTCGAATGATACAATGACACATTTTTTTCCCTTAAGATCATAACATGACTTCATACTTAGGATCAAAACTTAGCTTACATAGAAAACTCGATGTAGAACATACTAACACCTTGAGAAATCAAACCAAGAACACATAGACTTCAACTATGGTTTTTTTCTTAAAAATAAACACTTTGGTTATTTAGGCAACTTGTAGTTCCATTTTGGCTCAAATCAAATTTTTAGGTTGCACACACCCATTGTTATATGCTTTGGCATAATTTCATGGTTAAAATTATTTGCATGCACCCTTGCGTGCCCTTCCTTCTTCCTCCTTATTTTCTTCCTTCCCTTCGCTCCCTTCCATGCACGCTCTATACACTCTTATCTCTCTCCTTTATTATTCTATCTCTTTTCATCTACCCTCTATGTGCACACCTTGCACGCTTGCTTTCATTCCAAAAATTTACACACCCTATCTCACTCTATGGAATTTCCTTCAATTTTGCATAATTCCTTAGTATGATTTCTCCATGCATGCCCTTCCTTCCCGAGTCTCGCACACTTCTCCATGTGCACTCATTCCTTTTCTAAATTCTTCCCTTGTGCATTCTTATTTTGTGCTTACCTCTCTCCCACTTTTCATGCATAACCTTTCACATGCCCGCAGCTCTCTAAATTCCTCTTTAGTGCACACCTCTTTTCTCATGTATCTTCTACAATATTCCATGATAGTTACCGTGTGCCATGTGATAACTTTTCAAATTGAGTGTGTCACACGCAACCTATCATAAAATTCTATCCACACATTGAATCCTAACATCATATGTGTGCCCGACATGTGGAGAAAAAGATCAAACAAATAAGCGATTAGCCAAATCCTTCAACCATTCAGATCGGTCCACATGTCATTACATGTTAGGTTGCATCAGATCTTCGACCATCATAGCTTCTGCTATAAAGCTAGGATTCTCACAAACTTGGGCTTGATTGAAATCTTCGACGTGAGATACTTTATAGGATATTCAAAACCAGATTTTGACGGGATTTGGTAGGAAGAAAATAGGGAAATGTTATTCATGCCATTGATGTACACATCCAGTCGACCCAATCACACTAATTTGATCTGATTTGTCATCTTTCCTTCTTCCACAAGTAAAAAAGATATGGGGATTCATAGCTGACAACATTACAAGTAAATTTTTAGGCATTTATGTCTTATTATTTATGGTTGAATATTTGAACCCAAGTTTCCCTCTCTTTATCCTCCTCTTCTCTCCTTATTATTCTATAAATTGGAGAGAAATGCTCATTGTAAAATGTTGGACTCTTTTGGTTTGCTAAGGGCATTATTCAGAGCTCTTCTCTTTAGAATTTTGAGTTGTAGGCCTTAAATCTAATCCATTCGCATGTAGTTCCTTTCCTATTTCATTTTGTAATCAATTTTACATCACTTAGAAGTAATAGAAGTTATGTTTTATGGCTATTTTATGCCTTAGCTCAAGTTTTACTACATCTTATTTCCTTCATTTACATTATTGATTAGTTGTGCATATTTTATATCTCTTATAGGGATCTTGTTTATTTTACTCCATGAAAATAGGCACGTGAACATGTTTCGTAATATGGCATGGTTTCCTTCCCTCTTTACATACGCTTTCCTTTGAATTTTCTCAAGTTTAGTGTGTTCATCACCTTCTTTGTGGTACTATCACCTTCCCTTAGCATTGGATTTCCCTAATGCTTCTCCTTCTCACCCTAGTCCCTTGAAATCATAGATTAGTGATAGGTAGCTTCATTCCCCCTTCTTAGGAGTAGTTTTGGAAATAGAAATAGGTAGCAGAAGATGACCTTCTCTAGAGGTCTATCTCAAGTGCAAGTCCCACAACTTGGAGATAGTCCCATATTGCTTCAAAACCCCACTTCATCTTGATCTGGGATGGGTGCAATTTTGAGCACCAATAATATTTGGCATGCCTACTTTGGGATGAGAATTCAAAGCTTATTTTTCATCATTGCTAAGTTTGTGTGTGTGACTTATTGATTTTTCAGCCTTTGGAGGCTTATTTCAACACATCTAGCGACTCAAAACATCCAAATGTACTGATTGTAGAAGTCCATGTAACCTATTTATGAGAAGGATACATACTAGATAGAGTGTAGTAGTTGAAGGATCCTTTGAATATATCCAATTATCTACAAGGATAAGTAATAGAACTTCTAAACACACATCTCCATCTCTTGCGTAAAGGGAACAATATTATCCCCCTCTTGTCGGACCTTCTATGTGCTCTAGTGGGGTATTCATACCCTTTCTCGGCCATGAAACAAAGAAATATGCCCTTGTTTAGCTTCACCAGTGGAAGTCCTTTGGCGCTTTCCATGCAAGATGATATACCAATGGCTGCACATAACAATATATCATTCTTCACTGGTGAAAATCAAGTTACCCCTACTGAGAACATTCAATATATTACAAAGGTATGTTTTGTTCATCTAGTTACCAAAGATGATGTATTTGTGAGGTTGCTTACATCTTCACTCAAAGGAAAAACACTTCAATGATATAGAATCTTAAAACCTACCTCTATCACTAACTGGGATGGACTTGGCATTGTACTTTGCAATCAGTTTGAGGAGAAAGCTGACAACATCTCCTTGTTAGAAAAACTCACAATGATCAAGAGATCTCCCAATGAGCTCATGGCTGATTTCAACTTCATATTTCAGAAAACATGGGACATAATTTTGACCCTCTTAAGAGAAACCCCTCAAAGTGATTTCTTTTATTTCTTAAGAGATCTAAATTCTGACATTACAATAATAATACATTCTATGGGTAGCGTGACAAATCCTGATGTTTATGTTATATCCATTAGGGCATAAAATTGTCTCATTCAAGATGGAAAATTAGCCCCTAGACCACCTACACCCCTGTTTCCTAAAAATACCTCAAGTGCCTCACCTTCCATTTCTCCCATTCTTGAATAGAGTTCCCATCCAACTACTTCCACATCTTATTTTTTTGTGTAGCAAAAATAAGATAAATAAAATGAAAGCCTTGATTATAAAATTGTCCAATAAAGTCATATCCTTAGAAAAACCGTGTGCGCAATGTTGGGTTTTAGATCTGCACTTGGAATGAAACCACGCTCGGGGGACAAGTAAGTCCCTCCTCTTTAATGGGAGAGGTTACCTTATTAAAAGAAGGGGCAAAACCTATGTACAAATACACAGTATTTCATTTAATGGTGGTTTCGATATCTTGAAATGTGTTTTAAGCCTGGAAAGTTGTCAATACATGAGGATAGAAGACTTTGAAGAGAGAAGGGGAGGCACAAGAAGAAAATAATTTTAGGGAAAAGAGATGGTAGAGAAAACTATTATATGTATTTTGCAAATGAGATACAGAGTAGAACCATCCACGTTTATAATGATACACACGGCAGACTCAAAGTTCGGAGATTATAAAAATAGAACACAAAGTTTCCAAGCATGCAAGGATTAGATGGTTCATAGATCGTAACCGAAGGAAAGAGAAAGAAAAATAAAAAGGAAAAACCTTTGTATTGATTTCTTCCAATTCAAAATTACAGCCTCGAATATCAAAATTCCAACTAGGATAATGGCTTTGAAAGCCCATGATATAGCTCGCAAGAGACAATTACAACTTCCTCGAGCAAGAAAGAAACAATTACAACTTCCTCGAGTAAGCAAGAAACAATTAAAACTTATTCCAACCACTCGGGACCTTTTGAATTCTTGATTCACAAAGAAACGTAACCATTTTCAAAAATATATGACTGTTACATTATTTTGCCAGTTAAAATATGGCCCATTAAATTTTCCTTTATAACATTAAATTTGGGCTGCCCACATGAAAGGAATTTATTGGAGCTGGTCTGCAGACACCTTCTGCATTTGGTGCCTTTGAAGCTGTGTCATACTGACATGTGGAGAGCTCCGCCTATTCCTTTATACTTAGCTGAATCGGGCCAATTTCCTACTTGACCCATGTTGACCCCTAGACACGTGGAGGGCTGACGCTCATCCGAGTTTCCATTTTGGAAACACCTCTTAAAACTACACCGAGCTGACGCATGTCTCCTACCACTAGTCTTGGAATTTTCAATGGCCAACTCTATCTCCCCATTGACTTTAGCCATGTGGCAAGCTGGCGCTACTTGGAGACTGACCTTTTGATTTCACTTCGAAATGGCACCGTGCCTTGACACGTGTCTCCTTCCACCAGTCCTGACATGGTGAGATGGCACTCATTTTAAGACTCGGCTCTTTGGTTTCACTTCTAAAATGCGTCGTTGAGGCACGTGGAGGCTCCCACCGACCCGCTCATACTTAGTCAATTTTAATGATCGGATCTATCTCTTTTTGGACCTAGGACATGTGGAGGATTGGCGCAAGTTTGAGAACTGCCCTCATCTTTGAATCTTAAAGCTACGTCAATGAAACACATGGTTCCATCCACCGAGCCTTCCATACTTAGCCAATTTTAACATGTCCTAACTTTATTTTGCACTGGGACATGTAGAAACCCCGTGCTTATTTGAGGATGGTCTCTTGGACCCTACCCCGGAGTTGCGCCATTTGGACATGTGGCGGCCTCCGTTGTCATTTGAAACATGACCAAACCACATCCAATCAGAGATTCCCATGCACTACCCATGGATACTGAGGAAAAAATTGATGGGGAAGATACGCCCGTCATTCCCGACTGTGGGGGAAAAAATAAAAATAAGGGGAAAGACTCCACTGTTACGCCTGACTTTTAAACTATTCTCCACAATTGGGAAAATTTCAAACAATGCTAGGCTTGACGTGATCTAATACTCCAAGGAACAGACTCAAAATTTTTGAAACTTGACTCCAAAAGAGGGGAATTTTGAGGGCAATAACAACTAGCTCTTTCTGGGGATGACTTAGCTTGGAACAAAGACACAAGGCAAGATTAAGAATTGCAGATAACTCTAGAAAAGAGGACCAGTGCCTTATCCATTGGGCAATAGAGTTGAAATCAAAACTAATACAAGGAAACACACACAAGATGGGAAAAAGAAACAAAATAAAACACACCAAAAGGGAAGAACAGAAACGAAATACCCAAAACCAAAAAATTGTGCTGACAATATACGAAGTATTACCTTTTCACCTAGGACTTGAACAACTTCAGATATTTCCCACTATAAGGAAGTGGGAGAGGAGAACCATCCATGTAATCCAAATAAAAAGAGTTCTCTCTAGAAAAATGTCTGATTCTAAAAGGACCAAGCCAAAGAGAATCAAACTTACCATGGCTTCCTCGTGGCTCATGTATTTTGTCCCAAAGTAGCACAATGTCTCCCACTTGGAAAACTCTAGGTTTGGCTTTCTTGTCAAACAAATCCTTCACTTTCAATTGATGAGTTGTTATCCTGTCAACCACTTGCAATTTTTCCTCATCAAGATTCTAAAGGTATAAAATTCTCTTTTCCAAAGAACTACTGAAACTTGAATCTTCAATGGTTTTCATCATATGCAAGGTTGGCAATTCCACCGTGACTGGTAGTTGAGCTTCCACACCATACACCACTTGGAGAGGGGACATTCCAATTGCTCTCTTGAGTGTAATTCTATAAACCCAAAGTGCATCATATAGGTTCTTATGGCAATTCCTCTAAGAATCATTCACAAGCTTTCTAACTATGTTCACCAAGTTCTTGTTCATTGATTCTACATGTCCATTCCCTGGGGTAGTAATTTGAAGAATGAGAAAGTGAGATTCCATACCCATAACAGAAATCCATCATCTTAGTAGAAGAAAAATTGGAAGCATTTTCTGTCACAATTTTGTTTGGGGTCCCAAATCTGATCAATATGTTCTCCTTAATGAAGTTACAAACTACTTCAGAAGTAGTGCTCTTAACTGGGATGGCTTCCACCCACTTGGTGAAGTAATATGTCGATTTCAACGCATGGGTATATCCAGCATTGTAAGGTGGGTTAAGAGTTCCAATAAAATCCAATCCCCACTGTTGAAATGGATCTTCAATCACTATAGGCTTGAGAGGAAAAGCAACCAACTTAGGTCTTCCAACAAATGTTTGGCATGCTTCACATTTACCAACCCATTTTGATGCATCTTTGAACAGAGTGGGCCAATAATAGCTAGCACGAAGGATTTTATGAGTTGTTATAGCAGAAGAGAAATGACCTCCATAAGCCTCGGTCATGAAAAGTAGAGAACAACTTCTTTTGTTGCTCCTTGTCTACACACTTCAAAACCTTCCATCTATGCCTCGTTTGAACAAAGCATTCTCCCATAACACATATTGTGCAGACCTTAGTTTTATGGCTCTCTTCTCTTTGGCACTCAAGTGATGTGGACACTCTCCATAGGCCGAAGTGATCAATGTCAAGACACCATACATCATCGAACCGAGGAAAAAAACAACAGGGACATCAACTTCATCTTTGGACAACTCCTTGGCAGCTCCCTCAACAATGAGTTCACACAGCCCTTACCCCAAACCATCTTTGTTGGCCTGATGTCAAGATCATACTCTTGCACCTTTTCTACCCAATTACCTCTCTTGGTTCCAAATTCTTGCTGAGTAAGAATGGATTTGATTTTGTATTAGGCATCAACACCACAGAATGAGAATTAAGGATGTAAAACCTAAACTGCTTGACATCTTTGACAACTACAAAATCATGTTTCTCCATCATGGTGTACTTCAGCTCATGATTTTTCAAGACATAACTCATGAATGCAATTAGGAGCTCATGATTTTTAGCATTCTTTTGGGCTAACACAACAACTAGGGTATTTTTAGTGGCATAACAATAGATAATGAAATCTTTGCCAAAGTCGGGGCACGCTAAGACTGGAGTCTTTGTAATAGCCTGTTTAATGTACTCAATTGATTCTTTCCCTTTAAAGGACCAACCAAAATTTTTCTTCCCTTTCATCATGTGAGCAACGCTTATAGTAAGTTCTACAAAATTAGGGATGAATCTTCTTAGGAAATTTATCTTACCAAAGAAATAATGGACACCTTTCTTACTTGATGGAAGAGGAATTTTCTGGATGGCCCGAACTCTCTCGAGTCAATCTTGATCCCTTCCATTGAAACAATGTGTCCCAACAACTTTCCTTCGTGACACAAAACACACGAATTCTTAGGGTTTAAATAAATCCCATGCTTTTACTACACTTCTGCAATATTGTTTCAAGGTGTTGGAAATGATCTTTTCTTACATTGGAAAAAAAATGTCAAGTCATCCAAATACACAACAATGCATTTCCTTTTTGAACTTCCAAAAGGCAATTCCATGGCCCTATGGAAAGTAGCACTAGCATTGATGAGACCAAATGGCATCCTCTTGTATGTAAAGGTTCCCAAGGAGTAGTAAAGGTAGTCTTATGTTGATATGCGGTATTCACCTCTACTTGATTGCACCCCCGAGAATCCATCTAACATATATAGGATCTCTCGAGCACAGTGAAAACTTGCAATACTTTGTCCATCATGGGGAGAGGGTAGTTGTCCTTCAAATAACCTTGATTTAGATTTATGAAGTCCAAATAGATCTAGATCTCACCATTCTTCTCTCTGATAAGAACTATATTAGCAATCCACGTTGAATGGTGGATGGGGAAGATGATCTTAGCCTTCAAAATCTTTTGTATTTCTTGGAAAATTATATCAGCTATCTTTGGATTATATTACCTTTGCTTCTATTTGAAGGGTTTGATCCTAGGCTTAAGAGGAATGAAATGTTGCATTTATTTAGGCTGAAAAGCCTTAAGATCATCATAAGAGTAAGCTAGAACATCAACATACCTTTTCAATAGATTCACCACCTTCTTTTTCTCTTCCTGAGTGTAGCATTTTCCAATGTTGACCATTTTGGGATCATCAAGATTCCCAACATTCATTTTTTCAGTCTCAACAGTTGTCGAGCTCCTTGGGAAACTTTAGACTTCATATATCTACCATTTTTATCAAAAATATCCTCCAAACTCACCAACCCTTTAGGAATTTTGTTGCCTTTTAGTTTGATGCATCCATCTTGATCTGTCTCTTCTTTGACACCCTCTTTGTTTTATGACACACACTCTCTAGGAATATTTTCACTTCCAAAGCTCCAAGAAAGAAATCAATTGTTGGTCATCATTGAAAACTTTCCAATTATCCACATTGTTAGGCACACTAGGTCTATGGATCAACTCAATGGTGAATTTTTCCTAAGGGAAATCAGGATGAGGAATCAATAAGGACCCTAAGATAGCTAGAGATTCAGCCCTAGTGTTCCTTTCCCTTGGCACAACTTCAATGGAAAAAGCATAAAGGAATTCAATGGAATCCCAGACTAGATTCCTATAGTGTTTCAACCTTCTGTTCTTTACCTGATAGAGGTCTCTAACTTGTTTTACAACTAGCTTTGCATCTCCATGAGTAAGAAGGTTCTTCATTCCCATCTCCTTCACCATGCTTACCCCAATAATAAGGTCCTCATAATCAGTAGTATTGTTGGTATTTTAAAAATAAAATTTGAAGGAGAAAGGATGAACCTTACCCCTAAGAGAAATGAACACTACACCAGCTTCGGAACCAGCTGAAGAGAAGCTTCCATAAAACTCCAAAGTCCACACATCATTAGGATCAAGCAACACTCCCTTTGGAATAATTTTCTCCTCTTGTGACATGATCATGTAGTTCCCATGCCCAATGTCTACATACAATATTTGTGCTTTAGGATCATCTATCTTTTGCACAATATACCATGCTTATTTCTCAGGAAACAACTTCTTCATCTTCCCATTAACAGGGATCAAGGCATGTGACCAATCCATTTGGATTTCCCCTCCTACCTCCTTACAAAAATTTCTACTTAGCAACATCCCATATGAAGGAGGAATATCAGCTACCAAAATGGTGGCTAAGACCCTTTTCTCTGGGAAAGCAACAAAATCTACTTGTGCATCTTTAATTCGGCCAACCAAAGGTACTTTCTTACTCTCCATGGAATAATAGGAACCAAAGGTACATGTTAGGGTCAAACCCAAAGCATGGGCTACCTTTGCAGGCATTACATTATCTGATGCTCCTAAATCTATGACACAGTTATTGAGTTTATGGCCAGCTATGAGAAGGGTCACATAGAATGGTTCAATTTTCTCATTAGGGGAAGTGACTATAGCCACAAGGTTTGATTGAGGTGAGGAAGAGGGAGTGGGAAAAATGCCTTTAGAATAATGGGATGGGGTTTTAGATTTGGAATTTACAAATTTAACCATTTTTGCAAAGGCTTTAGGATGGGTTTGATAGAACTCGCCTCAGAAATCTGAATCTTGGTATTTTAAAGATGGTCTATAATGTCAAAAGATCCAAATGTGGATGGGGAATTACTACTAGTATTAGGAGGAGCTTTTGATCTATCAAATTTATCATTTTTTGGACAAGAATTCTTAGAAGCAGAAGTAGAGGGAGAAGGACTAACAGATCTTACCTTTTGGGTGGAAGTAGTAGGAATAAGAGCGCCTCTTCTTGCAATCACCGGGATGGTGATGGGGGACTCCTCGGATATTTTTGTAGGTTTCACCACTTTTTCCTTTTTGTTGGTCTGCTCTTGGGTCATAACAGCATATGACTCACTGTTCATCTCAACCACTACATCATCATCATAATCTTCGTCATCCATACCTTCGGTGGTGAGGAAATGAAGTCGAGAACCACCAGGCTCCTCCAGTCTCCTCATGAACTTCCTCTTCTTGTTCATCATAGATCCCATTTTCTTCCTCATCATCAGGCTCAAGAACTTCACAAGTAGCATTGACAGGCACCTTGAGGGTGGACCTTCAATGGCCAACCTGGTTTGAGAAGAAGACAAGCGGTTCCTAGGCTGAAAGTTATTCCTTGGAACATCTTGATATGGAGCATGCTGAGACAATTGTTTCTTAATGGCAATGAGGTTATTGGCCAGCTTTTACACCAACTAATCTACATTACCTCCGGGAGGAGAGGAAGAATAATATGCTTTGGATTTGAAAGATTCCCTTTTCAATTTTCCGGACATGATCAAGTCATCTTCCACACTGACAGCCAATATTTGATCAACATCCAAAGTTCCAATATTTTCTCTCCTCATGGCGTAGCTTACTTTCATCAATTGAGTATTCAAGAAGAAACACTTCTGAATCTGATCTATAGGCCTAGTATTTACTGGAAATCTTGTTAATCAACTTGTTAATTTTGGCCACAAATTATCTCATAGGCTCATGGGGCTCCTTCTTGATTTGAGAAATTTGAGCTAGCAAAGCATGCACATCTTTAGCATGTTTGAAATGCTTCTCAAATTGAGTCCTCATAGTATTCCAATCGATGATGGTCCTAGAAGGAAGATGGTAAAACCAATCTACAACATTGTCTTACAAGGTCTCCACAAATAGCCTAACAGAGGCATCCTCATGTTCAACTCCAAGGACCTCATACGCAACAATGAAGGCTACAATGTGTTCATCAAGGTGTACTTTTCCATTACCTCTAAACTTGGGAAAGTTCTTCCAGTTACCCCTAGGTAACTCATACAATAGTTGAGGAAGAGCCGAGGCCCAACTCTTTGACCTTGAGGCCGAGGTGCTTTGCCATTCTTGGAAATATTTCTTGAAATGGAACCGAGACACCAGCAAGAATTAGGGCACGAAGATTAGGCTAATTTGTGCTTGAGGAATGCTACTACCGTAAACTTTGTCTTCAATAGGAGATGTGCTTGTGGAATGAGCTCTTTTATTTCTTCCTATTAGAGGAAGTTAAAAATATTGTTGATCCAAGAGTTGAAATTGGGGATCTTCAATTCTAAGAGCCCTTCTACCACGATTATATCTTAGATTCACCGATAAAAGAAATGATCAAATTAGTTTTTCTTTTGAAAGGAATTTTTTGAACAAATTCCCCAATGGAGTCACCAAAAACCAAGTTAGGTTTCATATCTACACTTGGAATGAAACCACACGGTCGGGACAAGCAAGTCCCTCCTCTTTAATGGGAGATGTTCCCTCATTGAAAGCAGGGAAAAACCTATGTACAAATACACACGCCTTTCATTCAATGGTTGTTTCCCGATATCTTGAAATGTGCTTTAACCCCGGAAAGTTGTCAATACATGAGGATAGAATATTTTGAAGAGAGAAGGTGAGGTAGATGAAGACAATACTTTCAGGGAAAAGAGATGGCAGAGAAAACCCTTATATGTATTGTGTAAATGAGATACAGAGTAGAACCATCCATGTTTATAATAGACACAATTTGCAGACTCAAAGTTTTGGAGATTGTACAAACTAGAACACAAAGTTTCCAAGCATGCAAGGATTAGATGATTCACATATCAGAACCAGAAGGAAAGAGAAAGTAGAAGAAAAAGGGAAAACCTTTGTATTGATTTCTTCCAATTCAAAATTACAGTTCTAGAATATAATAATTCCAACTTGTACAATGGCTTTGAAAGCCCATGATATAGCTCACAAGAGACAGTTACAACTTCCTTGAGCAAGCAAGAAACAGTTACAACTTCCTCAAGAAAACAAGAAATAGTTACAACTTATTCCAACCACTCACGCCCTTTCGAATTCTTGATTCGCAAAGAAACGTTAATGGTGGAAAAACCAGGTTCAAAAATATATGGCCGTTACATTATTTTGCCAGTTAAAATATGGGCCATTCAATTTTCCTTTACAACTTTAAATCTAGGCTGCCCATGTGGAAGGAATTTATTGGAGCAGTCTGCAGTGCCTTCTTCCTTTAGTGCCTTTGAAGCTATGACAGATGACATGTGGAGAGCTCCACATGTTCCTTTATACTTATCCAAATAATGCTAATTTCCTGTTTGACCCATGTTGACCCCTAGACACGTGGAGGGTGGCGCTCATCTGAGTTTCCGTTTTAGAAACTCCTCTTAAAAATACGCCAAGATGACGCGTCTCTTGTTGGTGCTTAAATTAGTCTCACCCCATCGACCTTTGAGATCCCTCAGTTTGCGGCCTCTGTTATGTTTTCTGTCCCCTGGGCTAAAATGGTGGCTCTCCTCCATTTTATTGTTTGTGAGTGTAATTTCCCAGTCAAAATTACTTCTTGGCATCAGTTGAAAAGTGACCCTTTACGTTGGATGTAGCTCTACGCGCACTTTAAAAGTTCTAAGGCTCACTTCAACACAAAACATGTCCACGTGGAGGCTTCCGTCGGGCCTTCCCATACTTATACTTTTCACGCAACTTCCTAAAGGGGCCTAGGACACGTGGAGGGACCGCGTATATTTGGGGACTAGCCCTTGAGTTTTATCTTGAAGAAGTGCTAGGAGGACACTCGGAGACTCGCGATTGAGACATGTGTTGGCCCTGCACTTGTTTGGGGTCTCTACTTTTCAAGACCATCTCAAAGTGTGCCATTGAGACACGTAGTAGGTGGGAAAATGGAGAGATGGAACTTTGAGGTCATTCAAGGTTTTTTACCTTTTGTAAAAAAGGAATAAATTTGTAAGTTGAAGCGCTTGATTCTGCTAGGACCCACATTGGGACATGTGTCAAGCCCATTTTTTGAGGGTGGAGAGGTGAGAAAAATGTCGACATTTTACCTTTTTCTGAAAATTATAAAATGTCAAAAGGTGCCCCCAGACCCGTTTCCAATCACATTTTTCCATGTGGAGGGATCAAATTAAAATTTGAAATGCAGGATCAACGGTAGCTATGCATTTCATTTTATTTTTCCACCATTGAAGCTCCAGGATGTTTGGAGATGAATTTTTGCATCATTCTTCATCAAATTTTTGGCAAATTTGTGTCATTTGGGTCCGTAAAGTTTAATTGAATCAATTTGGGAGCTCAATTTGTAAATATAAAGTACTTTTGAGACAATTTTTGCTCGTGGATCATGCAAGAAAGCAAGATACCGATCCGTGGTTACAGAGTAAAATTTTAGAGTGAAAAAGGATGAAATGATTAAAGGTACAAGTGTGAAAGGTTAAAAAGGTGTTTCCTCGAGAGGAAAAAGGGATAACATTGTAAGGGAATAAGGGATAAAATATGTGGAATAATCCCTCACAGAATCACAACAGTAGAAACTAATATGTAGAAAATATTATAGATCTCAAATAAAAGTGCAGAATAAAATAACACAACACAAAGAGACAGTATTTAACGTGGTTCACCCAATTTGGGCTACGTCCACCAAGAATCACTTGCTTATATTTTATTACAAGCCACCACTCTCTCAATACAATACCTAGATCTGTTTGGAGCTATGCTCAACAAACTCTACAAAATTCACACCCGAATTCAAAGCACATCTACAATGTTTTTCATACTTCTATCATATGCATAAAACCATATAAATAGACAACTGCTTAAGTAGTTTTACAAAACCATGGGTATCAAAACCATGGGCAAAAACCGTCCCATAAACCTATGGGTCAAAATCCCACCCATATGAGAAAATCACGTTTCTCGATATATTAGGCGAGGATACATGAAAAGTGTACAGTAATCTTAGTGTGCATTCTTCAACAATTTTACACATGAAAATAGGATCCACAACCTAACAAACCTATCAAGTCCATCTAGGCAGAGGCTCAAAAATTATTAAAAGAGGAATTTATTGCATGAAAAAATTAGAATGATTAAAGGGACTCCCGAGAAGTTGTGGCATGGTATCCTGTCAATAGTCGAGTGCCCAAGAAATGTGATCTGCTTCACAATTGATCCACCCAGGCATTTTGGATCTGAATTTTTAAATGTCTCTATCTCAAACAAATTAGTAGCAAGCAAAGGTCCCTCGAGTATTCCTCTCTTTTGAGGGGAAAGGGTGTTGCAGGCACCAAGGATGAAGAATATGCCTTCATTTAGAGAAATGATGCAAATATTTGAAATGATTCACCTTCTTTGAAACACCCGACAACCTTTTTACGAGTCTCATTGAATGTCACCTTCTTCAAAATCATGATCGATATGTGCAACAAAGATGCTTCAAATATTCCTCTTTTGGGGAGAAAATTGGACGTAAAAGGGTGTATTATAAATGCAATGATATTACTCTTACAAAAGGTTAGGATTTCATTTTCACGAGAAAATTTTGAGAAAAGCTTATCCTATGAGAAAACTTTCTGAGAAACTAGGTTAACTTCCTCTGTGTTAGATTTTCATTCATGTTGAGTTGGTTACAAGTGTATATCCATCAACAAGCTCTGAGATTGTTTAAATAACTCTCCCCTGCTAATGAATCTGATAAATTTTGAGTTAATTTGTGTCAAATATCTGGAAACTTTTGTGTTTATTTCACTTTCAAAATGTCTGCAAGTAGTTTTTCTTGTTCCTATTACAATCTTGTATCAAAATCTATTTGAATCACACAGATCTCAATCCTTGTGATAGTTTAGTGGCATCTGCAATTTCATTTTTTAGAAGAGATTTCATCTGGGAATGAAATAAACAATTTAAAATCACTTTTCTTTCATCATTGTTGACAGAGATTGTTTGTAAGCCTCTGGGTGTACCTTAGGCATGACTGATCTTAGATTTTTATGTTTTATTAGGTCTTCTAACTCGAGTATTCGTGCTATAATCTCAAATATTGTGTGAAAAAATGCATGTCTGGGCCTCCATTGATGCACACCTTCTGGTTGAAGGAATGTTTTAACTATTTTAAAGCTTTCTATTATTGAGCTCTACATTTGTTGTGAAGTTTATCAAGGATTTGGCAAAGTCCAATCTATCTTGTTGATCTCCCACCAAAATATTATTCAAATAACCAATCCTACCCCGAACTACTCCTATTTTTATTTGTATATCCACACAAAAAAATCCATTTGCTAAAGTATGTTGAATATATCAGGACTCCAAATGTCTTCAATAACCTTAGCCTTGTGTTTGAAAATATCTCCATAATCTGGAAGTGACAACTCATGAGAGTTAGATTTGGTGTGTTGATCATATTTTCCTAAGGTCTTCTCTATAAAATTTGTGCAAAAGAAAGGTATTTGTGTCTCCTTCAATAACAGAGGTTACAAAATAGGTTCTCTTACCTTGGTTGAAAGGAACAACCTAAAATAGTTAGGATAAGATCACATCCTTTTAAGGTGCTACCCACTTCTTCAAAGCTTGAGTGCTAAAAAAAGTCGATAGATCACTTCCCCACTACAAATGACATACATAATCATCTATCTGCATATGATTGTCTTGTCAAATCCATGATGTTGCTCAGCCTTTGAAGGAGATTAAATCTGGGTACCAACACCTCCTACCGCCGCCTTGGAATTTTCAATGGCCAACTCTGTCTCCCCATTGACTTTAGCCACGTGGCGAGATGACGCTACTTAGAGACTGACCCTTTGATTTCACTTCTAAAATGGCACCGTGCTAACATGTTTCTCCCTCCTCTGTACCGAGGTGGTGAGTTGGTGTTCATTTGAATATTGACCCTTTGGTTTCACTTCTGAAATGCGTCATTGAGGCATGTGGATGCTCCCGCCGACCCACTCATACTTAGTCAATTTCAATGATCGGCTCTATCTCTTTTTAGACCTAGGACACATGGAGGATTGGAACAAGTCTGAGAACTACCCCCATCTTTGACTCTTGAAGTTACGCTAATGAGACACGTGGCATCATCCGTTGAGCCTTCCATACTTAGCCGATTTTAGCTTGTCTTGCCTTCATTTTTTACCTGGTACACACGGAAAGCCTGCGCTTATTTGAGGACTGTCTCTTAAACCCTACCCTTAGAGTTGTGTCATTTGGACACATGGGGGCCTCCACTATCATTTGAAACATGACCAAATCACATCCAATCAGAGATTCCCACACATTACTCGTGGATACTGAGGCGAAAATAGACGAGGAAGATATGCCTGTCATTCCCGACTGTGGGAGGAAAATAAAAAGAAGGGGAAAGACTCCACTGTTATGCCTGAATTTTAAATTGTTCTCCATGAATGGGAAAACTATAAACAATGCTAGGTCTGACGTGATCCAATACTAGAAGGAATAGACTCAAAAAATTTCAAACTTGACTTCAAAAGAGGGGAATTTTGAGGGTGACAACATGCAAGAATTTAGAAATAACTCTAATAAAGGATTTAATCAAAGCTATCAAACCTTTAGAAATCAATATCCAAGTCAAAAATATGGGTAGAACTAGCAAAATGATAGATGGCATGATAATATGTACCTCCCATTACAAACAGGTTCCCCCATGTGCGGCCCCTTCAAACACCCAAATGAAGCCAAACACTAGTTCCAGTACATAATAATATGGTCCAAGAGACAAAATGGTGCTTTGCTTGAAATTTACCTCATAGCCGATTCAAATGTGCAAATTCCTTACATGCGTAGGTCTATGTGATTCATGCTTCTTTAAATTGCGAGTCTTCCACTAGCATACATGAATCAAAAAATAAAGAACCACCAGAAGTTTTTGCTAAGACAAACTTTATGTTATTTGGTGTAGAGGATTTTTGTGTAGTAAACCAAGCCATGAATAGCCCAAATAGGTTGCGCACACATATTGCTAACAACACAAGGAACAAGAATAAAATGCTAGAATATAGCACCCAGTCTTCTGATCATACCATCTAGACTAATCCTCAAAAGAAAAGTGATGCATCTCATGCACCCAATAGTTGTGGTGCACAAGTTTTAGTACATGAGGTTCCACGAAAAAACCCAAATAAGTAGTGTGTGATCCTTTGTTGGTAGGTCAAGCCTTTGTATAAGATAAGGCCCCTACCTCTGCACCTAAGAAATCAAGAAAATATGTTATCAGTAGCTCGATGAACAAATCCATGGGACTTCTATTCAACATAGTGGAACAGCTGAAAAATACAAATGTGAATGTCACAATGTGGGATGCCCGCCATTTCATCCTAGGGTGACCTTGTTGCAAAAGCTTTGGTGCAAATTCAACATGATGATCCAGTTATCTAAAGACCTCATGTTGTAATCAATATATGTCAAGTAGATGAGAATAAAGTAAGTAAAATTTTCAAAACCCTACCCTTTTATATGTCCTTGGTAATAGGAAAACATCTTGTGCACAATTATATGATTGACTTAGGCGCTAGTACTTCTATCGTGCCTAAGAAAATTGTTGATGTCCTAGGTCTTAAGTACAACCCTTCATCTAAAGGATTCATACAACTTAATGTCTCAATTGTCACCACATTAGGAGTCATCAAAGATCTTGATTTAACCCTCCATACATGTCCAAGCCTAACAATAACTCATGATTTATGAATCATTGATTTACCTTGTTTGTTTTCCCTTTTTCTATCAAGATATTTCACTACCAAAGTGGGTGGCTACTTGTCTTCATATTTGTCTCATATGTTACTAAAAACAAGGTATGGTACTAAGTTTACCATACAAGATGAGCCTATTTTTTCCTATCATGTTGAGTCATATGACCATTCCCCTCTCTAAGGTAATTTCCTCATTCAAGAAGGGAAAGAACAAGATTTAGTTACAGATGAGAAACCCATTCCCCCTTCCATACCTGATATATTATTACATGAATGGGATAAGGACCACTATGAATTTGATCCCTCTGATATAACTATCGAAACCGGTCTTTGTACATATTCTATCCTTAAAGAATATTGTGTGTTTCCTAGCATGTTTAAGCAATAAAATGATGATGCTTCATATTTATGGAAAATCTACTTTGATGGTCCTAAAAGAAGAAATGGCGTAGGTGCAAGTGTTGTTATCATTTATCCCAAGCATGAGAAGTTATTATCCATGCACGGGATGTAGTTTACATGCTCCAATAACGTAGCAGAATATGAAGTGTTGGTGCATAGTCTTCTCATTACTTGAGAAAAGGTAAATCAATACACTAAAGATCTTTGGGGAAACTGAATTGGCTATCCACCAAGTCACAAAAATACAATGAAGAATTAGATTTTGAAAGATTACAAACATATATTTTGGGACATCTTGGAGATATTTGAAGCTCTAAATCTGTAGGTGGTTCCAAAACATTGAAAAAGAAGTAGATCGGATGCCACCCTTGGTTCACGCCTTGCGCGATAAGGATTTTATCCAAGGAAACTCACAACACATCAAAATGGTGGTCAATTCATCTATTCCAGGTAATGAAACCAGCTAGAAAGTGTTTGATAACAATGTGCATATCGTCCAATTCATTCAAAATGAAGTTGAGATTTATTCAAACATGCAAGTTGACTTAAATGATAGTTATCATGACCAAGTGATTCAACTAAAGAGAAATAATTTTACTAAAGGTATGGTCACCTTAGAGCACATGTTTATACCTAACGATGAGTTCAAAGGTGAAGAAAAAAACATGCACACAATGTAATAAGATTACATTCTAGTCACCATTGCATGTGGAAAAAAATGTTACCTGGCCAGGATTACAAGAAAGATGAGAAAAAGGCCTTCATTACTATATGTCAGAATTATAGTTACATATTATCATGGGAATATGATTAACATAAAGGATTTGATCCAAGTTTTTCTCAACACTCCATTGACCTTGAGCCTAGCATCAATCTCATCAAATAAACGTAAAGGAACATCAGTCCTATGATAGAGCCCCTCATGAGGAAGGATTTATCCAAACTCATTGAGGAAAAGATTATTTTTCCCATCAAATAATTTACTTGGGTGGTGAATCTTGTTTTAGTACACAAAAATAATGGTGAAATCAAACTTTACATCAATTTCCAAAATTAAATAAGGTATCATTAAAGGATCATTATCATTTTCCTTCACGTGGAGAAGATTTTGCAGATCGTGGTTAGTGCATAAATATTTTCCATGTTGGATGGGTATTTTATTTTTTATCGGATCGTGGTTAGGGAAGAGATCAATTCAAAACAAAATTTATAACCAAATGGGGAATATATGCTTATCAATAAATTCCTTTTGGTTTGTCAAATGCAGACACAACATTTCAGAGAGAAATGGATATTTCCTTCAAAGGATATATCAATTAGTTCATCCTATTTTACTTGGATGGCATAACTGTCTTCTCAAACTAGAGTGTAGATCACATCATGTATCGGAGAAAGTATTTGATAGATGTAGAAAATTTTAGGTATCCCTCAACCCCAAAAATTGTAAATTTTTTGTTGCAAAAGGAAATTTTTTGGGCCATGTGGTCTCAAAGGATGGCATTACTATTGATCTAGATCACATCTCGCATCACCCTTTTCCTCTCATTTTCAAAGCACAATAAGGCTTTCCAATCATTCCCGGGTAAAATAAATTTTTTTAGGAGATTTATTCCTATCTTTATAGAATTGGTTAGGCACATCATCCTTATGCTTGAGAAATACACAATCTTCAAGTGGACAATAGAAGGATGAGAAATTTTCAACAAAATCAAGAAAGAAATTACTTACACCCCAACGCTCATCAATCCGGATTACTCTAAGGATTTAATTATTTATTTTTATGGAGATAATGTAAGTGTTGTTACTATCTTGACATAAGAAAATGAACAAATCTTTGGAATATCTAGTGGATTTATTCAATTTAAAACTGAAGGATTATGAATTTAAATATAGTCACACAAAGAAATAGGTAATTAATTTCAAACTTATTCTCACCATAGATCATGTCAAGATGCTATTTTCACACTCGGTGTGAGATACTTCATCATGGGAGCATAAATAAATGAGAAAAGAGTAAGATGGGTAACCAAAATCTTATAATTATATGTGACTATAAAAGCCACAAAGTTGGTTAGAGAAAATGCACTCTATAGATAGCTTAGAGAGGATGTGTAGAAAAAACCTTAGGCTTCATTATTTCTTGATGAAGGACTCATGAGCACTGAAATTGAAAAAATGAAGACCCTAACATGTGTACACGGATGGATAACATGGTAACATTTATCTCTTCTAGGGCATACCCTTATAGACTAAAAAACGTGAAGAGGAAACATATGAGGATGGAATATATTCCATATGCGTTGATTGATGGTGCACTCTTCAAAAGAAACATTGATGGTGTGTTGCTTTGAGATGTAGTAATGACACATATGTTGAAAAAGTTTTAGCGGCATTTTATGATGGATTCTCTAGTAGAAATTACTCTGCCAAATAAAAATCAATAATGATCATCAAGGAAAGGTAATTTTGGCCTAAACTCTTCACGGATGATGTGCACAAATGGGTTAGAAAATGTAATAAATGTGATTTATTTACGGAAAAAGGAAATTGGTAGTGCTTCCCCTTTGACCAATCCAAGTGGATCAACATTTTACGTAATGGGGTCTTGAATTCATAGGCATGATTAATCCTCCTTTTGGTGCTTCTCATAAATGGGTACTAACATCTACAGATTACTTCACCAAATGGAATTTCACCGTCGCACTCAAGAAATCAATCGAGTCAATCATTCTTTACTTTCTAGAAGGCATTGTAACAATATTTGGGGTCCATTGGACCATTATCTTTGATAATGCAAAATCCTTCCTTGGTACTAAATATTTTTATTCGGCACTTAGCCTTAGAATATATTTGAAAACTTCTTCCAACTACTACCCTTAGGGAAATGGTTTGGAAGAGTCTACCAACAAGAAACTGATCAAAATCATGAAGCAGACAATGAGTATAAACCAAAGGAAGTGGAACACAAAGGTCTCACATGCACTCGGAAAGACAATCATGGTGAATAATTCAATAGGTACTTCACCTTACAAACTTTTTTATGGTAAAGAGGCTAGACTTCCTTTATTAGTTGAGTTTCCTTCATTAGAGCTAGCCCAATAGCTGGAGTTTGAAGATGTGGATGTAAGAGAAATCCGAATGATAGAGATAGTTTAGATTGAAGAGTCAATAAAATCTACCATGATCAACTTGGAATAACATCAATGATTAAAAAATTAGTGGTTTGAAAGAAAGGCTAGGCCTCAGTATTTCCAAGTGAATGAGTTGGTCTTGAAATAGAATGCTGACAAAGCTAAAGTTGGGCGTCATTCAAAGTTTGATGCACTTTGGAGTGGACCGTACATCATCAGTTCTTGCAAGGAGGATAAATCCTTCAAGTTGTCTCACGTTAATAGAAATACACTATTAATCATAGTCAATAGGATTTATCCCAATTACTTCCATTAAGTGGTTCTTCTTCATCATTATACATATTAGAGTAGTTTCATTCCTCCAAATGCATCATGCACACATTGTATTGTTTATACATAGTTATTTTCTTTCGCGTAAACAATTTCATTTGATCCTTTTTTTTCTGTCTGATGGTAGTATAGTTCAAGGTCATCCAACAGTTCAAAACTTTTCCAATATTATAAATTTCAAATCAGAACATCTTCATATGAGAGTAAAAATTTACAACAAATATCAGACAATATTTACAACCCTTCAATAATGCTTCTTTAGTTACAGATCAGATTTAATATTTTTAGGAAGACTCCATGCCCAATGGATGTTTCTAATACTACTGATCTCCTTCATCTAACAAGAATATGGACCCAAAATTCACCAATTTTTTTTCCAAAATAACCACCACTGTTATTTAGGAAACTTGCGATTCCATTTTAGATCTCGACATCAAATTTTTTAGGTTGCACACACCCCCAGGTTGTATACTTTGGAATAGTTGCATGGTTGTAGTTTTTCATGAGAATTCTTGTCTTCCCTTAATGCTTCCTCCTTGATTTATTCCTTCTTTTCACTCCCTTCCCCACATGCTCCATGCGCTCTTATCTTTCCCCTTTATTTTTCTATCTCCTTTCATTTACCCTCTCGTGCGCTCACTTTCATTCCAATATTTTACGCACCCTCTTACGCTCTGTGTGATTTCCTTTTGTTTTGGATAAGTACTTGGTATTCTTTCCCTATGCACACCCTTCCTTCATGAGTCTCGCACACTTCTCCACGCATACTCATTCCTTTTCTGCATTCTTCCTTTGTGCTTACCTCTCCCCACTTCGTGCACACCCTTGCACGCACCCACGAATCTCTACATCCCCCTTCCGTGCACACCTCTTTTACACACTTGTATTTTTCAATATTCCACACATTTCATTACGTGCACAGGAAACTTGTCGATTTCGGTGTCACACACGAGCTATCGGAAAGGCTTGTTGTGTGCAAAAATCCTAGCATCAAATACACACCTAAAACATTGTACAAATGAAAAAACAAATGAATATTCAACTAAATCCTTCATCTGCTTCGAGTGTGCCACATGTCATTGTGTGTTAGGTTGCAATGCATATATTATGACCATCATAACTTCTCTCAGTAGATCTTGAATTCTAACATGCCTAGGATTGATTGAAAGTTCTTAACATGGGCTATGTTCTAGGATATTCAAAATCAAATTTTGGTATGGTTTAGTAGGAGGAAAACATGCAAACACCAATCACTATTAATTCACACATCCAGTTGACCCAACCACCTATATTTTATCTTATTTTCCCTCATTCTTTCTTCCACAAGAAAAACAAACATGAGGAGGTGCATTTTACAACATTGCGGGTGGGTTTTTAGGAATTTATTTCTTGTTGTTCGTGGATAAATGTTTGAATTTTAGTTTCCATCTCTTTCTCCTCTTATTCTCTCCTTCTTCTATAAATTAGAGAGAAATTCTCATTGTAAAAGGTTGGACTTTTTTGGTTTCTAAGGGCATTGTTCGGATACATGTTCTTTAGCATTTTGAGTTCTGAAGCCTTAGATTTGAGCCATTCACATGTAGATCCTTGCCTCTTTAATTGTGTAATGGATTGTGCATCACTTAAGCAATAAAATTTGTGTTTTTGACTATTATTTTCCTTAGCTCAAGTTTTACTCCATCCTCTTTCCTTATTTTTCATTATTGATCTTCTTTGCATATTTTTATATCTCTTACAGGGATCTTGTTTATTTCTCTCATGAAATAAGGTGTGTTTTCAACGTGTTTCAAACTATAAAATGGTTATTTGTCCTACTCACGCATGTTTTCCCATCATTTCTCTCAAGCTAAGTTTGATCATCCCCTTCTTTACGGTGTTATCACCTTACCTTATGGTAATGTTTCCCTTATGCATATCCTTCTCACCCTAGTCCCTTGGAATCATAGAGTAGTGATAAGTAGCTGAATTTCCTTGTTAGGAGTATTTTTAGCATTAGAAATAGGTAGAGGAAGCCATTCTTATTTAGAGGTTTGTCTCAAGTGCAATTCCCATAACTTGGAGGTAGTCCATGTTTCCTCAAAATCCCTAGTTCATCATCATGTGATACGGTGAAATTTTGAGTGCCAACAATAGTATAAGATTAAATACATGACTTTACCTATTTAAGGAATTTTGACACACATTTAATTGCATAAAACAACTAAAGGAGACTACCAAACTACCTTGACAGGACCACCTACAACATCATACTTCAAACAGTCAGCTCCCCCTCTTCTCAATGCTTTATATAGATTAATACACCTCTAAGAAGCCTAGTAGAGGCATATATCATCATGATGGATCTAAAATAAATACTTGAAGAGGCCCCAAGACTTATTTGACACCTAAAAATCACTTCTATCCACTTGTTTCTGATCTAAGATCTAATTCACTCCTATTTTTCCATCCATTTCAGTTCTTGGAGAAGCATTATCATACCTTTTAGGTTCCCATATCCTACCTTGATTGTTAGAATACATTCTAGACCCTTGAAATCTCCTTTTTGCATCCTAGGACCTTGAAATATCTTAAATTTCCTTGTTTAACCATGATGAAATTTTATAGAACATGACCAGCCATTATAACCGAACTCTTACCTTTGTATCCTTCATTATCCCAATTTTTACTTAAAGGTTCATACAAACAATACCTAGCAATATGGCCTTTCTCATGACAAATTGTAGAAAAACAAATTCTTTTCTTGCTCACTCCTAATATCCCTCCAAGTCATTGAAAAACATCCTATATTCCTTGGATTTGTTCCTAACACCATTGCATGTGAAACAATAACCATTAAAATTTCTTTCATACCTTGAGGCATTAGGTTGCCTAATTGGATTTTTCTTCACATTGTCTTTGGTGGAATTATCCTTCTTTTCTTCCTTGATTATTGATTCTCCATCCTCCTTACTTGGAAAACTACCTTCCTGCTTCATTTTTGTACCTTTTAAGTTCTCTTTGAAACCCAAACCCGCTCTATCACCTAATTATTTTCGATTGCTAAGAAGATCATCAAGATCCTTGGTACTTTTATTAATTCTCTCAAACGATATTTTCTTTCTTACTTTGCATCGATTACTCTCTCTTATTAAGTTTCACTTCTTATTCTTTAGAAATCACAAATTTAGATTCATAAATATAATCTGCATCTATAAATTTCTCATTGTCTCATCTAGGTTTTCAATTATAGCCCAATGTTTCTCTTCAATCTCATGAATTTTTCTTTCATATTATTTGATTTGGGTATTCATCTTCTTAACATTTCTCTCAACATGCTTTACCTCAGCTTGAACACATGTCAATTAAGTCTCCTAAACATCTTATTCTTCATTATCATCATATTGAATGTTGTCACCAAAAATGTTGAGCTTTCACTCATGGATATTATAATAGATTTGGTTATGAATAATACCTCACTAGAAACCTCTTCATGCTCGATACAAATTCAAAATCAGATAGTCTGTCATCAATGCTACTATCCTTAGATGAATAACACTCTTCTTTTGTATAAAAACTCTTTTTTTCTTCTTCTTATAATCATACTTCTTAAAACTCTTCTTACCTTTGTTAAACTTATCAACCTTCTTGTCATCTTCTCCATCACTTTATTCATTCTCATCCTTTTTCTTATGAGGACATTTGTTTGCAAAATGGCCTACCTTACCACAATTAAAACATTTAAAAGGGATATTTCCTTTGTACTTACCTGATCCAACTTTCAGTATTCTAAAAATCATGGAAAACAACTCATCATCATCCATCTCATGAGCAACATCATCATCCTTAGTCTTCTTTCCTTTGTATTCTTCTCAGCCTTGAAACCTATCTCCTTCTTGACATGTTTATCAATCTAAATCCTCATCTCATATGTTGTTAAGGTTCCATGCAAATCATCCATTATCAAGAGAGTCAAATATTTAGCCTCTTTAATAGCAGACACTTTGGATTCAAATATAGGGAAAGAGATATCATAACCTTTTAAACAACTTATTCCTTCACATCTTCACCTAATCCTTTCATGGTGTTGAAAACCTTATCAACCCTTAACAAATATGAAGTAATAAGATCATCACCAATCATTTTTAGTCCTTCAAACTAATTTCTAAAAGTTTGAATCTTAGTTATCCTTACCTTTGAATCTCCCTCATATTGGACCTGAAGTTTCTCCCACATAGATTTTTCTAATTTTCAATGCATCACCTTCACAATCTCAGGTTCATCCAATCCACACATGATGGCATTCATAGCCTTAAAATTGTCACTACACAACTTCTTGTCTACATTACTTGTTGGTGGAGTTGTAGGAGAAGTATAAGAATCTACCATTAAGTTCCAAATATCAAACTCTAATGACATGGTGTGAGTATTCATCCTTATAATCCAAAAAGAATATTTTACTCCATCAAATAATAAATCCTTACTAGAATAATATCCATCTCACCGACTTGCCATTTTTATTCTTCAAGGATATCCTTTTAAGTGATAAAAAAAATCCAAAAGGACATGCTCTGATACCAATTATTGGAATAAAAATGGACTAAGAGGGGGGTGAGTTATTCTTTTCAAATCCTTAAAAATTTAAAATTAAGTTGTATACACCATTAACATTCAACCATGCATTAATGAGATCTCAACAATAAGCAATAACCATCCACAAGAAAAAAATATGTAAGTTGGAAAACCTCAAAGGGAATAAAACCCATTGAAAACATTTCTAATATTACTCAAAATTAATACTCAAGTGAAAATTACACATCACAAGAGATTTCTTTAGTGAGGAATCAAATCTAGAAGGAGCACCAACCCCTAAATTCATGTATATATTACTCATAACAAAAGACTTGCATGAATATTACTCATCACATAATATTTTTATGAGAATATAATTTATGATATACTAAAACTACTGATTTTATGGTGATAACAAGATTCATCTCCAAACTCCTTCAAACCCTCTTCAAACACACCTCTTTCTAGCTCGTTCAATCTTGATCAAACATGACCTAAATTGATCTCAAACCCTTGAAAAAAATCTCTATAAAACTCCTCAACCTTCCACACACTTCATTGGATCTGAAATTATTCCTTCATAATTGTTTCACACTCTCACATGGGTCACACTTTTTCCCTCTCACTTAGCTAGTTCAAATTTGAACTCAAACATGCACTTTATACCATTACCAAATAAAAAACATGAAACAATTCAGTATTAATCCTTTATCTCAACCAAAAAACTCAAAAACATAAAAGAAACTTATTCAAAATCATAAAATGGACCCATATAAGTCGTAAATGGTAAAATGCACTAAACAAGCCCAAAAATGGTTCAAAACCCCATCACCTGATTCATCAAATACAAAAATATCATCACCATGATTATTAAATCTCCAAAATTCATCACACATGTCAAATATGACATAAAAACATCATCCATGGTCATACATTATCTTTCACCAATCAAATTCCTCATAACTCTATCAAGAAGGCTCATATCCTTCTCAAAACAACTCTCTCTAAGAACCAATATTCAAATTTAGGCCTCAAGGACACCCAAAAACATCTCAACTATGGAATATAACCACTAATTCAAAATCAACTAACCTTTAGAACAATCCATACTTTTTATAGCTCATGAAACATCCATACATGCAAACCACACCAACTTTCCTCTTCACCAAACTGAGCTTCCCAGAAAGTAGTTTTAGGAACTCAACTAGTTTGCACCATTTCTATCACTTTAAAGACCTCCAAATTCCTTCAATAGTAAAAAAATTCATCCATCTTCACTCTACAACTGATATAAATCATTAACCAATCCATCACATGCATCTTCTACCTCCATCTTCTAGCCAAAGCAATCTTGTCCTAAGAAACAAACAACCTTATTCTTCACAAACCACGATGGTTGGCCTATCAAACCTCATCATCAAGACATAAATAATATACCATTTGAAATAAATCTTAATATACTTTCCATAACACCTTACATTTCCTTCCAAATCTAAGTAGAAGGCCTTCAACCAGTCCATCTCTAAAACTACTCCATAATTGCCCCAGAAATGGTCTTAAGACCAATATTCATAAATAGGGAACATTTTTCCCTCTAGAATCTTAACAATGATATGAAACCATCATGGAAATCAAGTAAAACTCACAGGCTAAAAACTATGTCAATTTATTTCATACTTCCTTTAGACAACTTTGTCCCAAACTGAACTTCTTCATAAACTAGCATTTTTGAGTGGGGTCAACTCATCACCACATAATTTATCTTACCTTTATGGAAATATAAATGAGTCCTCTACAACCTCCAAGCATACTAGCACAAATAATCAATTTTGGGCACTTATCATGAATATCTCTCTTACTTCTTTTGAGCTAGGGTTTCAAACTCATAAGAAGTTGTTTAGCTTCTTAACATATGTTCATAAAAATGAGATAATCAAATGACCTCATTATTTTTGTGAAATAACATTATTTCAATGGAAAAACATACATGAAAGCCAAAAGGTTACATGTAAATAACACAATTCATGGTGAGCGTTAGAAGTTGTAATTCGAGCTTGAAATCACCCTTTCTTGGACCCTGTTTCACCTCAAACATCATAACTTGAAATTTTTCTCACACCTCTAGAACACATATGTACACCATCTCCAATCATAAACATGTATCAAATAGCTCTCCATAGTCATATCCAATCTCATTTGCATGACTAACCCATGGGTTTTTTCATGATTTAGGCTAGGTCATAATAGGATAACATTATATATCATCAAGAAACATCTACAAAAATACACAACACACTTGAGAAAACATTTTTCACATCCTTTCATGCCTCCATGAGCTCACATGACTCTATACCTCATCATTTGGTCTCTAAGCACCTAGACTAGGTCTAGATGAACACCGAAATTGGGTCTTCAACCTATACCTACCCTATAAAAATCAAGAGAGTGCCTAAAAACACTCCTAACATGATCTTCATGCTGCTACCATGATCCTCAAGTCACCATATATCTCCACTCATAATGCACTATTACATAGGCTAGCTAGGTCACCTAATGTAGAAACAAAATCATGCACATTGGGTAATTATCTAATCTCAATTACATACTACTATTTACATTATTCCTAACTAATAATAGTAATAATCAATCCATGTATTTGGCCACATTTTTTTGCTTTATACTTCTATTTTTGGTCTTACACTTCATTTTTCTCATTCTATCTTTTCATACTTCAACATTTGTCATTTTGGACACCAGCGCCCATCCAGGATGCTAGCGCTAGGAAAACCCATTCCTCTAGGCACCCTTATCCTATTTTTACTTTGGTCACACTTTATGGGACCTTTCTATCCATTTTAGAATCTTTTATTTTACATTATCGGCCTTTTTGGGGTTAATTATGAATTTTAAGCAAGGCAATCATATAAATATAAAGTTATGTGATCATAATAAGGGACCAAGCATTAGGCATATACTATCTCCACCTAAGGTTGCATTCATATAAGGATTTTATCGCTCAATTTTCACCCATCTAGCTCTATTAGAAGGGAAAACGACTGGTTCTTTTGTATCACACTTCATAGGAGGGGAGTCTATTGTTTCCATGCACACATTATTTACATTTTGCACTTTCTCACTACTCCGAAAGTGCGACATGCACAAGAGAAACCTAGAGAGCAATTTTTCACACACACAAAACTGCATTTGGTTTGAGATGTAGTGTAACACTCAGTAGTAAGTCCATCATTGTGGCGGATGAGGAAAATCGACCCCTCATTTGACATCTTTATTTTTTGGGATTTGATGTCTATTTAAGGGTTTTGTAGTTTCTTTATTCATTGTAGGTTTATAAGGACCTTGAAGATCTTACAACGGAATAGAAAAGATCAAAGGATAGAAACTGCAAACCTCTTTTGACACCTCAAATTAGGTTTTATCGAATCTATGGATACCAAGGTGCCCAAAAATCATACCAAGGAAACCAAGGGCGCCCTTATCCCTCTCCAGGTGCCCCAATCTAGTAAAATATGTCAGATCTACATTTTTCTAGGATTATGTGTGATGGTATTCTATATCTATTTATCCAGTCTCAACTATGACATAGTTCAATGAAATCTTTGAATCAAATAAGGCTCTTTTAACCCTCTTTGTAATTAGGGTTTCATATTTTTATTGCTTAGTTGTTTGAGTTAATTTCAATATTTCATTGTTTCATTTATTTATTGTAAACTTGCATTAGATTAGGCTATTATTTTAGATTTTAGCATAATCAGTTTTGTGAACCCCACTCATGATCGGTCTTTTGGATCCTTCTTGGCATATCCTCTTCTTCATTATGGCTTGTAAAATTCCTCAATTTTTTTTGTCGATTTACTTCAAATGCATCATAATTTCCAAGTTGTTCTTAAAAAGGCCATAGACACCATGTATCTTCCTTGAGATATGCTTCCACATCAAGTATGCTATGTTTGATCATTTATTTAATGACCATGTTCTTTATGATCCTCCATATAATCAGCCCATGTTGGATTCAATTCTAGATTTTCATTTTTATTTAAAGACAAAGTTAAGGTCATGGAATCCACGATTACATCGGCTCATATTTTTTCTCCTTATATATCTCATCTTCATTCTATGTCTACTACATGTGCTCATATCAGTGAGCCTCAAGTCATACCATTACCAGAGCCTCTCACCTTTGATCACAATACTAAGCAACATGACCTTCTTACTGAGCTCCTTAGTCATCAATTGATCACTTTACCATCTACTCATTACTATCCTCCTTATTGGCTAGCAAAATATCAAGGTCATCCATATTTCAATTATCATCAAATCAATGGACATAATGATAATTATTTCTATGAGTTACAACAAATAATTAAAAATCTTGAGCATCATGGATTTATCTCATTCAATGCAAAACATTTTGTTGCATGCCCATCTATAAATTCTACATCTCAATGGGTTCCTAAATCTAATTCGTCTATGTCTAATGAACACCACACCATCACTCATAATGGTCATTCTATGGAAATTTAAACATTTATTAAGCAACCACCTCTCAAAATAAATATAACACCTTCTCCTCTCCAGACATCTACAACGTTTCCAACTCAAAATACACAACCACCTCTCAAAATCAATCAACCTTCTTCTCCTATCAAGTCTTCTGCAGTGTCATCAATCCCACCTAAGTTACCACCATTAAATATTCCTCCACATCCTTCTCCACTTTAGTTTCAAATTCATTTCATCAAAGAAACTACTCCTACTGATAACCAAGACACATTTATGCCACCATTGCATGGTCCTACTGTTTTTTTCACACATACTTCCACCACTTCATGTAAACTTTGTCTTTAGTAGGTGACTCTTGTCACCTTACCCCCTCATGAAACACTCATGTTATTATGGTTCTTACATGACTATTGAGGGATATCTTCCAATAAGAACCCATTCCACTTCCCCACTATATCTATCTACTACATACACATTCATATATGCATATGTTTATTACCATCTATTTATACATACAATACAATATCTCATCATCTATCACTACATATCATTTATAAAATAATACAATCGTCACCATACGCTTGGGGGATTTTACTTACTCTCCCCTTCTTCTATCTTCATTAGCTATCATTGATCTTACAAACCTCACATCTAGTCCTTTACATCTATTATACATTCCTTCCTTAGTTGTGACCAAACATCATTCATCAACTACCACATTAATCATGGACGTTTCACTTCACTGCATTGTCATCACCCCATGATGCACTCTTGTGATTCAGTTCACACTTGAATGTTGAGGGCATCATATACACATGAACATCACACAATGCACAATAGACACTACAAATCACACATCTTTACACATCCTACATACATACAACCTATATCCTCCATATTATAACTTACACCTTACATACACCATGCATATACACATATTATATCATCCAAACATATTACATTCCATACGATACATCCTACAATACACCCTCAACACATCATGAAATTTCCTCATCACCATATTAATCTACATAATATACTCATCTAATTTTACACACTTTGTACTCACTACCCTATGTTGTACTCTAGTCTCACAGATCCATACTTTGACTGCTTGAGGGCATATATCACAAATGGACCTCATCACACTCAAATTTTCACCATTCAATACTTTTCTCATCTAAATTTCCTAGGTTAGTGATATACACCGTAGGCTACATCATTACTTCTTCTTGAATCATTTAGTGACATGCGCCATAGGCTACATCATCACTTCTCCTAGCATCCATTAGTGATATACATTATAGGATAAATCATCACTTATTCTACTCATCTTGTGATATATTTCTTAGGCTAAATAATCACACATTATCAAACCTCATCTCTATGTCTCATATCATCACTACACATTCATCACATCATGTCACCCACACACATAATTCGAGCCATTTCTGAATGATGTATTTCTATTTATGGTTCATTCTTGGTGGTGAGGGGGCATAAACAAATGAACCTCACTACATACAATTCCATTCACTTAGGGGGCATGTGGCTCCTATCATTAACTCTATATTCCATTCCATCCATCCACAACATACAACATGTCTTGGTTACATTTAATCTTGCTTCCATTTACTTGTACATGCTCACTTTATTACACATGCTAGATAGATGTAGTGTATGTAATTATATATATCATACACACATGTGTGTTCACTTACTTTCTAGTTGTGAATGCAGATTATATAGTTCCATTACACGTAACATGGATGCTTGGTATAATACCTAGTTCAAGTCCCATAGTGGCTTCGGGGCATCCAATTTCATGCATTGTAGGTTTTATTGTTCCATTTTGTACTTAGCACTTTACATTATCAAATCATACACACTTTGAAATATTTTTAAATTTATAACATGCTAATGGGTGCTTCATGTGTAGCACTTGTTATATAGGACTAGTCACCACCATGGTTATCTATTACATTGCTTGTAATTACTTGTCATTGTATACCATTGTATCTGGGATTTTCCCTTTGTCTTGTGCACACACTTTTATGTCTTTGGATTCATCTAACTTAATTTTCTTGTGACATCATGAGTGATGTTTGATGTTTGCAACCCACGTTTTGTGTTTTACATTGTATTCTTGCATGTTTACTTGCATATTCGCATATAAATTGTCTCGCTTAGCTTGCACTTTGTCTTATACATGCATTTATGTATTTTCTTGTACAAACACTTGTCTCCCAACCACTTGTTTGCATGTGGCTTGGTTTCTACCAAGCACATCCCCTTCTCCCCTGCAGGGCACAGTTTCAGTGGTTAGTCCTCTTTTGGGCCACATTCTCCTTCAATGACATTGCATATGCCCCCTAAGAGGGGAGGAATCATTTGGGTGAATTAGTCACCCCATACAATGGTTTACACAGAATACACAACATAGCACAATATTGATACAACATAGTTTAGGGATTAGAATCAAAATTAGGTCCTTAATACAATGATTCCTTTCCTGGAGTTCCTATAACCATGGGGAAGTTACATAGTGATTGGGTTCAACACAATCTACAGAGTTCATACACAGAGAATTTTATAGGGAAGGATGTCCTTAGCACATGAATTAGTACACATCATCTACAATGTTGTTTTATTTTAGGGAGAAGTTACATGTTATAGGATAACACTAGAATTTCCTCTCTACACTACTTCTACCATGACATCGAACACCTAAAAACTAGACAAAGATAAAGATCTCTATAGTTTCAAGAAATGGTTAAAGGTTGGAGGATAAATCAGAACTTACTCCCTATACTTCTTCAGCCAGTGGTGAGAGATCACCCAAAAAACTTACACTTCATCAACGGTATCCTTTCTACACTCTTTCCTCTTCACAAATCAGTGCACACTTTTTCACATTTTTGAACATTTCCTTTTACATACTTCATTACATATTTTTATACATATACATGTGTATTTGACTACTTGATCATCTTCTCTTTTGCAAGTCAGTCCATATGGGAAGAAATAAGTTAAAAACATCACCAACATCATGCACATCAACACCAACAACAGTACATGACACACACATTGAAATCTACACACATGTTTCTGCCCTATGTTCATTTTCATCACCTCTTACACTTTCTCATCTTTAGTCTCCACGATCCATCTTTTTATCACTCCACACTTTTTTTAGTCCCTCGGCACACTTTCTAAATCAATCTACATTGATATCAGGTATGCATCTCTATCTAATTTATGTTAACGACCGTACTACTCACCAACATAAATTGGGGAAAATGTAGACACAAAATCACACACTTTGGGTAATTATTCAGTCTTGATTAGATACTACTATTTCCATTATTCCTACATAAAAATGATACTAATTAACCCAAGTCTTTGGCCACATTACTTTGACTTATGCTTATTATTTTGGTCTTACGCTTTTGTTTTCTCTCAGTCTATCTTTTCATACTTCAGCATTTTTCATTCTAGACACTAGTGCCTAGCTAGGACACCAAAGCACTAGGTTCCCCCATCCCCTCTAGGAACCTTTGTCCTCTTTTTATGTTGGTCACACTTTCTGGTCATTTCTAGTCATTTGAGAATCTTATATTTTTTACAGTTGGCATTTTTGGGGTTTATTATGAATTTCAAACAAGGTAATCGTATAAATATAAAGATATGTGATCATAATAAGGGACCAAGCACTAAAAACTACTATCTCCACCTAAGGTTGCATCCATCAAAGGCAGCTATAGCTCCATTTACATCCATCTAGCTCCATCACAAGGGACAAAGACTAGTTCTTCTACATCAAACTTCATAGGAGGGGATTCTATTATTTCCATGCACACATTATTTACATTCTACATCTAGTTACTTTCTCACTACTCACAAAGTGCGACACACACAAGAGAAACCTAGGGCACAATTTTACACACACACAAAATTACATTAGGTCTAAGATGTAGAGCGATTCTCAGTAGTAAGTCTATCATTGTGGTATCTCGAGGATAGTTTGACCCCTAATTTTACATCTTTATTTTTTGGGATTTGATTTTTATTAGGGTTTTGCATGTTCTTTCTTCATTACAGGTTTACGATGACCCCAAAATCTTATAGTGACATACAAGTGATCAACGGTGAACAAGTGGAAAACTCTTGCAACACTCAGTAGAGGAGGTTTTATACACATCTATGCAAACCAAGGCACCAAGGGGAACCCTATCCCCCACCGTACCATAGTCTAGTCAAATCTACCGGATCTACATTTTTCCAAGCTTCGTGTGATGGTATCCCATCTTTGTTCATCCAAAGATCCACTTCAACATATTATAATAACATCTTCGAATCAAATAAGGCTCTTTCAACCCTCTTTATAATTAGGGTTTCATATTTTTATTTCTTATTTACTTGGGTTAATTTATGTATTTCATTGTTTCATTTATTTACTACAAATTTGCATCTATTATTTTTCATTTTATCATAATCACCTAAATAGGATTTCTAGACCAAACCAATCTCATTAAATCAACCCATGCAATTAGGAATCAACCCAAAACTCCATATCATAATATTATTAAGAATACTATGACACTTCTCCATCATCCTCTTTGTTATTAATGAGATTTTACATCAATAAAAACACCTATAACTCAACATGCCAATAGACAACATGCATAGGTTTAGCAATCTTCATACCAACTGAGAAGAGTATCCTTAGTATTTAAAAGTCATGTTAATGCTTCATACTCCTCCATGAAGTCTTTATAATGTCCGATCATTCTTGATGCATTTCAAACTGAAACAAGAACCAAAAAAACACTTGTAGGATCATACGGATCATGAACATATCTCGGGGAGTATTGAATCATCTTCCTTATATGGCTTGATCATATTTATAAATGTTTTCTTCTTACCATATTCAAGTCATTTTGAGGTCCTTCAAGCATATTATGAACAATTTGTTTCTTCATTCACACACTACAAACTCTTTCAACCTTGCAATCACGTACCTTAGCTGAAAATAACATCATTTGGGACTTAAAGATAACTTATCTTCCAATTATCCTATTTGTAATACTATTATAGCTTTCATGTAATCACATTCCATACATCTTGACCTCTCTCTATGAAATCTCCATGGAGTGTCATCACACATTTATACCTCAATAAAGAAACATCCTGTAGACCTAAACAACCCTGAACATACTTGATGAGTATCAAGTCACCTAAATAAAATTCTTCAAGACCATAGAGATATTATTTTTCACTAGAATAGTACACCTTGTGAACAAGGAAAAATTTGCAAAAGCCTATGAAATGGGGTAAGAACTTCTAATGAAACCTGAAAATATTTATGCAAATAAATCAATCGACCATCATATTGGAGATAAGGAAGAACTACCTATTTACATGCATATATGAGGCTTACAAACAATCAATATTTAACATGTTTATATTAGTTATGTACTCCATGAAAGTTATAAAAATGAGCCTATTAAAACTCTAGCAATCAATTTTGATTTTTGATCTTCAAAATCTTGAGAGTGGAAGCTCACCATTAATGGATTCTCCCATTTACCCAAATCTTTGAAATGAAATAAGAAAATGATAAACAAATAGCTCAAATAAAACTATGAAGGAAACTCTAAACAACCTAAAATGGCATAAATCAGAAATAAGAGGGAGAGAGAGTTCTTAGAAAAAGGTGGGAGGGTATGCCTCTATTTATAGTTTTTGGATTTGAGAAAAGGATGTTTTGGATGCATGTGGGACTAAAAAGGTTCCAAAAAGGTGATTTTCAATAAAAACACATTTGGGGGTGTGAACATGACTTTGGAAAGCTAAGTGGCTTTTTGGAAAGGTAAGATATTTGTTTAGAAAGTCAAATCCTTCTAGAAAGTCAATAGGAGGGTTAATTAACCTAAATCAAGGTTAATTAAGGGAAACAAGCTTATAGAAGCCATTTAGAGGGGGATTAGCATGGTTTAGGGGTTTAGGAGAGGTTTGAAAGGGTAATTCGCTAGCATAGTGTAATCAATTAGCAGTAACTAGGATAATTAGTATGATCTTAGGAATAAGATCATATAGAACAAATTATAGGTGTCTACATTTTCCCCTCTTTAAGGTGGTGTGAATGACATCACTTCAAAGAAATTAGAAAAATATAAACAACTAAATTTTTGAAGGGGTAGAAGAAAAATTAGTTAGCTAAAGGGATTCCCCCTCGAGTTTCGATGGGGTGATGGAAGAATTTGATAGATGATTAAAAAAACATAAGAAGAGGGACAAAGAAAGAATAGTGTGAAGAAAAGGAAGGGGAGATAGAAGAAAGATGACAAACGAAGGAATTTGAGCTATCCATAAATCGGTGTTATAGAAACAATTATATTCATCATATTGCTTATAAGCTTCATCATCGATCCTTATTAAATTATGAGCACATGACGAAAGCATAGAATGACATAAATATCCATAATACAAAAATCATCCATTGCTGAAATGGCTAACCCCATGCAACATGTGAAATGCAATGTAATACGAGAAGTAAACAAGCTGATTTAACATGGAAATAAGTACAAACATACATAATCAAACCAACGATGTTTGAGAGAGTTACCAAAATATTTTATTATCGAGTTGAAGTCTTGAATGTTTGTGATAAATGATAGGGGTTAAAATGATGCACCAATCAAATTTTACATGGAAGGAGGAATATGGAGGACACTTGGGTCTAATTGAAAAAGCAATGTGCATGAAGAAATAGTACCAGACAACTTGTTGTGCCTTAGAATATAGATGAAGTAAACAACATAGCTTTTGTAAATAAGTGTAGAATTAGGTGATCCCCTAGTCATTGTTTCAAAATAGGTTAAAAATTCAACAAGATATGAGATGAGTGCCATGCAAGAGACACATATTTCAGCTGGAAATGAGATTTGTCCCAATTTTTGACAAATTTTGGTTGAATTTTTTTATTATGATTATAGGATTTTTAGATGAATTTATAATTTTTAAATTTTTGATCATCAAAGAATTTTGGGTGGTGGGTAGTAGTAAAAATGCCTCAAAGTGAGAAGAAGAGTAAGATGAAAATAATTATTTAATAATTATCATAGTAGGTGAAGTAAAAAATAGAGAAGGAAAATAATGCCTGCAATATTTAAAAATTCCCTAGGGTGAAGAAAATGAACGCTAGATTACCAATAATGCCCCAACGTAGTGAAAAATTAATAGAAAATAATTATTTAATAAAAATAATCATTTTGGTGAGTATAAGTGTTAGAATGGTCACGATGGCCAAAACGTGCCCTAGGGCACCACAAATGCCTTAATATACTCACCTGAGAGGGGGTAAATCATCACAATTAGTTCATTCATTGCAGAGTTCTTGCTAGTTTCTATTATGAGTGACCTTACGAGTTGAGAGAGAGATGATGAGACTATAGAGGAGGATTAGGCGAGATGATTGGGTCCGAGAGTACCTTCGAGATGAGGTAGATGGATCATATGTGAGTTCCCTAACCCTCACTTGCAATATCATCATTTATTTCTTAATTTTTTTAATTTTTGCATCAATTTAGGTCTACGAGGATGTATGCATGTGTGTGCATGTGTAAGATAGGTGGGTGCACGTACACATATCTATCAAATGATGTGTGCACACATGCACATCCATCGAGAGGGATGTGCATGCATCCTATGAAATTTCACACATGCATAAAATCACATGCGTTGAGATCCTGGTGTATGCGTAAGTCTGGGCATGCATGCATCCCGCATAGTTTAAGATGATTATGGGAGAAATGTTAGGCATGCATGCATCAAGGGGGACACATATACATCGGTGGGTGTGTGCATACATGTTAATACATGCATGAGTCAAGGTGGGCATGCAAGCACCATGATAGACACACAGGTGCCGGAAGAAACACTTAATACTTTTTATTGAGAATTAAAGGATAAGTGAAGGAGAATATAGGCTAGATACTTGTAAAAGAAAGTAGAATTAGCATGTATGTAGAAGAAAAATAGATAGAAAATATCCATAATGAGTGTGTTTTTATTCATGCATAGACGATTACATGTTCTCCATACGAGAGAGTGATACAATTTCTTAACGGATATCGAGGCAAATTTTGATGAGGATGATAGGAAGATACTAGATATCTTCCTATATGTGACCGTTTAGCATATGTGGCTGATATGCCACAAATTACACTTGACCATGGCCTCCTCTAAGCCTTAGCTAAGAGGTGGCATAGTGAGAGTTAATTTTTTGACTCCCTACTAGAAATATCACCATCACTTTGGAGGACGTGTGGCACATTTATCACATACCCATCCAGGGGTGATTTGATTGAGTATATAAGCCGGATGTTTGACATTCGGCGACACATAGTAGAGTTTTTGGAGTACCATATATCTCATGTCGAGGCATGAATTTTCACCTTCATCGCGGTGTGGCGGATCCTCGATCTTGATAGAGTTTTAGTCTACATGATGGCCTTCATCGGTGAGTTCCACTCCCCGACAAAACCTATACATTATTTCCTCTTGTTCTCGCTTGGTGTTATTTATGGTTTGATCGATGGTGGGCGTTATTGCTGGGGCCAAGTGCATCTTGATGCACTTATATTAGTACTTACATCTGATTACATACTACCATCGAAGATGATATGTCCAACCCGACTACTTATGATTTGGGCATGGGACCATATTGCCATTGGTCATCCAAAAAGTATTTTGAGAGTCTATGCTCCAGAGGAGCCGTCTACTATGGGTTGGGTTATGGATGGTGATAATGTGCGAAAAACATGGGAGATACCTATCATTATTGGTGTAAGTTTGAAGACTTGTAACAAGATCGTGTAGTTCGAGAGGTCATACGGACATTATCGGTGGCTAGAGGATGGCCTAAAGCTCAACATCACTATAGTGGAGCTTATCATGTTTGGTAGCTGCAACTATATGCGAGAGTTGTAAAGATTTTATAGATGTTATAGATAGTTTGGCATCACACAGGATGTCCCAGGTCTATACATATGGTGTGCTGCAGGGCCAAGGAGTACTTTGATATAGGGCTGCATATTACAATAGATAGGGCTATGGGTAACTATCTACATGTGGTGCATGTTCCATGGGTACCTCGAGACAAGATCGAGACCCGGATATAAAACCGAGTACGTGACTTGGTATCACATGGTATTACCTTAGAGTTTGACTATTCCTAGAGCATCCTGGATTTTAGGAGTTAGAGTACCTATAGAGGGTCCTCCTAGTGATGGCAATGAGGGATATCATGATGATGGGGATGATGATGATCCTTTTGATGGATAACATAATGATGGGGTGGGGACAGGCTCCTCCACTACAACAGGTCATGGATAGGGACAGGGTCACATATAGAGAAGAGTGCACTAAGCTCCTCATATACATATTTCACTAGTTAGTATTCCACTTGGTATTCATATTTTGTTATAGCAGGTACATGCACATCGTGGTCCTCCTCCAAGCACTCTAGGTGGTGGGGAGATGATGGATAGTTAGCTACACTTTGGTAGAAGCTACAATCCATTATAGTCGTTTAGATACATGTGGAATCTGAGCGAGATTAGGTGAGGGCTCAGCTACGGACTATTGCAGCAGAGAGGGACCATGCTAGAGCATAGGCCCCTAGGGGTGGAGATGGGGCTATGTTGATGTTGCAGATTGATATTCAATAGATAGCAGCACGGGGTGCCCAAATCATGGGACATTTACAAGAGACATAGGAACATATACATGCCACTATTACACAACGAGACTAGGCCCAAGCTCATGTAGGTGTCATTACTATCTAAAGAGATCAGGAATTGGCCCAGTTCGAGACCGTCACAATAGATAGAGACTAGCAGGATGCCAAGCTATGATGGGAACAATAAGATATGGGTAAAGTTACAGTGAGTAGGATTTCATTATTTAGACAACCACTACATTAGGTGATACAGAGATGGTTGAGTATTTTTAAAAACCACTAGTGAGGCCTTGTACTACAATACCACCTATTACAGAGTAGTTCTAGTGGGACAGAGGGTGAGACCATTTTCTAAGCTTGATGTGTTTTGGATAGGCTCCGATCATGAAGATTAGGTCAATTGGTTAGATCAATTCAACAGCCCATTATACAAAGTAGGTTGGCACACCTAGGGCCAAACCTTCTCGTGCAATGAACACAACCCTCCTTTTCGATTCAAGATACCCAAAGAGTCAAGGAGGGATATAGCCATGGATGACATTTTGATGTACATGGATATATATGCATGCCTCTCGATGAAGGTTTTTTTATTATGTACACATTTTTATGCACCATTTTTTATGTATGCCTCTTATGAATGCCTTAGTATGATTTATTCCCTTGATGGTATATTTTGTATCGATGATGTATATCCATTTTGGAGACACACAATTTACATACATACATACATACATACATACATACATACATACATACATATATATATATATATACATATGTTATGTATATATGTATGTATGTATGTAAAATGTATGTATGTATGTAAAATGTATGTATGTATGTAAAATTGTGTGTCTCCAAAATGGATATACATACATATATATATATATGGACATTCGATGTGATATGTTCCGATGTTTTTATATGTTTTATGATGGTGAACTATGTTTATGGATGTTGATTAGATCATGATGTTGTATTGTATTTCATATGTATGTATGTATGTATCATGATGGATGTTTTGATGATGTACCACATGTTTTAGATTTGATGATTTATCCTTAGATATATTATATTTTTTATACATGACATACTTGGTATATTAGTAGATTTAGATGATATAATGATATTGGTGTTGGGGGAATAGATTTGTGATCATGCATAACCCCTCTTTCCCCATTGATGATACGATACATGATGACTAGCTTAGTTTACATGCTTGATGTAAAAATTAGATTTTTATTGATATATGATGTATAGATGATGTTAGATGTGATCAAATGATAGGTGATAGATGTGATAACCAAAAAAATTTCACGAAATAGTAAATAATACAAGCCGAGTTAACTAAACTAAACAAATATACACAGACAAAACAAACAAACAAATATTCAAACAAATAGCACAACCAAATGATGATAAGAATGAATTCAAACATGCTTAATAACATATTAAATCACTACTCAATCTAAGCAAGTAAATGAGCCTTTAATAAATGCACACAAGCAATGGTAAAAATACCAATTTGTACAAGTATGAAAGATTAAAATGAATTCAATGCAATACCATAGGTCTAAAAAGAATTTTAAACCCTATTTTTAAAAAATGATTTCAATCTAACTCATAAAACATGAAAAGATAAAGCAATAAAACTCTACAAACTGACAAATAAAAGTAATCTAGTAACTACTTTGTTTTGCGGGACAATATTGATATATATATATATTTTCTAATGTTTTTGGTGTCCTGTGGAAAACAATTTTCAAGGCTACTATTCAAATTATCTTTGGGGTTTTTTTGGCGACAATGTTATGATGTTGGTGTAGTGCCATTCCTAGAATGAGATATTCTGAATGTTTAGGTTTTTGTGTACCATTTTTGAATTTTTTTGTATTTTCTAGTGTTGTGTTTTGAAAGCAATGTACAAGACAGAATCATGGATGCCCCAAACGTGATGTGGGAATATAAAAAATGTGAAATACCACATGCGTATGTGTAAGAAGGTGAAATATGAAGGTTCCCCTAGTGCTATATGGGAATATACAAAGGTGATTCCTTCACATGGAGATAACAACAGATAATCTAGATCACGGTTTTACAAGGTGGATTCAGTAGGATTCCTAAACTTGACAAGGGAAAACAATCCTAGATAGAACTGTGAGTTATTCATCTAATCGTGAGAGTATCTTGTGAACATCCAATCTTCCATAGGCATCGGAGACCAATTTTCACCCAAGGACTAGCCCAATGTGCCACAATTGCATGGTTTTCACACTTGGACGACCTATTTTCTCTTGACTGCTTTCTTAATTTTTTTACTTTTTTGCTTGTTTTTTCTATACTTTTTTAGTTATTTTATGATATTTGCACCATGCTTAAGAATATAACAACTTGAGATATATAAAATTGATGGGATCTAGAAGCTCTTCACCATCTTAATATGCAAGTTTATGCAATGACCACATAAGGTCCTAAATAGTTAGCCTAAAATTTTCCTTTATTTTCCCTGTCCTTGATAGTATTTGTCTGGTTCTATTTCGAACAAGATCACCTATATCAAATTCATGATGAACGATCCATTTTTTATATCCTCTTGATACTCGGTTCGATAAACCTTCGAGATGATTGAGTGCTCTCATGCACATCTCATCCAATATCTCTAACTCTTCTAAATCGATAAAATCTATAGTATTCATCATTATCGAGATAGTCCCAGAGAGATATTCTCAAGGAGGGAAGATCCACTTCCAAGGGTATGATGTATTCCATACCAAAGACTAGGGAATACGAGGTCACACCAGTAGGAGTGCGGATGGAGGTTTGATAGGCCCAGAGGGTGGGATGTATTTGTAGGTGTCAATTATGGCCAATCTTACTAACCATTTTCTCCATGATTTATACAAGATTTTTATTGGTACCTTCATCTTATCCATTTCTTTGAGGGTAATAGGGGTGGAACAATTTAGTTGTATTTGGAAGCATTGACATAATGCTTTAACCATTTTGTTCTTGAAATACTTAGTGATAATGGCGTAAGGAATGTCATAACGGTAAATGAGGCGATTCATGATGAATTTAGAAATTTGTGCACTAGTTATGTAAGTGAGAGGCACAACCTCTACCCATTTAGTAAAGTACTCGGTGGCGGTAATAATGTGGGTATGGCCATCTGAAGAGGTGGGATGGAGCTTACCTATGAGATCCATACCCCATCTAAAAAAAAACCAAGGAGTTGCAATGGGTTGTAACACATGTGCTAGTGCATGTATCAAGTTACTATACTTTTGATAGATTTCACACTTCTTGACGAAGTTACAACAATCTACTTCCATGGTAGGCCAATAATAACCTACTCTCAATAGTTTCTTAGCCAGAGTCATGCCACTAGTATGTGCTCCACAAATTCCTCCATGGACTTCTTTAATAGTGTGAATATCCTCGAACATACAAAAATGTAATGATTCCCATCACACCACGATAATAGAGGGTTCCTCATAGGAAGGTGTAATGGGTGATACAACGGATAAGATATTTCTTATCGTGTGGGTACTGTTTGGTGGAAATATGTCATCTTGTAGGTAGTCAAATATGGTATTATACTAGGGTGATAAAGGACCAACAACTTCACATGTCAAACAAGACTTTGGCATGTCATATGTAGGCACTCGTAAATGCTCTACAAAGAATGAAATTGTTTTTTCCTAAGGCGAGATGCATAAAAGTGACCCAATTGTAGCCATAACATCCATGGACCTATTATGCAATCTTGGTTGCTGTTCAAAAATAATCTATAGAAAATAATCCTTGATGGTCTCAACCAATTTATTATATTGAATGATATTCTCATATTTAACCTTATACTCATCATTAAATTATTTAATGATCAGTTGAGAGTCACCAATGACTCATAGCTATATGATATTCCAAGTGATAGATAAATTAAGACTAACAATAAGTGCTTCTTACTCTACAATTTTGTTGGTGAAAGGAAACTTCAAATGGAATGCCCATGGAATAACCTCACCCTTGGGAGTGATGATCACTACTTTGGCTCTTGATCCATGAAAATTAAATGATCCATCAAAGTGGACTTACCACACGATAGACTCTTCAATATACATCATATATTCATCTAGCGAGATCCGCACACAATGGATCTATTCGAAAGGCGGGGGATATTCTACCAATTGATCGACCAATACCTTTCCTTTCAAATATTTTTGGTTAACAAAATCAATATAAAATTCACTAAGGAGAATGATCTAATAAGCCATTTGTCCCGTAAGGGCAGGTTTGGATAAGAGGTATTTGAGAGGGTCAACTTTGGATATTAATTTGGTCTTATTATTAAGGAGGTAATGATGCAATTTCTAAAAGGTAAAGATGACTTCTAGGAAATCCTTTTCAATCTAGTGATAATTTAACTTGTAGGTAATCAAGGTGCGACTAAGATAATAAACTTCCCTTTCCACTGTGGTCAAGGTCATATTGGGAAAGTAGTGCACCAATAGCAAACTGGGTGGCTGAAATATACAACAGGAGGGGTTCACCTGGGTAGGCGGCATTAGAACAGGTGGGTTGACAAGGTATTGTTTAAGTAATTCAAAGGCCTTTTGACAATATGGTCCCCGATGGTAACATCCTTCTTTAATATATATATATATATATATATATATATATATATATATATATATATATATATATGGATGGAACTTATCCATAAGTTGTGAGATAAAATGGTGGATTGCTTGAATTTTTCCTTGTAAACTTCTTAGTTGTTTGAGATTTGTAGGTGGAGGAATTTCTGTGATAGTTGCAACCTTTGCGGGTCCACCTCTATTCCTCTCTATGAAATGATGAAACCCAAGAGCTATCGATAGGACGCCAAAGCTGCACTTCCCGGGGTTCAAACAGGACCTTATAATCTTGGAAACGCTAGAAAATATGTCTCAATACTTGAGGGTGCTTTCCTTTAGTTTTGGATTTGCTAATATTTCATCGACATAATCCTCCATGATTTCATTCATCATGTCATGAAATATTACTATCATTGCACATTGATAGGTGGCTCTGGCATTCATGAGTCCAAAGGGCATGACCTTATAACAAAATTTCCCCCATGGGGTGATAAAATTTTCCTTATGATGTTCCTCTTCTACTATCCTGATTTGGTTGTATCTTGAGAAGCCATCCATTAAGTATAAAATTTCATAACCCACTGTGAATTCGAAAATCATGTCGATATTAGTCAGAGGGAAATCATCTTTGGGACATGTTTTATTGATGTCTCGAAGCCGGTATAGATTATAATACCAAAAGTTTCTTCCGAATTGAGACTATGTTTGATATCCAATCTGAATAGCCAATAGCTTTAATGAAATCATCCACTAACAAATTTTCTATTTCTTCCTTAATAATTAATGCAATCTTCAGATGCATCTTTCTCAATTTCTGTTTAATAGGTTTAGCGTTTGGGTGCACAACAAGGTTTTTCACGACCAATTCTAAGTCTAAACTGGGCATATATGCGTATGACCTTGAAAATATATCTACATATTCTCATATTGAAGCTACAAAAATTTTATGTTCTTGGGCTGAGAGTGAAGCTCCCAACTTTATCATTCGAGGCTCCTCTTTTGAACCAATGTTAACGCTAATCATCTCTTCGACAATCTTCTTAAAATCATCTTCCATCCTTGTAGGATTAGGGGGAAGAGTAAGATCAACCTCTATAGTTGGTGTGAAATCATCTTTATAAGGATACTCTACTTTGTCTATGATTTCTTTCTTTTTTGTCTACTAGTGCCTCAAAGAGCTTTTCACTGGGAGATTTACACTTGTTCTTCTTACAAGGCTTCTCTCAAGTACTCTTATTTTTATTATGAATTTTTATTCAATCATCCACACATCTATGATTATTCTCCAAAGTATGCACAAATATATAATTTGATAGATGATGCAGCCTAGAATTTGCAAGATAACACCCTAGTCACATTGGCACATCACTCAGCCTAGACTGAGCACTCACCCGAAGTGCGCAAAGGTACCAAGTCCCTCTTTAGGGTTGCTGTAATAGGATGTTAACATGATGAAGGAAGAAACATATAGATTCATAACTAATCCATCATTCTATAGTGCATGCTACCCACGATCTATGAAAGAACAAGCTAAAAACAAGTAATCATCATTGAATTAATAACATGCACTACTCAATTACACATAATGACACTTAGATTCAGCCAATATCTTCCATCTATTAATAAATATAGAAGCTCCTTACAGTATTGTCAATCTATATCAAGGCGCGTATGGATCTGATACACACATTCATACATCCAGAATCATACATACACCACTCTCTATGATACATACCAAAAATCCTCTATCTACTATGCACCTAACATCATATATATAGGGTGGGGAATTTCCCTTCACCGCTTATCTATTCTAGAAATAGGTCACATGCTATTGATAGCCACACACCGTTTACAATCATAGCCACACATGTAAGTGTGCTATCTATAGTTCTCTTATAGTTAACTAAAGTGTCAATTCTATTCTTAGCTTGCCTCCATGCATAGATGCTTTGAACCATTTCTCCAAATATAGACAATGCATGGCGCACACATCTCTACATCGTTGATGTGTTCTCGCACACCATCTTCTAAAAATAGATCATCATGCTCAAAATCGGATAAGTCCTAAAATATAAACTTTCCTTCCGTGCGTGGGTCCTTCCTGTCCTTCCGCACCTTTGATCTTGGCCTTCTATCCCACGCGGACTCCTTGTGTGATTTTACACAAGTATTCCTTGATCAACATTACCCCACACTAATCTCATTGTCATCCCGACAATGGGTATCTCCAAAAATTTGAAGGAAAGAATAACATTGAAATAATAATAACGAAAGAATGTGGATAAATAAAGAATTTATATGAAGTTATTTAAGCAACCTCCTCTGTATCAATTTGTAGTATCAATTTTGGATACTCCTCTTTTATTGCAACCTCCAAAACCTGTCATTCAGTGAGTGCTTGTTCTACTTTCTCTTGGATGTCCACAGCAATGGATTCCAACTCATCCCACTCAACTTCTCCTTTCTCATTTTGCAGAACCAACACAACATTGGACATGGATGTAATCCTCCCTTCCAAAAGGTTCATCTTCTCGCGATCAACTTTCCAAGCTCTTCTAGCCAAGCCTTGTGCACTCTTGTCTTTGCGTCGGTGGCCTCACGCTTCGTTTAACCATTGACAACCTTTCTGTGTGGCCCAATGTCTCATCTTTCATTACTTTCTAGACCTCATTGTTATCTTCCAAGGTTTTAATGTTGATGAGCACCTATGGAGTTGTGTATATATTTAAAGCTTGGTTCGCTTTCTTTAAGACTTCTTGTAATGCCTGCAACAACCCTTCATAAGATGCGATTTTTCTCATCACATATGATTTCTCCCATTTGGCATCTTGTTCTAATATTTCTGGCACTTGCATACGTAGAGTTTAATATTTGAGCACCAAGTCCACCAACTTTCCCACATAGTGTATGGCTGAAGGAAATGTCTTTTATACCTTGGGTTCCAAGTGTGGTCTTTCTTTGATTACATTATCCCCAATCTCCTATGTGATGCTTATGAACACTTCATTCTTATTTTGTGTGAAGTCCCTTTCTTGTGTTATGTGTACTATCTCTACGTCCTTTGTCTTCAACTCTTCACGTAACGCTTTGATTGTGGTAGATTTGTCCATGTTTCTTCTAGCCACCTCCATAGAAACTTTTACTAGTGCATTGTTGAATCGATCATCTAACATGACAATAGGATTTATCATTACATGTGTCTAGCCAGAGGTGCCTTCTTCAGTCACCTCTAAATGTATGACTCTTCACACACACCAAAGTCAGGGTCATCCATGTGGGTGTGCATCGACCATGATAGTTTCTTTCGTGTACTCACAGTCACCATATCCTCATCCATAAATTCCCAGCGAAATAAATATTTTTACGCGATCATGCTCTGGAAGTGGGTGTAGAAATTTTTTCCTGCGTCCTCTACATACCCCATGGCCGATGGAATCTTCTCCCCACTTGTCCTTCTAGACCTTTGCTACTTAAGAACTCTAGCCTCCAAATTTGGGACTTGCGTCTCTATGTCCTGAATATCCTCTGCAGCTATTTCCTTTAGTCTTTTATCTTCTTCTTCCTTCTCCTTTGATGCCTCACCCTTTTCTTCTATGTGCTCTAGAAGTGTAGGAGATGTAGGTGCACTCTCCTTTGACTCTTTCACCTCCTCGTTTTACTATAGCTTCCTCCTCTATGTGGTCATTTCCTTTTATGGGGTAAGTTGGGGTGATTTATGCACGCTGGTTGGGGTAGCACCTTGGGTCCTTGTTCTCCTGAATACCCTTTTAAACCTATACTTCCTTTTCACCGCATTCAGGTCCTTATCATCCCCCTCTTGTGGCCAAGGTGGTGTAACAACGTGCTTAGCTTCACTCTGACTTGTAGGATGTCTCCTACCCCTATGCTCCAAACCACCACTATCTTCACACTCCTCCTACTCATCCTGCACTTCAATTTTTTCTATGGGCTTAGGCATTGGCATATTCTTCATTGTATGCTTTCCTTTTTGTGGTGTTGGAATTCTAACTCACCTTCTAAATATTTGTTATTCTCCATTTTTGGCTTCAACTAGAGATATACCAATGCTGCCCCCACATCTGCTACTACCAAAATTATTGGTTTGATATTCAAAATTTCTGAAATAATTCTCTCTATATAGGCGCTTTGCTAGGATATACATACTTCATCCTCAATGTATGGTAGTCACACATCTATCTTATCTGCATCAAGATCGGTAGGTGCATGTCTATAAATTTGTGACCAGATTCTTGAAAATACCTTGCAGTGAATGCATACGGTAACTTGCACTAAGGGCTCCAGACTCCATCCTTCATTGGAAAGAGCGTGATGCAAAAATTCATACAACAAAGCGAACTTGTTTCCCTACCACAAATTTGGTAGGTCCTTTCAAATGCACCATTCTTCCCCAACGGCCACATGGAGCCTGTCATACCACTTCTCCACCCTTTGTTTTACTTCATCTGTCATTATCCCCTTGTATAGGTATTTGTTGAATCTTTTAGCTAGGGACTTGTTCTCAATGGGGTATTCCCATATTTTCTCCTTTGGTCCATTTGGTACCCCAATCTCCATGAAGACCAATGATAGTAGAACAACCCTAAAGCTGATCTTCCCTCCTGTGTGCACTTATTCGACTATTTTCTCTACAATATAGCCTATAATGTTGTAGATCATCCCTTCCAACATCTTTTGCGCCACATGCAACCACATAGTGTTTACCTGCGACCACCGCTCCTGATCATTTAACTTGGTAACCAAGTGTGCTGTAGCTTGTACAATTAGACAGTTCTTCAATTTATCTATATCCATTCCACGCGGACCCTTCAGGTATCCCAACTCCTATTTGGTCTGTAAAATCATGACTTTATCTACAAGATCACATCTTATGTCTTCTCTTGGCCTTCCTTATACGACATGTAATCGATGAAACTAGCACCGATGAAATTCTAACTCTGCATCCTGCAAAGTAGAAGAAGTCTTCGTGTACCCTGCTCATGAGCCACTAGTACAAGGGCTCATACTTCCCAAAATATGGCAGCTCATACAACTAATATACCCCAATTCTCTTCAAAAGCTTTTCACCTGCATCATCATATATTGGCATGTCATCTTCCGTGTGTTTGTTTTTTCTAGCCATGAGCAAGGAATCGAGATCCTTCTTGTTCTCCGAAGTCCTATGATTATATTCACTCACTTTGCTTTTTCTAATGGGTGAATCCCATTCTTGCTGAAAATGACTCCTTCCTCGGTATCAGTATCTCCAAAAAATGGCTTTCGGGTGCCATCTCTTCTTCGTCAACAATTACCTTCTTCTTTCCTTTTACTACTACTACCAATGCCTTCTTTGGTGCCATTTTTACCCTGCAAATATCCCCTCTTCAACTCTTCACTCCGTGAATCAAACCCTAGCTCGATTTAATTATGCCCTAGGTGGAAACTTCGTAACCTAACCCTTTCCTGTCTCCTTGCTTCACTCAAACCCTTCACCACCAGGGATGTAAGCTTCTTATAGCACAGATCTGGTTGTCACTCTTGGTTTCACACCCTTCACACCTTAACTCGATCACTCGGTGCTTCGCACTTAGCTTTTCTCTCAAATACTATTAGTTGCAATGGTAAAAATGAATCCACATCCCATCCTTATATAAATTTTTCAAATTTTGATGCATTTATTACTCCTCCACCTACCAAATATCCCCTCATTCATTGACCAAATTCATTCTGCTTACGTGGCAAAGATATCCGCACACCTAGCTATGACCTTCTAGTGTGCCTTCCTACCCACTGGTCACAAACTTCTCTTTAGCGTGCACTCCTATGCTTGAGTACCTCATCAATGTACCTTCTCCTAGTAGTTATCATGGCCTCTACTTACCTCGCATTATACTATTCCTTCATCCATCTCCATCCTTGGTCATCTTTTGAGAAGCAATCTTATTTCGACTTAAAGCACACCCAGTAGCAGACTTATTTTGTTCATCTTTCAATCCTTTCAGTCTTTTTTTTTGTCTTTCTCTTGGATCAATACAACCACCCCACACTAAAAGTATGTGCAGTCCTCTACGCATAAACATTCTTCATACAATAATTAGCTTCATGTGCGCAAGCACGCTTATTACACAAACAACAACTAAATTGACAAATCATAACAAAAATGAAGGAAATACATTAAGGAAATATAGAATTGAAAACCTAAACTAAATGGCAACACTACCTTATTACAAACACCAAGAAGACTTATTTATAGTAGGGCTTCAGCCTACTCCCGTTAAAGTAATCGGGTAGCCGTGTTCCATCAAGTGTTGCTAATCGGAAAGCACTGATTCAAGTATATAAGTGATAGCATACGGCCCTAACCAATGCACTTTGAGCTTTCCTAGATAGTGCGAACTTTGAGTCATAAAGAAGTACCATTTGTCCAATCTCAAACTTCTTATCCCTTATGTTTCTATCATGTCATGCCTTCTTCCTGACTTTTTCCTACTTCGACTCCATCGTGTAATGGCTCATCGCTCATCCAAATAAATCATCTTTGTAATATGTTCTTCTAAAGTCTGTTCATTAGCTAGACCTCCAGCGTGTGCAATGCACAAAGAAGGTAACATAAATTCTATAGGAAGAACATCTTCCATGCTAAACACCAACTGAAATGGCATGGCTTTGTTCAATCTCTTGTAAGTTGTTCTATATGCTCAAAGAACATATGAGACTTTGTCATCCCAATCCTTTCTTCCAACATCACAAAGTTTGTCAAAGTCCGCCCAATTTTTTTTTGAAGGCCTTAGTAGTTCCATTTTCCTGAGGATGGTAAGGTGTATTTTTATGGTGTGCAACCATAAACTCATCTAATAGGTTCCTAATTGTCTCATTCAAAAAGTGTGTACCTCTATCACTTGTTAAGCTTAAAGGACATCCATATTGTGTAAGAAAATTCTCCCATAGAAATCTAGTTGTTGTAGATGTCATACATACGTCTTTCGTAGGTGTTGCTTCTACCCACTATGTAAGATAATCAGGCAATTAATGATATAGTGCGATCCATTCTTGTGCGTGGGTGGCAAAATAGGTCCTACAAAATTAATGGCCCATTTCTCAAATAGTTCGGCACTAGTAATTGGTCTCAAAGGCATCTCATCTCTTTTCCCTGGTTTTCCTAAGCACTGACAATGATCACATGCCTTATAATAATCTTTACAGTCTTTATACAATGTCTCCCACCATAATCCAACAATTAGGATCTTCTAGGTAGTCACATCACCTGCATAATGGCCTCTTGCAATACCACCATGAGATTCTTCCATGATATCCTTGCACTCATGCTCTAACACACAACATCGTAATACTTCATCTATGCCTAGCTTGTAAAGGTCACCATTGATTACCATAAATGGTGTCGCATGTATAGCAACTGCTTCTTTTCCAATGATTTCATTCCTTCTAGTGCCATACATGTTCGTAGAAAGACAACAATGTCTTCTAATTCCATGGGTGCGCATTGTAATCTATATAAATATGCATCCGAAATTGTTTCTTTAATTGTCTATGTATCCTCTCCTAAATTGATTCTAGATAAATGGTCTAGTCCAGAGTTTCTTTTCCCTGGCTTCACCACAACTGTGAAGTCAAACTCTTGAAATAGAGCACTCATCTCGCATATGCGCCCTTGTAATATGGGATTGTTTACTAAGTACTTCAATTTCATGTGATTGGTATAAAACACAAATGGTGTTGCTAACAAGTACTATCAAAATTTGTACAATGCATAGATCATTGACAAAGCTTTACACTCTGTAGTTGTATAATTCCGTTCAAGAGAGTCAGCTTCCTACAAGCAAAACAGATTGGATGATCTATAATACCTTCACTAGGTTGAGCTAACATAGCACCAATAGCCATACCAGAAGTGTCCACATGCACATGAAATGATTTATCCCATGAGGGAAAGCATAGAATGGGCGTCGTAGTGAGTTTCTCTTTTAATACCTAAAACACGCCTTTTCTGCGGTTCTCCCCAATAAAATGTACCTTTCCCCTTCAGAATTCTTCGAAAGGCATAGCAATTATGGAATACCATTTTATGAGTTTTCTATAATATCTTGTATGACATAAGAATCCGTGTACCTCACTTTGACTAGTAGGCACTTCCAGGCCTAAAATGACTACAACCTTGGTTGGATCAACTAGCAAATTTTCCTTGCAGATTATATGCCCTAACAAAGATCCCAAATGGCATAGAAAATATACACTTATTGATGTTCAAAGAGATACTCGGTTGTCTCAGTATTGTTCAAACATGAAGTACAGATTGTCACAATGATCTTTCACAAGCCCATATATTGTCAAATCATCTAGGTAGACTTGTAAGAAGTTGTGAATAAAATCTTGGAATGCCTAAACAACTATGCGCGAGAATACAACAGGTGCATTTTTAAATCCAAAAGGCATCACAATATACACAAAATTGCCCCATTCAGTAGTAAATGTTGTCTTTTCTTGATCCTCCTGAGTGATCCTAACTTGATGATACCTGGAAAATCTATCTCGTGAAAGAATATATTTCACGCCCTGCAACTCCTAGTATTTCCTCGAGTGAATGGAATAAGGAATGGATCTCGTGACACATGCAGCATTCATCTTCCTCAGTAGTACATAGATATCTGAATCCATTCATCCTTCTTGATACTGATCACCATTGGGCTAACCCATTCTGACTCATCAAGGGGCTTGATAATTCCATATTTCAACATTTTATCAATTTCTTCCTTTACCTTTTCACACAAATTAGGATTCATCCTGTAAGGCCTCTTCCTAACTAGCCGTGCACCATCCTTAATTTTGATCTTCATTTCCCCAAGTGATTCATGCACGCCCTTAAGTTCATGATATCCTCTAGGGAATAAGTCCTGATAATCCCTGAGTAATTCGATGATTTTTTCTACCTCTAAGTCTAACCAATAATCTCTAATTATGGCCTCCTTAGGCTTAGCCTCCAAACCTATATTTACCTTCTTTGTCTTCATGGGTTTGTGGTAGGTGCGTGTATCCTTGTATGTAATGTCCAAGACCTTGCGCACCCCATGTGAATGTTCAATATCCAAATTCTCAACTTCCTTATCATCCATGATGTAGACCATCTTTCCTTTCTCTTTCTCAAGGCAAGCACGTTCAAGTAGTTTGGAGTCTATTTCTTCTTCCTTTTCAAAACATGCTCTGAACTCTGTCTCTCCAAATAATTCTTAAATATGCTCTTCTATTTTTGCACTATCTCCCATAGTTAAGTGCTTGAAAATTTTTAATGCCTCTTCTACAGGAGGTTGAGTTGAGAAGTAGTCAAATGTCTAGATCATACCTGTAGCCAACTCTTGTCAGTTCCCAATTTCTCTATGTAGTTTTGCATATATATACCAAGTGTGTGCGCATCCTTGGAGCATGGAATACAATCTATGTACCTAGAGTGAAGGTGGTAATGCTTCTTGTCCTGTTGTCTAGAGTCTCTCACACTGCTGAATGTGATGTTGAACAGGTTGATTACCATGATAGGTGCAAATTTGCATAGGTGCATTATTCCTTATAAACCTAGTAGACAAAGCTATTCCAATCTCTTCCCACTGTATAAGGTTATCTCTATGGACTACCCACCAGCGCGTTATTGTCCCGTGTAGTATATATACTAACATATCTCTCCTTGTAACTTGATCTGCCCATTGTGTTTCCATGTCCTTCAAAAATGCAGGGAGATCTTATGTCCCTGTATACCAAGGTATTGTGTTACCTATCTCGTTGAATTGAACAAAATATATTCTTACACGTAACCACGCTTTTCACCTCGCGCCCTACTAATTCATATATACCATGATCCCAATTGTCATAAGAAATACTTGTAGTATCACTAATAGAATGAGAATCCTCCCACTATAGGATGCCTTCGATGGCTCATTGACCTATGGGTCCTGTATAGCATGTACGTAAACTCTTTTTAAATCCTCCTCACTTAGAGGCTCTACATAAGTAGTAGAATTCCCATCTCACAAAGGTATCACAACCCTCTCCTCCTTGTTTTCAAAGCTGACATACCCCTTATTGAATCTCAAGTCAAGCATTATTTGCATAACACCAAGGGCGTCCCGAGAAAGGTGGGAAATTGTCTACTTCGCAAGTGCTAACACCTCAAAATCCCCAAAGTGAACTTGGCCCCTTATATAGTGATAGATGCATCTTTCAAAACTCCTACGGGCATGGTCTTAGTCCGGTTTTCCATAAATAACACATTAGATGATGGCTGTAATAGAGGCCTCCCCATTTGTACCCATGCATCTAATGTCAAGACATTGACTTTTATACCTGTATATATCAATATATTGCTCAAAAGCCACCCATCCACAACAACATTCAGAGTAATTTCTTTGTCATAGTCAATGCTATAAAGAGGAAGATTTACATGTAGTATCTATCATCCGGTCTCAAGGCTTGCACGCGAGTGTTTCCTTTTAACCAATTTCCTAAGAGTGGAATAATGTTCTCCTAGCGCAACATCTTACATACCTCCCACAGATCATCAATATCAGTTTGAACTATCTCCGATGCCTTCTTCTACTCCTTTAGGTATTATCTCACCTTGAAGATTCCTTAGCACTTCCATGGTATCATGGTAAACTTCTTTTTGATGAGTAGGATCTGGGTACCTCACATGCAAAACCTCCTCCTTGGTAATCATAGGCTTTTGGTGTAATACCTCTCTCATGTGTGCTGCTTCGATGTGTGTAGTAATCTTCACCGTAAATGCCTCGAGTCCTTCTCGCTATCTTGGACATCCACTGATCTCCTACCGTGCGCTAGATTCTAACCATCCTGACACATTTGTTTTCTTATTTATACTACTTACTCAGATGCTCATATAAGTCTGGTCATTCTTCATAGCTATGGTTCTTCCGACAAAAAGAACATGCATTATTCTAAGGACATTCATGCCTGTAGTGGTCAAGAGATCCACACGTATAACATGTCCCATGAGGAAACTCTCCTCTTCCTCCACCTCGGCCTCATCCTCCATATCCACCATGATATCCACATCCCCTTCCATGACCTCCTTCAAAACACCCCTCATTCCTGTCATAGCATGTTTGAGTATGATCCCGATCTTGGTACTCATTCCTACCCTTAGAATTATCTCGTTATACTTTCCTTTCATACTCCAATGTCTCTGTGGAATCTTGGATCGACCAATCAACCAAAAACTATAAATATTGCAAAAGCAAGATACATTCTTCCTTATTACACACTATAATAAAGGACAGTGACTCGCATCATGATTCAAATGACAAATCTCACAATCTAGTAGTAATGAGCATACAGATTTGCAAGGAAACTATCCTTGGTGTGACCTTCCACTTCACAATCTGTACACCAAATTCTTGAGCGTGTTTCATGGGCTGAATTTGTTGATAGCTTCTCTAAATGCTTTTCCATAGCTGTAATCTGTGCCTCTATAAGTCAAATAACACCAATGTCAATGCTCCCAACTACCTTAGCACACAAAGCTACTTCCAGTGCTTCACACAGATCCATGTATGTCTTATGTGATAGCACCCTTCTAAAAGGTGTAATCAATCCTCTAATGAACCACTTTGTGCATGTTGGCTAGTGTGGATATCATAAGACAACTTAGATAGAAGTGTCTTAAAATGAGCACCATACTCACGTACACTCTCAGTAGTGCCTTGCTTGATATATTTGAGTGCACTTATACTCTTTTCTCAAACTCAGGGATATGGAACTCTTTCAAGAAAGCATCCCTCAGTGCTACATAATCCATGCAAGTTTGATCAGGGTCAAACTTCCTATACTAGATGTTCACACACCCTTGTAATGTAGTACCGAATTGACTTTCCTTTCACTTAACAATTATAATCCCTTTAGCGTGCCACAAGATTTCACAGATATGCACATGTTTGGAAACATCCTCTATACCTATTTACTCCAGGAGATGAAGAGACATCTCCATATAGATATTTTGTGGTTGTTGTGGACCTTGATCACCTGATCCAAAATCTCCTGGGTTCCCTTTACCTCTAAAACCACCGGATCCACTAGAACTAGAACCACCTATACCTCTTGATTCTCCCTTGTAGTTGGAGTAGAACTCGTGTAGATGTACTCCCATTGTGCTTTTACGGTAGTACTAAACTTAACCCCTATAGTCTATGAGGTAGCTCCACTTCCAGAGGTGAATCCAAAATTCTTCGCACTCACATTCTTTATGGATGATGCGCCTAAGAATGATCCTCCATATAACATTGAAGTTATCTCTCCTACCATTGATGTACTTGTTCCCTAACTTACTCCTACTCTCCTACTTCCCAAGTTATCTTGTTGGTTACTTGTTGTACTAGATACCAAAAAACCAAGTGCAAAGGCTAGGTCACCAGGTGGATTAAGATGCGTGCCTGCGGCCCAAGTAGTCTTTTTGGCACACTTCTGTGTGAGGCCAAGAAGGTATCTCTATCATGCTTTCCAAGATGGGGGAGTTCCTGATGCTCTAGCTCCATGTCTTCTACGTGAGTCAGTAAATCCTTCACGAGCCATCTCTCTCCTCAATGCCATACTTTCTGCAATAGAACATTGCTTCTCTATTTCCCTCTCGCACCTCATTATACTTAAGCCACCTTTCCTCTCTCTACTTTTCTACCGCTAGGTCCACCATCTTAATACCAAACCTGTTCCTACCTTCACGTGTGGTGAAGTTTAGTTAGCCATCGGTTTACTCTCCAGGTTCAAAGTTACCATTAAGATCTTGATCACTAGTGGAATACCTTGTAAATATGTTCCTCTTGGATACCTCAAAATCTGGAATTTAGTGACGTCTGGGCAAGAGTACGTCAAAATTTAATAGTCTAGAATATAATTGTTTAGAACGCCATGAAACCACATATCCACCGTGCGAGTCCAGATCGATCAACACCATAACGGGCCTTAAATTCTTCATGTGTCTAGAGAAGTGCGTGATATATACAATTCCAATGAGATGCATAAGCAGTAAGCCACTCGTAAAGTTCTACTAGAAAGATAGCAAAAATATCTCATATAAGCTATCATACAGGTTTCTATTCTACCCAAGTGCATGCGTTAAACTCAGATCCACTACTAAACCATCATGCATATTCTTCCTCTAGATCATGTATCCATTCCTCAATACTTGCTAGAGTTAACTAGTACATCTTCATCATGAACCATCCTGAAAACAATCTGAAAAAGAGGTCCCGACAATGGAACCAATGATGCAGCCTAGAATCGCAAGATAACACCCTTGTCGCGTTGGCACATGACTCAGCCTAGATTGAGCACTCACCCGAAGCGTGCAAAGATACCGGGTCCCTATTTAGGGTTGTTGTAATAGGATGTTAACATGATGAAGGAAGAAACATATAGATTCATAACTAATCCATCATTCTATAATGCATGCTACCCACAGATCTATGAAAGAACAAGCTTAAACAATAATCATCATTGAATTAATAACACGCACTACTCAAGTACACGTAATGACAATTATATTCAGCCAATATCTTCCATCTATAAATAAATATAGAATATCCTTACAGATCTTTGTTAATTTATATCAAGGCACGTATGAATCTGATACACACATTCATACATCCAGAATCATACATACACCACTCTCTGTGATACATACCAAAAAATCCTCTATCTACTATGCACCTAACATCATATATAGGGTGGGGACTTGCCCTTCACCACTTATCTAATCTAGAAATAGGTCACATGCTATTGATAGCCATATGCTGTTATTACAACCATAGCCATGCATGCAAGTGTGCTATCTATAGTTCTCTTATAGTTAACTAAAGTGTCAATTCTATTCTTAGCTTTCCGCAATGCATAAACGTTTTGAACCACTTCTACAAATATAGACAATGCATGGTGTGCAAACCTCTACATCATTGATGTGTTCCACACACCATCTTCCAAAAATAGATCATCATGCTTAAAATCAGCCAAGTCCTAAAATATGAACTTGCCTTCAGTGTGTGGGTCCTTCTTGTCCTTCCACACCTTTGATCCCGACCTTCTATCCCGCCAGACTCCTTGTGTGATTTAAGACAAGTATTCCTTGATCAACAATTGAGAAACATTTATTGTGATATCCATTCAAAATAAAATCCATGAGCCCCATGAATTCTATAAAATGCTTCATCATTTTCAAAGAAATCGATTGGCATATGAAGTTGTTGATCCCAATCTAAAAGTTTTCGATACAGTAGGGTTACTTGGTGATTGGATGGGGTATCATATTTAGACAAGGTAAGAATAACTGAATTAGAAAATAGGTTCATGGAGGCAAGATCTTCATACAGGCTATATTGGGAATCTGTATCACTGTCTAAATGAGATGAGCTATCTTCACGTTACAAGAGGTGGTTTCTATCTCTCGTAAGTGGATCATCATGGGCCTTAATTCGAAGACCATGTTTGTTTCGTTTGAAATGAGGAATAAGAATGGGTTTTAGCCTTCCTTGTGTATTTATACCACATCTATATCCATTAGATCACATGGCATCCATTATGTGGTGGTCTTTAATATACTGCGAGGCTTGACGACATGACTCTTAGAGAACAAGTAGATTTACACAGCAAAATAATAATATATTCTCAATATGTTCCACACAATACAATAGCCTAATATAGGCTGGAGTTTCCCTAGAATTTAGGAAACTAACTCAACTACAAATTCTCAACCAAGCCTAATTATGTGGGGTGAGAATAACTCACGTAACCCACACATAACAATAATAATATATTGTTGAAACAATATATTATAACATCTCTAACAATAATCTCTCAATAATAATAATTACACAAGTAATTATTATTCACACACATAAATATGTGAAGAACTATATAAATATTTCCTAACATTCCCCCTTAGTGCAAACATGGGGAAAACCTACCTTTGTACTTGCACCTGCTCATGATCTGGTGATTTTCACAGGATGATCACAAACCTCAGGGATGGTTTTGCAAACGGTTGACCAAAAACTGAGAATGGTGGTTTTACAATTGGTTTACCACAAACCACAAAGTGATGGTTTTACAAATGGATTACCAACAACGAATAATGGTGGTTTTCATTGGTTTACCACAAACCACAAATGAAGGTTTTCAAGTGGTTTACCTACAACCACATCATGATGTGCCAAGTACTATCATCAGCCCTCATCACATTTCACTGCAGGGAATAACATAGGAAATTCTGCTGAAATTTGTTGCTCGTACATACATAGAAAAAGCTGACATAATGGAAATGGAACATTGGATCATGTTCCCCCTCAATGTGAAATTTCCACTTATTGAAAACAAGATCACTATAAATTGAAGCAAACACACAACAGAAAACAAAATGCCACCAAATCATCTGTGCGGCCCCGTTGTTGGTGACTGACGAGAGGTTGTTGAATGACCTCCAACCTCTCGATGCCTCCTGCCTCCGGTTTCATGCTCAGAACAAGAAGTCTTCAGAACCACTGTCTTCATTTACTTGTTCTTCCTCATTCTCTGATCTTTCTTCAGTAATAAAGTTGGCCTCAATTCCTTTGAGTTTTCCACTAAGTATATCTTGAGCTCGAGCTCTACAAAATGAAGTTGTATGCCCTTTTTCTTATAGTAGAAACATTCTCTTTCCTCTTTATATTTAGAAAAAATTTTGTACTTCCTTTTTACATACATTGTTGTTTCTTCTTCTACATCTTCTTTGGTCCATTTTTCCTCAGCTAGGAGAGTTGATATCATATCTTCCAATGAGTTAGAAGGTATCTGACCAAGAGTGAAAACAACATTACTGTATTTGGGTGGTAAACTATTCAGCAGAATAGCTTTTGCATCCTCATCGTCTACTGGAGCTTTTACTTCTGCAAGTTGTCTCAGAAGAGATCGTAAATTGTTGATGTGACTAGACATTGTATCTCCATCACTCATTTTGAGCTTGAACAACTGAAGTTTTAGAGAAAACTTTGCATTGACTGCTTTTGAACCAAATAATTTGCTCAAATTATCCCAGATGTCCTTCAAGTTTTTATCTAGATCAACATAATGTAATTCAGAGTCCGAAAGGGCAAGGCCAATAATGGCTTTGGCTTTATCATCCCGTGTTTCCCATTCTCAACTGGTCGGATCTAAAGGTCTTTGGTTCTTTTCCATCTACTATTCTCCAAAGATTTTTGTTCATCAATCGCATCATCGGATCTTGACTTTCCATGTGTGAAAATTGAGACCATTGAATTTTTCTAGTGGAATGTCCATTATATCTTAGAGTGTCGGTTTCAACCGAAAATACACTCTTAGGGGAGTCGGCTTTGTTATCCCGTAAAATTGGCAAGGGAAATTTTACGATAACGCTACCAAAATTTTGTTCGATCCTCGCGTCAGGATTCCTTGCGTTTAGAACATTGCAAAATCCCTTTTCGGGAAATCTAGTTTTCCGAACTTGGTCTTTTTTTTTTGGGCGGGTGCATATAATGTCTATGCAACATCAAATGTTCATGCGCCACATTTAAATCCTTTGCGCATGCTTTCTTGTCTCAACAGTCATTTTGATGCACCTCACTATGTTGAGTCTTTCCGCATGCGCCCTCATGTCAACATTACGTTTGGTGCGCCACTTTTTGGTGCGCCAAGGGCGCACATATTCCTCTGTCAACATAACTTTCGGTGCGCCATAGGCGCACATATTATCGTGTTGGAAAGTGTTTTGGTGCGCCAAGGGCGCATGTTTTCTTGTGTCGACAGTGTTTTTCATGCGCCACTTGAAAAATTTGGTGGCGCATTTATTGCCACCTCGCCTATAAATAGGCGCGTCTGCGCTGTCATTATCATTCGACACAAATCACGTGATTTTCTCTGTACCTGCCAGCGCACCTGCCCTGTCATTTTCAATCACTTTGTGGACCCGTTTGCACATTTCTTCGTTATATATCCGGGTAAGAGGTCCTCATTTCTTTTGTGTGTTTTGTGCTTTGGTTCTTTGTTTGCTTGCTGGTTTGGATTGGGTTTAATAAAAAATCTGTCAAATCATGAACTCCCCCTCCTTGCTTGTTTTTCTCTAAAACATGCTTTCCCCCTCTTTCCAGATCTGCTGGTAAAGGGGAGGCTCTGTCCTAAAAATAGCTTGGAACTCTCATTTTGTAGCCTCTTCATCACCCAACAACCCTGCAGAAGGAGCTTAAACTCATGTAAAACCCTCTAGAGAAAGATCATGGCTTGAAAATAAGAGGCTGTTATTTCTTCCATTGGCGCATCTTTCTCCCCTACAACATGATAAACAGGCGCGCCAATGGCGTACATTCCTTGCGTGTTACATAAAGAACGAGCCAGCGCGCCTCATGGCACACTTCCTTCGCTTGTTGCAGCTGCTTTCCCTGCGCCCTACTTGGCGCACCAAACTCATATGTTGCATCATGAAAACTCACGCCTTTGGCACACCCTGCGTCTGTGCAACACCAACTAAATCTGTGCCAAGTGTAAAAGTTTTACGCGGCGCAGGCACATCCATTGTTACAACAACATCATGTTATGCATTCCTTCCATGCGCCATGCCAAGTTCCCTTTAGTGCACAAAGGCATATGTTACACAAGCCTTATATGCGCCTTTGGCACACCGAAGTTCCATGCAACATGAAAATTTCTCCACGGGTGCATCCTATTCCCGTGTAACATAAAGAATATCCGCGCCCTTTATAAAATGCATACACTTGGCGTAGGCGCACTTGTGCTTACAACAAAAAAGAATGCACTCTGCAGCATCCATGCGCCATGTGCCCTTTGGCGCTGATTTATCCCCTGCAACATCCCTTTCCTGTGTGCCTTACTATTTGGCCCTGTAACCTGCAGTATTCATGCGCCCTACACCCTGAGGCCTTAAAATTGCTAACTCTTCTTTCTGTCAGCATTTCAATGGAAGATCAAGCTAGCTGACATGGCTTTCTTGCGTTGGGTTTCACTTCTTATTCTTGCAGATCGAAACTAAGTTCAGAAGAACATATGTCAACATCAAGCAAGAAACCCATCAAATCTAAGGGTAAAGCCAAGCTCACGGAAGAAGAAATGAAGTACAAGTATCAGAGGGTCAGGATGCCCGAGTCCCAAGTAGAGTGTGACCTAGACATCGAGACTCGAGCTCGGACACATTGACATGGAATATTTCTGGTCGGAACCCGAGGGTCACAAGAAGTCCACTGGATGGAAAAATTGATAGGCAGTGCGCTACATTTTGCTGGCGGGATTCTAGTTAGTGCCGTAAATAACGAGTTTATGATGGTAGTGGCCCGGTGCTACAACAAAGACACAAGATGCGTCCATGGTGAGAAGGGCGAGGTCATAATTAACCTCACTGCCCGCCACTTTGACATAATGCTCAACATTCCTCATCACCGACACTTTGTGGCCGTAAGCCAAGAAGATTGCATCAAGGCCTGGGACGACAATGAAGATCAGTGCATGCAGCTGATGAACGAGGTTTATCTGAAGAACAAAAAAGTGGTGACTCGGTGGCCACAATTCATTCATCGCAGATTACTTTTTAGAGGAACTTAGCAACACCATCACGTTCTGAAAGCGAGTCTTTGGGCTTCCGACACCCATTATTTCCACAAGTCGATGTTGCGGTACCTTGAAACAATGAACAAAAATGTGCCCGATCAACGCTTTGAGTGGGTAGAAATCATAAGCAGCATGATATCAGAGTAGCTACAACAACTTAGCACAACGGGGAGGTTCTATATGAACTCCTACGTGGTCTATACTGCAGCTTCAGAAAGGGACTATCCAGCTCTGATGCGATGCGGGGTTTGGCCCCAAGTTAAAATCTATGAATATTATCCAGAGTTGAAGCTGGAAAATAACATCCCCAATTTACAAAGATCAATGATGCATTCTTCTACTTTATCATCTGCCTGTTGAGGTCGAATATGACTCACGCTCGCATGACCAAGAGCATAGTAGTAGCTACTGAGAAGTGGGGGGCCCTGTTCACTCAATTCCCCACATTTACCTATCTGAGGCAGTCAATTTCTTGGGGGAACCGACTAGACTGCCAAGATATGCCGGGCCCAAATTGATCCTATTGGAGCTGTCGAGGCAGCTTGTTACTTACCACGAAAAGTGCCTAAAGAGAAAGAAGGGTGGAACTCCTTTCCCCCTCACAGTGGGTAGGTATACGTGTCTCACTCACCACAAGGCAAAAGACATGTTTGCAGAACTAGAGCTGCTGAATCTGAAACATGACTTCCTAGCAAGGCCCACCTTCGACCCGAGAAATTGTCTACCTAGGGCCAAGCTCGATCCGATCCACATCCCTCAGATCGAAGATATCTACATTGACATATATCATGAGGTTGAGCTCAGGAGGAAGGATCATTCTCGCTTGGCCTTAGCAGAAATCATCTAGTACGGGGTAGCCATCATCCCCAAAGGCTACCAAACTACTGAGCAAGAAGTGGATCAAGTGTATCTTGACACGGGTGGGGATGATTGGCCTTTCGCGTTGATTGATAGAACCAAAGCACCTCAGACAATTGAGGAGAGAGTCAAGGAAACTCTACACAGAATAGAGCATTGGTGCCAAATGAACGGGCTCATCTACCTCGGGGTCAATTTCACAACCTCTCCGTTGGGCAATGCACCTCCTTGGGCTAAACAACAGCCAAAGGGGAAAGGAAAAGGCAAAGAGGGTGAATCCAGCTCCACCCAAGAGGAAGCTCCTGAAATTCCTCCTTCCGCTACACCCGAAGAAGTTATAACTCTGGCTTCTCTAGAGAAAGAAACAACGGAAGATGTTCCAATAGGCACATCCACTCAGGATGTCACCACTGCTGCAACAATTGAGGTCCCTTCTGTCCCTTCTCCCTCTCCTCCTTCCCCTCCTCGAGTGACCCAAGCGACCATTCCTTTGGTCGTGTCCTCTCCCCCTTCTTCTACTATTCCTCCTGCTTCTTCGTCCATCTTCTCTTCTCTCGCGGATCTGTCCCCCTCCATTTCTTCCCTCATCTCTGAGCTCCCCTCCCTTCCTATGTCTTCCTCTCCTGCAGTATCTCTTCCTCCCGTGAGCACTTCCTCGGCCTCCCTCTCGATGCCGCCTCCAAGTGTCTCCACGTTTTTCCCTTCTACTACTGCAGCTGCCCCCTTCTCTGTTTCTGGTCCTTCTCCCATAAGTCCAGCCTGGATCTCCTAGCACCTAAGTCAGCAGAAAAGGAAAGTTCCCATCACTCCGATGGACTTCTCCGTAATCCCGTCAAAAGGGGCAAAGAAGCAGAAGCCCATCACATGCTTCTCTCAGAGTGCTTCGGGAGAGAGGGTAATGGAGATCGCATACCCCAATCCTCTAAAGGATAAAAAGGATCTGTCTCCGACAGATTACACAGTGACTCAAGTCACAATGGGGACATCTTCTGAAAGCCTTCAAGGAGAGGCCCTATCTGCAGTTGATGCCCTCTGCAAGAAGCTTCAAGAAGCAAAAGAAGAGAAAAGGCTACTGAAAGAGAAAAATAAACATCTGCTCCACGCCTTACAGAAGATGGGCAGTGCACCTCCCACAACTGCCGCCGAAACTCCTGAGCCTCTGAGTCAGGATAAAATTAATGAATATGCAAAGATCGGCGAGTAGGGTATGGTAGTTTCCACCTGGAGGAGCCAAATCCTCAAGGATAGTGAACGAGTGATCGCCAAGTTCACCGATTTGTATCTGAACATCAACAAGGCAAACAAAGAACTCCAGGCGTTAGCAGGACCCATATCCGAAGAGCTGGACCATGCTAGGCTGTAGCGTGAGACCTTTCAAAGAATGTTTGACTGTTCAGTCGAAGATCTGGTCAAGTTCGGCGTTTTCGGTCACCCCAGGGCCCTCAATAAAATCCTTTCCACTCTGGATTACCGGATGGATCAACTAGAATTCGTCCTCAAAAATATTGATAAGGTAAAGGAAGAAGCCCTGGACGCAATGCATCAGATGGAACAAATTGTTCTAACGATGTCTCCAGGGTTGCTTACTCCTTCTTTCGCCTTAAGGAAGGTTGACGAAACCATCCAGATCTTCAAGGAGATCGTTTCGCAAGGGCTGGGGCCAGAGGTCACTTTTGACACAGAATCCATCAATAACCTGCGGGCCTTTTGGGACTTCATTGGGTTCTTAATAGAAGTAGAGAATGAATATTCCAAACTCCTTGATAAGTTCACGAGAGCAGTGGGAGACTTGCAGGCTATCGGTGAGCGACACAAGGATCCTTCCTAGGATAAATTAGAGCCCATGATCAGCAAGTTCATGGAATACCATGCCCAATTCCACATCTCGTCACGAGCGAAGAACAAGAGTAGGATATCCCCTTTCATCTCATGGGACGACGACGATGAATAATTTCTCTCTTCTTCGACTTTCTTTTTGTAAATGTCTAAAGTATGTTGGCACAAATGATGACATCATCCATGTTGCACCATGGGATGATGTCATCCATCAAGTTGTCAAAAGTCAACATGACTTTGAGATATTTTGTATATTTTATGTAAATGGGTGGTTGGTTCCTTTTTGCCTTCCTTCTTCTCCTTCTATATATACTTGAATACTCATTGTATTCAGTAGTGGATATCTTTCAGATGAAAAATAGAAGTGAGAAGAAAAGACTTTGAGCTTTTTGTAACAGAAAGAAATATTAATACAATATTTAGAATTTGTGCTGAATACATGTGTTATATGCATTAGATCTTTCTTACATCAGATCTGTGTGTTTATTCTGTTGGATCTACTTCATTTTGTTGTCATTTATTCATCAGTATTGCTTTATTTGTTTATGCAAGTAGGTTTGGCTCTGTTTACTACCAATCCCAAAACATAAACCTTCTGACCTTTCTGCTTTGGAATTCATTTATTTTCTCCCTTCAGACCTGATCTTTCTTCATCCTCTCTTTCATTCCTTTCTTTCCACAGTCGGAAACACCCCTACTGGGATGAGATCCCAAACCCCCGAAGGCAGAATATTGTGAGACTTACAGCATTCCTGCTGGTAGAATAACAATAAACCAGTTTCACTTTGCTGACTCAAAGAGGGGCTATGCCCTACACACTGTTGGCTCATTTATCCATAAATCGCCCATTCGATAGATTTTCAAACCAACAATTTTTGGCGACTCTACTGGGGATCGAATAGATCTATCAGATCTATGATGGTGGTATGATAGAAAATCAGTAAAAAATCAGAAAAATCACTACTGTTTGCAAACTTTAACTTTTTGTTAAAAATCTAAAATTTTGCAAAAGTGACCCAAATCAAAAAATTTCTTCTGAGATCCATAGATCTGGCCTAGTTGGAGATCTTTAGTTTGCTGAGTTTTTATAAAAATCTGTATTTTTCCGTAGATATGAGTTTTTGACTGTTTACCAAAATTTTCAAACTCTTTGAAAAAGTCAACTTTAGATCTGAAAATCAGCTTACTAATCTTCACTATCATTTTATCCTCGTTGTTCTTTGTCATTAACCGCAATCGGTTTTCAGAAGAGGATAATTTTTAAATATTCAGAAAAGTACATGCTGCTGGTTTTTGTCAGAAAAACCAAAAAAATAGCAAGTACAAGAAAAAAGAAATTTTAAATCTACTCCACAACATCGTAGATCTGGAAGGTACGCTGGTGGGTGAACTATTTACTCGTAGCAGGCGAGCTCATGGAGAAGTTGATCCTACTTTTGATCTGCTTGAAGGCACAATTTTAGTGTAACACCGGCGTGCTTTTCATCACTAAGTTCAGCTAATCGGTTAGCCAGAAGCACCTCACCTCCACAAAAGAACCGGTTTTCACAAGGAGCCTCCACATCCCTTTGTAGTGCCTTGCTGCTCAGTGGAACCACACTTCCAGCCCGTGTTCTTTTCCAGTTGTCCAGATGGCGGTACCATGGGGAAATGCTATGGGCCCCCTGGCTTTGCCACATCCTGTTCACGCGCTCCCACATGGAAACCGAAAGAATTTTCCCAAATTTGATGGGAGCGGGAACCAAAGCACGGATTCACACATATCTGCATTCATCATGTCATGCAGTATCCTGGATGTAACTCATGAAGATGTGTCGGTTTGCCTTTTTCTGGAAACTTTACAAGGGCCCACAGCAGAATGGTTTCAGCACCTACCGGCCGGATCTATTACCAGTTGGGCCACCTTGCGGGATGCTTTTGAAGACAGGTACAAGCCTTTGGAAGATGCATTTTCATTGTTATCATAGATCACTCACCTGAAGAAGGAGGCCAATGAGACCATGCATGATTTTATCGCCAGGTTCAATGCATTAATCAACCGTGTCCTGTTGCCATGCTTCCAACACCAGAAAATCAGAAGTGTTTCTTCGTGAACGCTATGAGTTCGAAAGTAAGTTTCTTACTCCTGCAAGAACAAGTGGCTACCTTGATTCTCACCCAGGCCGCTGCCATCCGAATTGAAGATAATTTGATAATATCTGGTGAATTGAAAAGGGAATCATCCAAGCCTAAATCTTCGGGCCCTTCGCCCACTACTTCGTCTGATCCGGCATTTCAAAAGATGGTGAACGACTTGCTTGCATTAAAGAAGCAGTTAGCCCAAGCTTCCCCGGTTCCTCATACCGGGATATTCCATGGAGGAATTTCATTTCCAACAATGTTTCACAAAGGCCGCGCTTACCTGCAACTGCTCACGGTTGGCGCTTGAGGCTCCTTCGGTCAACGCTTAGCTGAAATTGAAGAAGAGGAGCAAGATTACGAAGAACCTTCGTCTCAAGGCGAAGATGATCAAGATGTCGGTGAGCCGACTGGTGACTCTACTATCGGGTATATGGAATTTGATGAGGAAGAATCTGATGAAGAGGAGGGTACACAAGGCTATGCAAGTGGACAATCATATGCTATTTTTACCCGCTCACAAGGAAAATAAGTAGAGGTCACTGCCCATGTGCAGAAAGAGAAGGCCGTGTCAAACGCGCCTCCAACCATTGCTAAAAGAGGTAATCCTCTTCCTACTCAACTCCCTGTTAAGTCTTTTACAAGGAAATATTTTCCCCCATCTCTCCTCCAAATCAGCCTTCTTCTATTCCCATAAAGACCAGTAATCCTACCCTACCATCACGAAGTGAGGGACTCATTCCTTCACCACTCAACCCTTAGCCACGTTTGACATCATAGATCATGCTAAAAAGACTAAGATCCAAATGTCTGAAGCTGAATATCTTCAGTCAAACCAAATAGCTTGTAAGATTGACCAAGTATATTCAAAGTCAAGTCATCATATCTCCCCAGGTTCCCCTAAAAGGAATCCTTTCCACTCCTCCTGCATCCCGCATAAATGTTTCCTCAACATCTGCATCAGGCAAGATAGAACCTTTCTATCTCTCCCTCCTAATCAATGGCCACAAGTTAAGTAACTACATAATTGATTCTGGAGCTTCTGATAACGTCATGCCGGAAAAATTTGCCCATGCTTTGGGCCTCACCCTTACCAAGCCTTTTGGCAGATGTTATTCCTTGGAAACCAAGCAGGTTCCGTTGATTGGTCAAATCAAAGACGCGCAGTTTACATTTGCGGCGTTCCTAGAGAAAAGAGTAAAGATGACCGTCCTTGTTGCCGACATTCTAGCGGCCTATGGAATTTTGCTGGGAAGAAGTTTTTGCAGCAAAGTTGGTGGGGAGATTCATATGGATTGGTCTAAGGCTAGGATCCCCATCAAAGGTGTAATGCAGACATTAGAGACAGAATCACAAAAGAAGTACTTTGTTACTAACTCGAAGGACCCCAAAGCTCAAATTATTTTCAAATCATCAGGAATGGGGAACTATTTCTTGTCTACCGAGTCTGACAAAATGGTTTTTCTCGTCCAAGAAGAAGATCTTAACAAGATCTGGACTTTGCAGTTTGATGGCAGCTGCGCAACCAGTGGATGTGGCACCGAGCCATGCTAATATCTCCCGAAGGGGAGGTTATTCCTCTCTCTTTCAAGTTGTAGTTTTTCAACACGAATAATACTGCTAAGTATGAATCTCTGCTACTTGGCATGCAAGCCGCAAAGGAAAGAGGGATCAAAAATCTGAAAGTACAAGGTGATGCAGAGCTAGTCGTGAATCAAGTTAAGAGGATATATCAAGTAAAGAATGAGAGGCTCAGGCATTACCACAATGCGGTGTGGGACAACATCAAAGAATTTGACACTTTTTCAATAGAATCCATTCCAAGAGCTCAGAATGACATGGCCGATTCATTGGCCGTTTCAGCATCCCTCATGCTCCCTCACCCAGGTTTGAAAATAGACAAATACACCATTGAGGTGGTTTTCCGCCCAAGTGTGCCGAGACAATTCTCAGCATTGGCAAGTATTCAACGATGACAATCAACTCATTGCCTTTCTAGAAAAGGTGGAAAATTTCAAGGAATTGCATTTTGAAGGATCCACTTCCATGTGCCGCGAATCAGTCACCGATCAAAAGGAGGAATCCAAAGAAAACGACGGCATATGTCAGCTCAAAGGAAATAAAATTCCGAAGGGCCTAGTTTCTTTGGAGCGGTTGTTCGACAGGCATGATTGTTTTGTAAAAAGAAAAGGCGAGATGATGCTAGCTCATCCCCAAAAACCAAACCGGTTAATTTAGGTTCGGTAGAACATCTGCAGTTTGTGAACATTGGAAAATGTTGCACACCTGAAGAGAAGCGGAAGTTTTTCAAACTGCTGAAGAAATACATGGACGTATTGGCATGGTCCTATGCCAATCTGAAGTATTTTAAGCCAAAGGATGTCCAACATGACATCCCATTGAAGGAGGACGTCAAAGCCTTTTGCCAGAAGCAGAGGCATTATAACCCTAAGATCTCAGGTACTATCCAGGCTGAAATTCAGAAAATGTTGGATGTGAGAATCATTTTTCCTATCCATCACAGTACTTGGGTGGTGAATATTGTGCCAGTGTGCAAGAAGAATGGTGAAATATGCATATGCGTAGATTTTCAAAACCTGAATCAGGCATCCTTGAAGGATAACTACCCACTTCCTATAATGGATCAAGTTCTGCAAGCGGTAACTGGATCAGAAATGTTGTCCATGCTTGATGGTTTTTCAGGCTACAATCAGATTGAAGTTTCACCTGAAGATCAATTTAAAACAACATTCACTACTCCCTGGGGCACATTTGCTTACAATAGGGATGCCTTTTGGCCTAACTAATGTTGGCACCACTTTTCAGCGGGCCATGGACCTTGCATTCAAAGGTATGATGGGGAAGGTCATTGTGGTTTATCTGGATGACTTAACTATGTTCTCTAAACAACGAAGTGATCATTGTGATCATCTGGAGCAAGTATTGGCCAGATGCCGAGAACATGGGATTTCCCTGAACCCGAAAAAGTCTATTTTTGGAGTCACAGAAGGAAAGTTGCTAGGGCATGTTGTTAGCAAAGAAGGAACGAAGATAGATACCGAAAGAGTTAAGGCTATTCAGAGCCTTACTTTTCCTACAAGCAAGACCGGCGTCCATTCTTTCTTTGGAAAGGTGAACTTTCTCAGGCGTTTTGTTCCCAACTTTGCTGAAAAGACTCGTCATATATTGGACATGATGAAAGGGTCACCAACTTTCCGATGGAGCGAGGAAGGGAAAAGGTCATTCGAAGAAATAAAAGCTTCCGTCGCTCACGCACCAGTCCTGGTATGTCCCGATTTCTCCAAAGATTTTATCATGTATAGCTATGCATCTGAGCATACTGTGTCTGCCATCTTGATGCAAAAGAATTCGAGGATGTTGAATCTCTGATTACGTTCATGAGCTCTCCCCTCAAGCCTCACGAACTAAAAATGTCTCAGTTGGAAAAGCATGCCTTCGCCGTTGTCAAAGCAGTAAAAAACTTCAGGTATTACATTTTAAATTCTCATACAGTGGTGCTGGTCCCTGACACGGCAGTCAAATCAATTCTAACTCAACAGGAGTTAGGAAGCTTGTGAGGAAATTGGATTGCAAAGGTCCAGGAGTATGATCTGGATATAAAACCAACTAAGCTGGTAAGAGGCAAGGGCCTATGTCAACTTATGGCTGAAAACAAAGATTCAGAAGACCCTGAGGAAAAGGATGATTGCAACAATGGAGCACAAAGCCAGCTGGAGAAAGCCCATTCACTGCCTATGGTCCTATTTATCGCAACCAGCGATGAGTGGTATTCTGATATTGCTTTCTTCCTCACCTATGGCGAATGCCCAGCTCACCTGACTGCAAAGGAGAAGCACGCTATAAAGCTCAGAGAAGCCAAATATGTCATCTGGGATGACGGTTTATACAAACGCGAGATAGATGGCATCTTCTTGCGATGTGTCGACAAGCCACAGCAGGTGAAGTTACTTGAAAGTTTTCATAATTCAGCCTATGGAGGCCATTTCTCCTCTTCCGTGACAGCACACAAGATCATTCGGGCCAGGTACTATTGGCCGACGCTTTTCCAAGATACACCACTGGTAGCAAAATGTGAGCCTTGCAGAGTTCATGGTTCGTCAAGCCCAAGTTAGTTACTTTTCCCCTCAGGCCGGTCGTTGTCAACGAACCATTCAGGCAGTGGGGAATTGATTTTATTGGTGCACTCAATCCCTAATTGAGTGCCAAATATAGTTATGTCCTAACGATGATGATTACTTCACCAAGTGGGTGGAAGCCATACACATCAAACATGCCACTTCCGAAGTTGTTTGCAGTTTTATCAAAGAAAACATCATTGTCAGGTTTGGCATTCCAAACAAGATTGTTTCCGATAATGCTTCTAACTTTTCTTCACGGGAAGTTATTAGTTTTTGTTATGAATACGGAATAACTTTAGCTCACGCCTCAGATTATTACCCTCAGGGAAATGGTCAGGCAGAATCCAGTAACAAAAACTTGGTGACCATCATACGAAAGCTAGTGGATGAGAATCAACGAATGTGGCACAAGTCCTTATACGACGCTTTGTGGGCAGATCGCATTACTCCCAAGAGGTCTCTCGGTATGTCACCTTTTCAAGTGTTATATGGCACTGATGTCGAGCTTCCCATTTCCACTGAAATCCCTGCTCTATGCTTGGCACGAGCAATTGAAGATGAAACTTTCCAAAATTCTCTCAAAAAGAGGATCATGTATCTAGCAGAGCTCGAAGAAAAGAGAGTAAGAGTGGTCGACAAGATCACCAAACATCAGAATCAAGTCAAGAGACTGTTCGATAAAAAAGCTAAGCAAAGAAATTTCCAGGTGGGAGACCTCGTCCTTCTGTGGGACAAGTGAAGAGAGCCAAAGGGCATGCATGGAAAGTTTGATTCCCTATGGAGAGGGCCTTTCAAGATCAAGCAGCTCAACGGAGAGAATAGTTTCTATCTCTCATATCTGGATGGAACCAAACTCCCACTTCCCTATAGCGGGTAGCATCTGAAAATCTTCAGGAAGTAGAGCTTGCTCTCTTCTTTGTACAGTTTTCTTCAGTTGTGTGTTTGTTTTTGTCGTGTGTTTGTTTTCGTTGTTGTGTGTTTCCCTTTCCGGTCGCCCTTGTTTTTGACTCTGTTACCCAATGGATAGGCACATGAGATCTGGGATTCTCTACCCCCGAAATTTTCTCGGGGATAGTCCCCGAGAAGAGCAATTGTTATCCCATAAAATTGGCAAGGGAAATTTTACAGATAACCCTACCGAAATTTTGTTCCGATCCCTCGTCAGGGATTCCTTGCGTTTGGAACGTTGCAAAATCCCTTTTCGGGAAATCTAGTTTTCTAAACTTGGTCTTTTTTAGGCGGGCGCATATAATGTCTATGCAACATCAAATGTTCATGCACCCCCTTTAAATCCTTTGGCACATGCTTTCTTGTGTCAACAGGCGTTTTGATGTGCCTCACTATGTTGAGTCTTTCCTGCATGCGCCAAGGCACATGCGCCCTCATGTCAACATTAATTTTGTTGCGCCACTTTTTGGTGCGCCAAGGGCGCACATATTCCTCTGTCAACATAACTTTTGGTGCACCATAGGCGCACATATTATCGTGTTGGCAAGTGTTTTGGTGCGCCAAGGGCACATGTTTTCTTGTGTCGATAGTGCTTTTCATGCGCCACTTGAAAAAGTTGGTGGTGCATTTATTGCCACCTCGCCTATATATATAAAGCGTCTACGCTATCATTATCATTCGACAAAATCACGTGATTTTTTTCTGCGCCTCGACAGCACACTCCGCCTGTCATTTTCAATCGCTTTGTGGACCCATTTGCACATTTCTTCGTTATATATCCTGGTAAGAGGTCCTCATTTCTTTTGTGTGTTTTGTGCTTTGGTTCTTTGTTTGCTTGCTGGTTTGGATTGGGTTTAATAAAAAGGTATGAAATCATGAACTCCCCCTCCTTGCTTGTTTTTTCTCTAAAACATGCTTCCCCCCTCTTTCCGATCTACCTGGTAAAGAGGAGGCTCTGTCCTAAAAATAGCTTGAACTCTCATTTTGTAGCCTCTTCATCACCCAACAACCCCGCAGAAGGAGCTTAAACTCATACAAAACCCCTCGAGAGAAGATCATGGCTTGAAAATAAGAGGTCATTATTTCTTCCATTGGCGCGCATCTCGTCTCCCCCGCAACATGATAAATAGGCATGCCAATGGTGCACATTCCTTGCGTGTTACAAGAAAACATCCGCGCCCTCATGGCGCACTTCCTTCACTTGTTGTAGCCACTTTCCCTATGCCTTACTTGGCGCACCAAACTCATATGTTGCATCATGAAAACTCGCGCCTTTGGCGCACCCTACGTCTGTGCAACACCAACTAAATCTGCGCCAAGTGCAAAAGCTTTAAGTGGCGCAGGCGCATCCATTGTTACAACAACATCATGTTATGCATTCCTTCCATGCGCCGTGCCAAGTTCCCTTTAGCGCACAAAAGGCATATGTTACACAAGCCTTATATGTGCCTTTGGCGCACCGAAGTTCCATGCAACATGAAAATTTCTCCACGGGCGCATCCTATTCCCGTGTAACATAAAGAATCCGTGCACCCTTTATAAAACGCATACACTTGGTGTAGGCGCACTCGTGCTTAAAAAACAAAGAATGCACTCTGCAAAGATCCATGCGCCATGCGCTCTTTAGCGCTGATTTATCCCCTACAACATCCCTTTCCTGTGCACCTTACTATTTGGCCCTGTAACCTGCAGTATTCATGCGCCCTGCGCCCTGAGGCCTTAAAATTGCTAACTCTTCTTTTCACAATGTTTCATGGAAGATCAGACAGCTGACATGGCTTTCTTGCATTGGGTTTCACTTCTTATTCTTGCAGATCAGCAACTAAGTTCAAAAGAACATATGTCAACATCAAGCAAGAAACCCATCAAATCTAAGGGTAAAGCCAAGCTCACGGAAGAAGAAATGAAGTACAAGTATAAGAGGGTCAGGATGCCCGAGTCCCAAGCAGAGTGTGACCTAGACATCAGAGATTCAGAGCTCAGACACATTGACATGGAATATTTCTCAGGCCGAACCCGAGGGTCACAAGAAGTCCCCTGGATGGATAAATTGATAGGTAGTGCGCTACATTTTGCCGGCAGGGATTCCCGATCGAGTCTGTGAACAACGAGTTTATGATGGTAGTGGCCCGGTGCTACAACAAAGACACAAGATGTGTCCATGGTGAGAAGGGTGAGGTCATAATTAACCTCATTACCCACCACTTTGAGATAATTCTCGACATTCCTCATCACCGGCACTTTGGGCCGTAAGCCAGGAAGATTGCATCAAGGCTGGGACGAAATGAAGATCGGTGCATGCAATGGCGGTGATGAACGAGGTTTATCCGAAGAACAAAAAGTGGTGACTCGGTGGCCACAAGTCATTCATCGTAGTGACTTTTCAGGAGGAACTCAATGACACCATCACGTTCCTGAGCAGAGTCTTTGGGCTTCCTGACGCCCATTATTTTCACAAGTGGATGTTGCGGTACCTTGAAACAATGAACAAAAATGTGCCCGATCAACGCTTTGAGTGGGTAGAAATCATAAGCAGCATGATATCGGAGTAGCTACAACAACTTAACACAATGGGGAGGTTCTATATGAACTCCTACGTGGTCTATGTTGCAGCTTCAGAAAGGGACTATCCAGCTCTGATGCGATGCGGGGTTTGGCCCCAAGTTAAAATCTATGAATATTATCCAGAGCTGAAGCTGGAAAATAGCATCCCCAATTTACAAAGATCAATGATGCATTCTTCTACTTCATCATCTACCTGTTGAGGTCGAATATGACTCACGGTCGCATGACCAAGAGCATAGTAGCAGCTACTGAGAAGTGGGGGGCCCTGTTCACTCAATTCCCCACATTTACCTATCTAAGGGCAGTCAATTTCTTGGGGGAACCGACTAGACTGCCAAGATATGCCGGGCCCAAGTTGATCCTATTGGAGCTGTCGAGGTAGCTTGTTACTTACCACGAAAAGTGCCTAAAGAGAAAGAAGGGTGGAACTCCTTTCCCCCTCACAGTGGGTAGGTATACGTGTCTCACTCACCACAAGGCAAAAGATATGTTTGCAGAACTGGAGCTACTGAATCTGAAACATGACTTCCCAGCAAGGCCCACCTTCGACCCAAGAAATTGTCTGCCTAGGGCCAAGCTCGACCTGATCCACATCCCTCAGATCGAAGATATCTACATCAACATATATCATGAGGTTGAGCTCAGGAGGAAGGATCATTCTCGCTTGGCTTTAGCAGAAATCATCTAGTACGGGGTAGCCATCGTCCCCAAAGGCTACAAAACTACTAAGCAAGAAGTGGATCAAGTGTATCTTGACACGGTGGGGACGATTGGCCTTTCACATTGATTGATAGAACCAAAGCGCCTCAGACAATTGAGGAGAGAGTCAAGGAAACTCTGCGCAGAACAGAGCATTGGTGCCGAATGAACGGGCTCATCTACCTCGGGGTCGATTTCACAACCTCTCCGTTGGGCAACGCACCTCCTCGGGCTAAACAAAGAGCCAAAGGGGAAAGGAAAAGGCAAAGAGGGTGAATCCAGCTCCACCCAAGAGGAAGCTCCTGAAAGTCCTCCTTCCGCTACACCCGAAGAAGTTATAACTCTGGCTTCTCCAGAGAAAGAAACAACGGAAGATGTTCCAATAGGCACATCCACTCAGGATGTTGCCACTGCTGCAACAATTGAGGTCCCTTCTATCCCTTCTCCCTCCTCGAGTGACCCAAGCGACCATTCCTTTGGTCGTGTCCTCTCCCCCTTCTTCTACTATTCCTCCTGCTTCTTCATCCATCTTATCTTCTCTCGCGGATCTGTCCCCCCATTTCTTCCCTCATCTCTCGAGCTCCCCTCCCTTCCTATTTCTTCGTCTCCTACAAGTATCTCTTCCTCCCGTGAGCACTTCCTCGGCCTCCCTCTCGATGCCACCTCTAAGTGTCTCCACATTTTTCCCTTCTACTACTGTAGCTGGCCCCTTCTCCCTTTCTGGTCCTTCTCCCATAAGTCCAGCCTGGATCTCCCAGCACCTAAGTCAGTAGAAAAGGAAAGTTCCCATCGCTCGATGGACTTCTCCGTAATCCCATCAAAAGGGGCAAAGAAGCAGAAGCCCATAACCTGCTTCTCTCGAGTGCTTTTGGAGAGAGGGTAATGGAGATCGCATACCCCAATCCTCTGAAGGATAAAAAGGATCTGTCTCCGACAGATTACATAGTGACTCAAGTCACAATGGGGACGTATTCTAAAAGCCTTCAGGGAGAGGCCCTATCTACAGTTGACGCCCTCTGCAAGAAGCTTCAAGAAGTAAAAGAAGAGAAAAGGCTACTGAAAGAGCAAAATAAACATCTGCTCCATGCCTTACAGAAGATGGGCAGTGCACCTCCCACAATTCGCCGCCGAAAATCCCGAGCCTCTCGAGTCGGGATAAAATTAATGAATATGCAAAGATCGTGAGTAGGTATGGCATTTTTCCTGGAGGAGCCGAATTCTCAAGGATAGTGAAAGAGTGATCACCAAGTTCACCGATTTGTATCTGAACATCAACAAGGTGAACAAAGAACTCCAGGCATTAGCAGGACCCATATCCGAAGAGCTGGACCATGCTAGGCTGTAGCGTGAGACCTTTCAAAGAATGTTCGACTCTTCAATCAAAGATTTGGTCAAGTTCGGTGTTTTCGGTCACCCGAGGGCCCTCAATAAAATCCTTTCTACTCTGGATTACCGATGGATCAACTGGAATTCATCCTCGAAAATATTGATAAGGTAAAGGAAGAAGCCCTAGACGCAATGCATCAGATGGAACAAATTGTTCTAATGATGTCTCCAGGGTTGCTTACTCCTTCTTTCTCCTTAAGGAAGGTTGACGAAACCATCCAGATCTTCAAGGAGATCGTTTCGTAAGGTCAGCCGAGGTCACTTTTGACACGAGAATCCATCAATAACTCTCGCGGGCCTTTTGGGACTTCATTGGGTTCTTAATAGAAGTAGAGAATGAATATTCCAAACTCCCAGAGAAGCTCACAGATGAGCGGGAGACTTGCGAGGCTATCAGTGAGTGACACAAGGATCCTTCCCAGGATCAATTAGAGCCCATGATCAGCAAGTTCATGGAATACCGTGCCCAATTCCACATCTCGTCACCCGAGCAACAACAAGAGCAGGATATCCCCTTCCAGCCGCGGGACGACGACGATGAATAATTTCTCTCTCTTCTTCGACTTTCTTTTTGTAAATGTCTAAAGTATGTTGGCACAAATGATGACATCATCCATGTTGCACCATGGGATGATGTCATCCATCAAGTTGTCAAAAGTCAACATGACTTTGAGATATTTTGTATATTTTATGTAAATAGGTGGTTGGTTCCTTTTTTCCTTCCTTCTTCTCCTTCTTCTATATATACTTGAATACTCATTGTATTCAGTAGTGGATATCTTTCAGATGAAAAATAGAAGTGAGAAGAAAAGACTTTGAGATTTTTGTAACAGAAAGAAATATTAATACAATATTTAGACTTTGTGCTAAATACATGTGTTATATGCATTAGATATTTCTTACGTCAGATCTGTGTGTTTATTCAGTTGGATCTACTTCTGTTTTATTGTCATTTATTCATCAGTATTGCTTTATTCATTTATGCAAGTAGGTTTGGCTCTGTTTACTACCAATCCCAAAACATAAACCTTCTGACCTTTCTTGCTTTGGAATTCATTTCTTTTCTCCCTTCGGACCTGATCTTTCTTCATCCTCTCTTTCATTCCTTTCTTTTCGCAGTCGGAAACACCCCTATTGGGATGAGATCCCAAACCCCGAAGGCAGAATATTGTGAGACTTGCACAGATTCTTGCTGGTAGAATAGCAATAAACCAGTTTCGCTTTGCTGACTCAAAGAGGGGCTATGCCCTGCACACTGTTGGCTCGTTTATCCATAAATCTTCCCATTCGACATATTTTCAAACCAACAGGCTTTAACCGATATTGCTCCCAAGTTACACTATATTTAAAAAGTAATAAAAACAAATTACTTTTTAAATTCTACATGGATATTTACTAAAGACTTAAACTCAGAAAGTAATATTTAATTACTTTCTATATTTAAATATTTTGATACACAAATTAAACTAAAAGACACATGATTACAAATTATAAATAATCTTATTCTAAGATCCGTGGCTTTTGTAATTCAAAAGAAACCGCACCTTTTTATTAGAATCCCATGCATATTGGAAGGGTTGAACGACATATCTCAGAAGGATGTCCGACCAAAACTCCTGAGGAATGGCACGGCTGAGCAACTTCAATATCGTAGAGAATTCTTTGAAAAAAGGAAAGACTCGAATAGGCGTAGCCAATATCAATCAGATCATTCATGCAACACCGAATTCAACTCCACGACTGAGAAACTAATCGATTCGCCACCCAGAGGAGTCTGTAGTTTTTGAGTCCCACTATGAACTGTAGGAGAGGTACGTTTTCGTGGAAGTTTGACTACAAATTTGGGGCTGATGGTGAATTCTTCTCCTAAAACAAGAATCCAGGAATGACCTGATAACAAGTGTACAGTTTACGCCAGAGTGTTGAGGATCCAATTCGTTGACTGTACATGGCCGCGCATGAAAAAGAACTAGTTTTTGCACAGTTGTCCAGTATAACAACGAGCACAAGCAAATTCCTGTATATACAATGAGAGGGATTTTGAATCTTCGAGGAATGAACAAGAAAATTCTAGTGCGAAGTGGAGAAGATCACGATGGAGTCTGGACAGGTTTGTAGATAGCTGGGAATAGATCTATGGATCTTCTACAATGTAAAGAATATAATGCTCAAATGCTTTCCGCAACCGAATTCAACGCTGGATAGGTGAATCCTTTGAAGTGGCCAACCCAAATCTGTTGATGCAAATCACAAATGATGATGAATAGTTACAGAAATATTTAAGATTCCTGCACAATTCACTGCACTCATAAAATTATTGACGTCAACAACACACTTAAAGACTTCTCGCAAAAATAATAACATCACTTGGGGAAATAAATAATGGTAATGTTTCCCCTTTTCTAACTATCAAAAACTCAATTCTTCCATCACACATCTGAATATGATCGCTCTGATACCAAATCTTAGAGAACAAGCAGATTTACACAGCAAAATAATAATATATTCTCAATATGTTTCACACAATACAATAGCCTAATATATAGGCTGGAGTTTCCCTAGAATTTAGGAAACTAACTCAACTACAAAATCTCAACCAAGCCTAATTATGTGGGGTGAGAATAACTCACGTAACCCACACATAACAATAATAATATATTGTTGAAACAATATATTATAACATCTCTAACAATAATCTCTCAATAATAATAATTACACACGTAATTATTATTCACACACATAAATATGTGAAGCACTATATAAATATTTCATAACAATGACGCCCTAGTACCTTCAAGAAATCTTCTGGTAGGATTTTTCTAACATATTCTCCTTAGATAGGAATCCACTAGCAATAAAATTCTTGAGTGGCTCAGGGAATCTATCTCAGGTGCTCTTGAATTAGAAGTATGGTTTAACATGTGTCCTGGGTGACATAGAAAGGTCTAATATTAACAAATCTTATTGTAGAGTGAACTAATCATCAGGGCCATATTTCTAGATGTTGTTTCCCATGATGTGAAGGGATTGACCAATGATGGGAAATTTTGATTATAAGGAGTAAGTGCATCCGGATCTATATGTTCCTTCATAGCCTCTATTTGTAAAGGAACAAAAATATCTGCTGAGGGACACTCATATGCTACAAGTGAAAAGTTGTGCAGTGCTCTACAATGTGTGAATGGTTATGGATCACCTAAAATGGTGATTATCTATCCTTCATGGAAAAACTTTATACACTAATGAAAAGTGGAGGGAATGACCTGCATGATATGGATCCATGGTTTCCCCAAGAGCATGTTATAAGGAAAATCTAGGTCAAGGACATGGAAATTTGTATCATGAAAATTCGGCCCTAATTCCATTAGAATATCTATAGTCCCTATTGATTCATGTTCCTAATTGTCATAGTAGTAATGGTAATGGTATTAGCCCCTATATATTCATCTCGAATGGCCTTGCTACTTGACTAGCTTCAATGTGCAAATGTTTAGACCAGACCCACCATCCATAAGAACTCTCTTGATTTTACGATGAGTAACAAAAACTTCTATATATAAGGGAAGGTTATACTCTGGTTCATTAAGTGGTATTTCTTTTCAATCAAAGGTGATATGATTTTTAGAATCTAGGTGTGCGACCATTACTTGTAAATTCGCAGCAAGATCTACTTCTTTGGAAACTTCTGAGCTCTGAAGTGTTTTGTACAATACGTTCTTATGAGTAGTAGAGATTTTAAGGATATCTAGGATCGAGAATCTAGTTGGAGTCTTCTCCAACTATTCTATCAAGTTATATTGACCTTCATGTGGAATAGGTAGAGGGTCTGGGATTAAAAAATGAGCTCTTCGTGTACCTACATCACAAATCTTCTCTAAGATTTTAATGACATTAACTTGTTCATCATAAGAATAGATGCATACAATGAGGGAGTAAAATGGCTTGTCCTCGGTAGGGTAGATATAAGTGGCATTTCTATAATCGTTAGAAGTTTTTCTCGTGATCTTGCTTCTTGTGATTTTTATCCCTATGATTAGGAAAGGGTTCTTTGAATATCCCCATATTTTTGTTAGGTCCTTGCCCTGAGTCAGGTGGAGAATATACTATGATTTTACCCTCTTCAATGAGGTCTTGTATATAGTGCCTCAATCTGAGGAATCATAGTTTTCTGTTCTTTGAAATGATTTAAATCACATTATTCATGTTCCTTAAACCAACCAGGTTTAGGGGCATTTTCTAGATATGGTACTATTGTTGTTGGATACTACACCATGTTCATTATGTCTAGTTGTTTAAGTATAGAAGATATTGATTCAGTTAGAGGTGTGAATGTGTGTTTTGTAGGTGCCTTTGGGCGAGGTCCTTGTGAGAGTTTTAAATGTGGACCAGTTTGTATGGATTGAACTCTCTTGGATTTTGTGATACCATTTCCAATGACATTTTTATTTTTATTGAAAAACTTGGGTTTAACCGTGGATTTTGTCTCATGTTTATCCTTTATAATGGGCTTGAGTGTCTCTTTTTCTATAAGATCCTTTTCAATTTGAATTCATTTTTCTATAACCTCCTCGAAGTTAGATCCACCACAAATTTGTAAGTGAAAGGATATTTCTAGGCTCAAATTAGGGATGATTATACTTTATAACTCGTTTTCTATGGTATGTCATAAGGGAAATGACTTGCTAATCCTTGTCATTGCTGTAAAAATCCTATGAAGGTTTCATTGGGTTTTTTCTTAGCATTGCATAAGTCGTTCATGGTGATGTCATTCTCCATGTTGAAGGAGAAATGTCACACAAAATTTTCAGCAAGTGTGGGCCATGTTGTGATCGATCCCTTAGGTATACTGAAGAACCACTCTAATTCCCCACTCCTAAGTTGTGAGGAAATAAACATATCAAGTAGTTATCACTATAAGAGACCTCCTGACAAGCCATGTAGAAGTCTTTAATGTGATCACGAGGATCACCCTTGCTTTTATACTTGTCAATCAAAATATTTTGGAAATGGATTCTGCATCATATCTTTATCAAAGGGGTAAGGACATAGTTCTTCGTATAAATATTTTTGATTGTGCCCTATGTTGCCTTCTTGTAGGGTAGTAAGTGTATTCTTCATTGATTGCAACTCTTGTTGAATGAGTTGTTCCTTTGTGGGTGATATCATTTTTTTCACTTTATCAACCTTGAAATTCATGTCATCGTATGGATCCATGGGAAACTCACCTGATTTTGTCTTAAGTCTATATTTATTCTTACTAAAAGAGCCTAAGTTTTCTAGTTTTTTACTAAGTTTGAGTACCTATATTTAAATGATATTTTCTTTGATTAAGGGGTCATATTCTTCGTGAAACCTAGGAGGCATTGAATTCTTACACTCACGTTCAATTTTTACTTTGTGTGAAGCCTTAAAGTAAGGTCTTCACAAATCATATGTTGGTTTTGGTGGATCATTTTCAACGTTGTTATTACGTTTTCCTGAAGTGGAAGCATATCCTATGTCAAAAGGATTATCCATGTCTATGAGGGATGGTCGTGATTTTTCTTCCATTTCATGGTTAATGGTTTTAATTTCTTCTTCACGCTCTTGTGGTAACCTACCTCCTAATTCAAGAACTCTTGTGAGTACTTGGTCTTTATTATAATAAAGGAGCTCATCGCGAACTAGGTCTAACTTGTGTTGTTCCTTGGAAGAATCGATTCTTCTCCACTATGATCAACCAAAGGTTTTGTGTCTTTGAATTGTGAAAAGAGAGGTTCTAACTTATGCCCAGTGAATGGGTATGACGTGAAAGGATTTTCTTCTAAGTTACGCTCCTCTAGTTTGGATGCCATTTTCATGATTCTAGGCATTACTAGTCTAAGTTGGCACTAGGTTTTGTCTAAATGTATCAAGTTATACGAAACCTAAGTGTATGTGATATGAATTATTTCCTTAAAGTCCCACTATCTTGAAATATGTCCTAAGTATGAAGAACATATAAATATGATTGTATCTAGGAACAAGCATGCAAATACTCTAGTAGTTAGAAATTAAAAAGTTCTAAAATGCTCTATACCTTAAGCTATGATTTCAATGATAGGTACACAAATCAGATAGTGACAATACCCTATCAATACCTAGGTTGAGTTGAAATATCAACAAGATCTAAGAACCAAAGTTGCATTGGCACGATCTCTCCATGAGATATACATAACAACACTACCCCGACACATTTAACCAAGTTTTGGAGGAAGAAAGTTGTTATTATCAAGATGATGTTATCGCGATATGAACAATGCAGTATCAACACTCTCAAAAGGCCTTAGACATTGTTGGGATAAAAACTAAATACAAGTATAGAAAGAAGTTTTTAGTCATACGAGCAGTGTAATGATACAATAAGGAAACTTATATCAAGTTCTCAAAAGATGAAAACAAAATATAAGTTTCACATTTGTATGGCTAAAATGTGAGTAGAGGTACACACTCAAAGGATAAATAGTGATGACATGAAATCCTAGCTATGAATATGATCTTGAAATAAATATTGTGTGGTTATCAAAGATATAAAGACATATCCATGCACTTTAGACGTTTAATAACTAAGCCGTAAACATGGATGAGCATAAATGGACAAAAAATTGGTGAATACTATATATGAAAACACTCCCAAACGATGCTTTCTTTTGTCCCAAATAGGAAACAAGAACGCAAAGGTATAGATCAAAAGATGGAAATAAACTTAGTGGCACTTGGGCAGATTTTTACCTCATCTAAAGGCGAGCAAGAAACCAAGAAAAGTGTTACATTTGTTTAATTTCATGATGAAAGAAACTTAGATCTAACATTAAGCGGATTCACATCGTGTTTGAAAAAACAAGTTTTTTAACCGAATAAATTTATCACTTCGTGATGGTTTTGACACGATAATGGACTAGTAAAGTGGGCTCCTTGAAAAATGTATTTCCTATGTAGTTCACTCAACTAGGTGTCAATAGTTTATCTAATGCGAGCTTGATTTTCAAAGGTTTCCCAAGGATTATCTCATCTTTACTTTAACCCCTTATGATATAATGAGCAACTAGTGTGTTCAATTGTATCATCACTGGGGTCGCTATACAGAAAAATTTGACTCTAAGCTCACAAGGAAAACTAATCAAGTGGGTAAGTGGAGCGCTTCCTGTTTCATCCACAAGGTTACTTAGCGGTGGATTAATTTATGGTTACTAGAACCACCCCCATTTTTATAGCTTAAGGTTTTATGCCAAAGGGGTTACATTCTAGTTAAGCGGATAGGGACGTACCCTTTTCCGAAACCTACAATACAATGTGATGTATGTGCTGTATTTTTTTATCTTGCTTTAGCTTGATATTGTTTTAGTCTCACACCATTTGGCAACCTACAATCAAACATGTATTAGTGGGTTTATTTTTTGAACCTCCTTTCTTTCAACAAACGAGTTTGGTCCTTCACATGAAATTTTTAGTAATTTTCCACAAAAATGTAAAAATATCAAAGGAGAGTTTACATGTTGTTTTTTATTCCCAAGGTCACCAAAATTTGCGACGAAAGAGCATACACAATGTGGAAACTCAACTAAAACAAGCCATGGAAAATAATTCAAGCATATTACAAAAGTTTTAGTTCATTTTAACCAACTTTGAAAGATCAATCTATTAGGAAACATGAATGAAATGTTGTCTAAAGAAATAAGAAGGTCAAGAAGCTTTTTTGATTCCCAATATCGTCTTATAAGGCGTGAGGGAAGAGCATACATGCTTCCAAACCACTATCAATTAAGAAAAGAGATGCTTAATCAAGTTAGTTAAAACAAAATCAACATAAAACCTATGAACAACACTATAAGGAACTTGCAACCAAGTTAGAAAAAATAGCAAATTTGATCTTACGCTTAGTGGGGAATTCAAGTTTTAGCACCGATTCCTACACTCCCAAACAAATGCATACGCATCCCAACCGATGGATGCAAACCCCTATAAACAAATGCACATGCAAGTAGAATATGACTATGGGTATTAAACACCTATGCGGGAAGATTGACGGGTGCATTAGGTTTTCAACAAATGCATGCATAAGCCAATGGATACACATGCTAGGAAAAATGGAAGGTCAATCATAGTATATGATGAGACACCTATGCACCTAGAGAGATGATGCACGCACGTGCAAGTCAATGCCTATGCTTAGGGTTTTATGAATGTGTGTCCCTTTGCAAAAGGGACTGACAACTCAAAGTACATCCCGACAGTTCATGACCAAATCAATGTGTGTGTGCCTATTTTGATGGATGCACACCTATCCAAGACACCTACACATACCCCTATAAAACCCGTAATATTCATGGAAATGTAAAATTTCAACAGTCAAACATGGTAATTATTAGCCATTAAATCCCATTTCTAACTTTAACCCATGAAAATACCTTAGAAAAAGGAAGATTAAGCCCTTTTCAAATGTGAAATCTATTAAAAGACAAGATTTTTGATCCTAGGAAGCACATAAATGGTTATAAATGAATATGGAAAGCTTAGAAAAAAATTGAAATGACTATGGAGTAAGTCCCATTGGGCATGCCAAATGTGAACAAGGAAAAGTTTGCAAAAGCCTATAAAATGGGGTAAGAACTTATAAAGAAACCCCAAAAGCTTTAAGCAAACAAATCAATGGACCATCAGATTGGAGATAAACAAGAGCTACCTATTTGCATGCATATATGAAGCTTGAAACAAACAATCAATCTCTAACATGTCTATATTAGTTCTCTACTCCATGAAAGCTATAACAAATGAACCTATTAAAGCTCTAGCAATCAGTTTTGATTGTTGATCTTCAAAAGCTTGAGAATGGAAGATCACCATTAATGGCTTCTCCCATTTACACAAATCTTTGAAATGAGATAATGCAAATGATAAACAAATAGCTCAAATGAAACTATGAAGAAAACTCTAAAACAACCTAAAATGGCATAAATCATAAATAAGAGAGAGAGAGAGAGAGTTCTTAGGAAAATGTGGGAGGGGTATGCCCCTATTTATAGTTTTTGTATTTGAGGAAAGGATATTTTGGATACATTTAGGACTAAAAAGGTTCCAAAAAGGTGATTTTTAATAAAAATGCATTTGGGGTGTGAACATGACATTGAAAAGCTAAGTGGCTTTTTGGAAAGGTAAGATATTTGTTTATAATTTCAAATCCTTATAAAAGGTCAATATGATGGTTAATTAAGGGAAACAAGCTTATAAAATCCATTTAGAGGGGTATTCTCATGGTTTAGGGGTTTAGAAGAGGTTAGAAAGGGTAATTCACTAGCGTAGTGTATTCATTTAGTAGGTAACTAGGATAACTAGTATGATCTTAGTAATAATATTATGTAGACCAAATTATAGGTGTCTACACACCTCCTTCTTCAAAATCATGTATAATACCTTCAAGTTATAACCACATATTGACCTTCTACATACACTTCTAAAATACCTTTCTTCATACTATAAGCCACTACAAACCATGAAATCAGACCATACTATGCACATCACATAAACTTCTTCACATGATGTCCTAAGGAAATATATCAACATCATCTAGCACCAAAAAAATTCCTTTTATTCTCATATAACACACCGAAAAGACTTATACTAAGGAAGTCTTATGAGACCCCATGACAAACAAGATTATATATTCCCTTGATACAAAGTAACTGTTCTTAATACTTCAAAACCTACACATTTTTAACAAGATATTACTCCCTTGGAATGGTATACTTAACAGACCTTATTGACTTCAATAGACCTCCTTAGGGTCTAGGACACATTTTACAACCCTTATGGAGACATACAAAAATCATGTAACTCATACTTCTTTACAAGACTTGATAAACTAACAGAGAACAAATATTTCACACATAACTTCATCCTTTTGACATGACTCAATTTCAACAACTTACCTAAGTCAAAGAATATTTATACTTAGAGTAAGGGAAAAATTTAACTAATGAAAACCTTTACTTAAATAAAACATCATGAAATAATTTCTTGATACTACTTAGACACCATTTGAAAAACACTCAAGATAGAGTATCATAGACCAAGACACTTGACTGAGACCATATGCTTCACAGTATAGACCATTAGACCAAAACACAAGACAAGTACCTCTCATATCAATAATACAAGATTCATATCTAACTTTGAATAAGACCAAACTAAATTGTGCAGATCAAACATACCTTCTCATGCTTCAACCACATAGAAAGATGACTCCTTGAATCCTAATGGATGAACCCTTGACATCTTCATTCACCTAGAAAGGTAGAACATCCACTTCCACATGATACATGATACCAAATTACTTCATCAAATTTTTTTAGCTTATGTTCCTTTTCTTCTTTGTTATTATCATTAAGGTCTTTTTGAGTATACAAAAACTCTCGAGGTTTACAAAACAAAAATAATTCTATGAGAAATACACTCGTTATTTCTAGAAGTAATTTCATATTTTTCCTTCTTGATAGGATTATACTTGAGTTCTTCCTTTTCGTTTCCAACATGATCAATCTTGGCATCATCCTTCTTCTTATAGATGTCCATCTTTTCTCTACAATATCTTGTAATGTGACCAACATTATTATATTTGAAGCAAATAATAGGATTCATACCTTTAGGAGTTCTATCTTTCCAACCTTGTCTTGGTTCCTTTTGATAGAAATGCCTGGTAATTTGTCAATGTCCAACATAATTGTAATTATAGCACACAACTCCATTTCTAGGTCTAGGTGGTCCTTGATATCAACATTTTGAAATGTTTTCCTTCTTTTACAATCGTAGCATGTGATATCTCTTGAATGGTCATCTCTATTATTTCTCCATGAATAATAATCTTTGATAAACCTCCTACACTCTTTATCCCTATGCCCAAAACCATTGCAAGTGAAACAATAACCATTAAATGACATTTCATACCTTGAGGCATTGGGTTGTTTCATTGACTTGTTCTTCATATTGTTCTTGATCTGATCATCACTTGAACCAAAGAGACTTCTTGTTTAAAACAAGATTATTTTTCATCGCCTCCTTACCATTTATGATCTCCTTTTCTTTTTCATATTCTTCAATTGACTCAAAAATATTTTCATCCTTCTTTGAAACCCAAATCTGACCTATCACTAGAATGCCTTTGAGTACTTAATAAATCATCTAAATTTTGTGTACTCTTTTCAAACTTTTGATACAATTATAGTTTTCTTGAAGCTAGGTCAAATTTTGATTGTAAAGTCTTCATGAACATATAAAACTTGATGCACTCATCCTCTTTAGTCTTGATACTAGTAGTAAGCAATCCAATTAGAGTCTCACATTTTTGTCTTCAATTTATTTAAGTATTAGCTTCATTCTTTAATCCATGCATTTTATACTATAAACCTCATCAAGTTCACTACTGCTAGAAGGGATGCTATCTTCATACAAATACTCCAACTTCTCCCATAATTCCTTGGATGAAAAACAATCTACAACCATGGTGCTCACACATTCTTCCAAAGAACCAAATATGATATCCTTGGCAATTTATTCCATGGGGTATGATAAATCAATGTCCCCAATACCAACTTCATAACTAAGATACCTTAGATATACCTTCATTATGATTCTCCATAGATCATAGTTAGTTCCATTGAACTTAGGACCTTCATATGATAGACACTCTTCTCCCATTCTGATCACCTAAACATGTGCTCCAAGAGAATCTCCTTTCAAGTGATTAAACTTCTCCAAAAGAACCTACTCTGATATAATTTTTAGAAGATAAATGAACTAAGAGGGGGTGAATAAATTATTTAAACCTTTAAACAATTTCAAATTAATTTGCATTCATCATTAACATTCAACCATCCATTAATGATAATTTAACACCATGAAAAAATCAACCACATAAGCACAACTAAGAGAGAGTACACATGAACACCAGCTATAATTGGGAAAACCTCAAGATGAATAAAAACCACTGAAAATATAATTATATTACACAAAACAAGAGAATTAGTGAAGCACCAACTCCACAAGGATCACTAACCTCTAGTTTATTAGAGTACTAACCCTACAAGGAGCATCAACCCCTAATTTAGTGAAGCACCAACTCCACAAGGACACTAAAACCCCATAAGATGATCAAACACCCACTTAACCATATTTATATGAATATCTATGAAGTATTGTTTTTCCACAACTAATGGAGATCACAAATTTATCTGATACACCTTCAAACCCTTTTCAACTTCTTTCTCTTTCTACTTTCTCTATTTTGATATTTCATGACCTAATTTTGATTAAAACCCTTACACAAGTGATATTTAACCTTCTTCAGACTTTTTACACATCCTCATCTCTATCATGATTCCCTTGATCCAATTTCACTTACTCACCTAGGTCACATTTTTCCCTCTCACAAAACTAGTTCAAATTTGAACCAAACATGCACTTGTATATGCCTTTCAATTCAAAAACATAACACAATTCAAGCCATATCAATTATCTAGAACATTATAACTTAAAAATATAATAATACATTAATAAAAACTTAAAATATGGACCCACGTGAGGTCGTTTATGCTCCAATACAACCAATCAAGCCAAAATAGGCTTAAAACCCCATCACATGACTCATCAAAGACCTCCAAACTTATCATCATGATTATTGAAGCCTCTAAAGGCCTCACATATGTCAAATACATCATAAAAACCTTATACATGTTTGCATGTTAATTTTAACCAATCAATTTCTTTATAACACCAACATCTAGGTTCATTTCTTACTCAAAACAATTATTTCTAGGAACCAGTCTTCACCTAACATGCTCAAGATCACCCAATACCATCTCAACTATGCCATGTAACTAATCATTGGAAAGACACTGACATGTAGCTCACATCCATAATTTATATACCTTAATAAACATATATCAATGCAAACCAACCCTCTTTTTGTCTTCACCAAACTCATATGCCCATAAAGTATTTTTGGAAACTCAATTGGTTTTCACCCTTTATGCCACTTTCAAGACCTATAAATTCATTTAATAGGAACTAAATTCACCCTCTTCACCGTTCAATGGATATCAACCATCAACTAATCCAAAAGTTCTTCTACATCAATCTTCTCAGCCAAGGTAATCTTGTCCTAAAATAATCAAACTTGTTCTTTACAAATCAAGTTGGTTCACCTATCAAAACACGTCATCAAGAGAAAATAAATAAACCATTCGAAATTTATCTCAATCTAATTTCCATAACATCTTACATTTACTTCCAACTCTAAGTGGAAGACCTTCAATCGGGTCAATATCTCGCAACTTCTAAAAATGCCCATTTATGCTCAAAGATGAGTCTTCATAAATAGGGAACACTTTTCCCCTATTAATTCAACCATGACCTGAAAATATCATGGACTACTAGTAAATCTCCTAATCTTCAATCAATTTTGATTTAATTAATACCTTGAATGAGAAATGTTTCCACAAAATTAAGATCTTAAGAAACTTTCTTGTTTGAGTTGGTTTCACAAACTATCACATGCTCTTCCATACCTTTCTAGGAATATGGAGGAGTCCTCTACAACCTCCAATAATTTTACTAGAAAAATGCATCCATTCTGGGCACTTAACAAGAAGATCTCTCCTACCGCTCTAAACATAGGATATCAAACTCATAAAAAGTAGTTTATCTTCTTAACATTTGTACATACATCCTGACGATGAAACCACTCCATTAATTTTGTAAAATCATATTTTCTCAATAAAAAACATATTTTAAAACCTCTAGGTCCTATGAAAAAGCACGTAATTCACAATGAACATTAGAAGTTTCCACTTGAGCTAGAAAATGCACTCTTAAATACCCTGTTTCACTAAAAACACTATAACTTGAAAAATCTTCTTCATAGAAACCTAAAATTTTTCCCAAAATATCACAAAACACCCTAATAACATATCCAATTCTCACCAACTCATAAATATCTCTGAATCTTCATGTCCCATCTCATTTGCATGACTAAGCCTTAGTGTTTAGCATGTTCTAAGCAAGAAAAAACTAAAGTAACATTGCAACCAAGAATGAAACCTCTCCAAAAGTTCTTGATAACTTTGATACATCATTTATCACTCACCTACATGCCTCAATGATCTCACATGGCTCTATAAATCATCCTCATGCTTCATTAGGCCTCCAAGCACCTAGAATCGGTCTAGATGAGCACCTACAACCAAGTATTCCACATGTGCCTGCCCTTTGATACTCATGTGAGTGTCCAAAAATATATAATAATTATATCCATTCCTCTACCATTCTCCTCAATTCACCATACATCTCTATTCATCATGTTCCATCACCTAGGCTAGCTAGGTCACACCGATTTGCTTGCTAAACCAATCCATTCTCACCTTTTCCATTCTTGAAATCATGAGAAAACCTGAAATTCCATGTCATCATCATGCTAAACATATACTGATACTCCTCCATCATCCTATTTTTCATTAATGAGCTTTTATATCAATGATAACTTAATAACTTACACATGCCAACACTTTCTTCCTAACCTTTTTCCTAGTATAGCTAGTAATCGTGGAAGATTGCTCACGGTTTATTTTTCTACTTATTCATTTGATTTGTCATTGAGTGGACCTTCATGACCATATTTTATGCTCAATATTAATATTATACCATTTTCTTTCCATATTTATCCCTTGTAGGTGTAAGGAACTGTTCTACTCTTTCTATCACCATCATGAAAGTTTTCTTATTTCCTATTATTCATGACTTATATTTTAATTTCTACCCCTTCGACTTGAAATTTTTTTCTTAAGTTGTTTCTATATTAAATTTACTTATTTCCTTTATCAATATTTTAGACTATTCTTATCATCTTTTTGATTTGATATGAAAATTCCTTCCTGACTGCTATCATCACTATCTTAGAGAATTTTGAAAACTCTCTTTTGGTTTTCCTTATACCTCTATTTGAGGTCCATGGATCTTAATTGTTTTTAATTTTCCTTCAAGTGATAGTACTTCCTCTTTTCCTTTTATGATAACTTCTTGTTCTTGTTTACTCACATATTTTCCACCTACAATCACACATTCATATAAGCAGTTATATTGAAAAATTAGAGGCTCATTTTCCCTTATGGATTCATCTAAGATTGGAATATATTATTTATTTTGGATTAAGATTTTTAGGTATTCTATAAGACTCTTAACTTGTCTCTCATTTATCTCTTCTTCACCCAAACTTTGTCCTTCCTCTGTTTCACAAATGAAGACTAGTTCTTCATTTAAATATTGGTTTTCAAGACTCTTCTGATTTCAACTCCTTTCTTCATGTCTCTCTAGAATATTAGTTTCCTTATTTATTATTTGATCATGGAACTCAATATTTTCATTCTTATCTTTTTAATTAGTATATCTACATTTCATTTTACTTTTCTTATCAACTTCCAGTGATAATAGTAGTTTTCTTTCTCTTGTAGAATCTCTATCATAAGCCTCAATATTTATTTTAGCTCAACTATCTCTTTCTCCATATCCAATTATTTCTTCTTGAAATATTCTCTCATATTTTTATGAAAAATTCGTTCAACTAAGACTTCATCATGATATTATTTTCTTCTCTCAGCCTATTTTTCCTTCCTCAAAGAAAAATTTTCTCTTCTTCTTCTTTTCTTTTTCGCTTTAGGCCTTAATGTGCCTATTACTCATTAAAAATTATATCTCACCTTGTTTACTTCTTGATTACTCACTTAGATTACCTTTTCCAATATATTATTTTTGTACCTTTGTTCCTTATTCACCTTTTATCTTATTTTTATATTATACTTTCTCCTTCTTCACTTTCCAAACCTCAAAGGGGTTGTAGGGATTTCTTCCTTATCATCTACATCTGCTTTTCTCTCTCAAGGTTTATAAGAACATTTCTTAACTGTCTCTTCTCAATTCACCTTCAAAATTATTTTCAACACAATATTCACTAAAACAAACTTATATTCTTTTAAAAATCTCAACCCTTCCCTGATACCACAAATGAAGCGGGATCTTACAACTTACAAACTTAACTTTAATTTAGACAAGTTATTCTTCTAGGATTCCCTATAGAATCTTATTAGTGATGGAGGATAAATTCACTTAGTCATATAGGCTATAATTATCCATCATTTTATCATCCATCACATTGTCATATAACTCCAAAAATTATCTTACGACCTTATTTTTACTTACTAGTTTTAAGAAATACAAACTACGCTCCGTAGACCTAATAGACTAGGTCTTCCTCAATTGTTAACTTGTCACTTTCAAGATCTATGAATACTCAATTACCACCTTAAATTTATTTAAAAATCTACTTCAAAAGTCTATCAAACGACTTACAAGACTCAAAATATCCACCCCAACCATCAAACTCTTGTCTTGATCAAACTACCTTGTAGAGCTAGAAGGCCTAATATGTAATTTGTAGGGTCATGCCATAATTTATGATTTGGGAGGCCCTTAAAATATTTTTATATAATTATTGCACATTTTTAATAATTATCCAACAATTTTAGATCTTTATCCTAGTTGTAAAATGAAGAAAATGTAAATTTTACTCGATTAACCCTTAATGAGACCTCTTCACGACCTACAAATAATTTCTCGTCAATATACTTGCATTATATTGTTTTAAAATCCTTAAAAACACAAAAATATATTACGTGGCATCCAAATATATCTATGTACAAACTTTGATAAAAAAAATTTTACAGTTGTAAATGGATATAATAAAGTTTTTCTTCACTAACCTAAGTAGGATTGTCTGGCTTTGAGAGCACATAAAAGGGCATGAATTTTTAGTTTGACTAATTTTTCCAAAACGACACCTAGATAAGGTTTTATTATATATAATACATCTTTCCATGAATTTTGAAGGCTTTGAAAATTAATACAAACTCTAAACTATCTTATTTTAATGCCAAAAATCTCAAAATTGTGCAAATCAAACCATTCCTTCTACAAACAACAACATGCATGCCAGATGAAGTTAAGAAACATCAACAATGGATCAATCACACCTATAAGAGAATAAAAAAATATTATGGGAATCCTTATTAATTTATTTATTTCCTCAAACCATACAAAGACCCTTGGAAATACCTCCTATAAAGCAACCACAAACCCTCTAAATTGTGTTTTAAATTCATTTTATGCTTCTCCAAAGCTCTCCAAATATTTATTCAATATTTATCCCCTTAAAATGAATGTAAAAATTGGGTTTCATATCCCAAGAATCTATCAACTAATTTGGATTTTTTTACATATTTTTAGTCCTTTTCCAAATTTCTAACCTTATTTGAATAACTTTAGAGGGGATTGTTGACCTTAAACTTTGACATCAATGTGAGTTTTAATAAGTTTTCCCTTCTGTTATAGATGTCCGGGGTAAAAGTGAACTAACCTACTTTGTGAATAGAAAGAATGTAAAAACAAAAAAATATTTTTTCCAAACATTAATCTTAATCCATGTTTCAAAATAGATTTACATCATTCTCATACACAAATACAAATCTCTCAATACTTCGTATATCTCTTGCTCATTAATGGCACACATATCTTATCTCTTAAAAACTCACATACATATTGTTCTCATATGGCACAAATATCTTGATTCACGTGGAAAACATCATACATTAGATTAATTACAATAAATATGTTTCATACAAAATGACCCAAAAGTCACTACTTTTGGTCATACCTATGTCTTTTGTCTTGTTTTGTCTTTCTTCCTTTTGATTTGTAGCTTTGTGTTAGCTTTTGCGGCTTTCTCCTAATGTATCATGGATTTTTCTAGTGTATTGTGGATTTCTTTAGTCTTTTTCGGCTTCATTCTTCTATTCATGGATTTCTCTAATCCTCCATGGCTTCCTCTATACTTCAGTGGCTTTCTGCTTATATCCATGATTTCTGAAAACTTGATGAAGAACACTGTCAATGTCATCCCCCAAATTCAAACCTTGTCTCGTCCTTGAGACAAAACAATGATGAAGAACCTTGTCTTCCAAATTTTAGATAAAATGTTCTTTCCTTTTCCTTGATCCAAATATGGGCATCACCTCCCGAGAAACTTAGATGTTTGGCATAGAGAAGAGTTCACTCGTTCGACTCGCGAGAATGTACTTACGGGACACCATCTTGAGATAACCTAGGCATCGACCTCCAAAAACTTAGACATATGGCATAAGGAATATTTTCTTCTCTTGACTCACCTGAATGGACTTATGAGATGCCATGCCTCTTATTATTCTTTATGGTGGACCTTGGGAATGTACTTGATAATGTGTGTAGTAATGTTCTTCTCAAAAGTGTACTTTGTAACTCTAAATAGATGTCAATCTAATTCGCCCATTCTTGAATTTTATTTGATCAAAGGAAGAATCTCATAGGATGGTTGTTTTTCTTAAATTTGACCCAACATTTATTGAGAAATTTTAAGTTCTTTTTGCATTCTAGTTAGTGTTATGTCCATGGTGGCGCTCCATTCTTGCATATCAATAATTTTATCTTTCCACGTCTGTTTCTTGGTTTGATATTTATTTTTGATCTCAGCACTTACGCATCTCTCCTAATTCCATCTTTTTCATTTCTAATGTCATACTATGTGGACTCTAAATATATTTTCCATTCTAATTTATGAAGTTCTATTTTTTTCTTGTTAGGTCTCACTAGGCCAACCTATTGTATATTTATAGTATGTTGCGGCATTGTTTAGTTTTGTTTCTAGTTTATTGATAGTGGCTTGCATCTCCTTCCATTTTTGTTGATTCTCCACTACTTGTGGTTTTATGATATGTTCCTTATGTTTTGTAACTTCTTCCTCATGGGTCTTCTTCTTCTCCAACTCATGGCTGAGTTTGTTTTCTTTTAGTATCTTGTTAACAACATATTCTATTACTACCTCTACATGTAAACTAGGATCTATATTGGTGCAGGGTGTTACTATCTCGAATATATGATAGTATTCTCTATATTGTTTCCTCCATGTCAACACACTTTGCTACATAAAATCTTGTTTTGCACTCGATCCAACAACTAGTTGCAAGAATTTTTCGAAGGGGTAAAGTTTATCTAAGTGTACCTTGAATCCTTTTGTTGTATGTTCTACCACCTCTTGTTGCAGCTAGATATATTGATATTTATTTCTTTGTTCGAGTGTTTGTTTAATATTATCCAATGAGTCTCGAGGGGCTTGTATAGATGCCATATTAGTAGAAGTGTCCATTGATGATATTGATGGTAACTTGAGATTTTTCCATTTTTCCTTTACCAATTTTTCCTTCTTTTCATCTTCTTGTTTCTTTATTACTTCAACTTTTTGCTTTTCTTGTTCCTATCTTTCTTTTTCCTTCTTCTCGCCCTCTTCTTTTTCCTTTCATTTTCTTTCTTATTCTTTATTTTCTTTCTCCATTATTTTATTTTCTTCTTCATCCTTATCTTTCTTTTCTTTCTCTTCCTTCTCTTTCTTTTTTTTGCCTCCCATTCCTTATTCTCTTTACTGTTTTCTTTCTTCTTATTCCTTCTTAAATTTCTCTTTTTTTGTTGTTTCTATTTTTTTACCTCTTCTTGTTTTTTTATTTTCTTCTGTTTCTATTTCCTCTCTCTCTCTCTCTCTCTCTCTCTAGTCCTTTTTCTTCTTTTATACTTCTTGTTTCTTCTTCTCTTCCTCCTCTTGTTTCTCTTCTCTATCTTTCATATCCTTTTTCTTTTATTATTCTTGAGATATATTTTTTTCTTCCTCGACCTCCTTATAGTGTTCTTCTTGTTATTTATTTTTCTCTTCTTTTGTTTATCTACTTTTGCGGCTTTATTCTATTCTTCTTACCGTTCTTTCTTTTCTTTTCTTCTAAGTCCCCTTTGTGCCTTCTAGTTTTTTACCTATAGATTTCTTGGCTTCTTCTTCTCTCTCTTTTCTTGTTTTTATAAGAATCCCAATTAACTCTTCCACCTCTTTGATGTGGTATTGATATTAACTCTTCCAGCTTAACTTTTTCCTTTCTTGTTGAAGGGCTTATAGACAGGTTTGTCTCTTCCACCTCTACTTGTTCTTGAATTCTCTTTACCAATTTTGGTGGAAGTAATTGAATAATATCCCTCTCGAATAGAAATTTTTTATCCATGTAGTATACTATGGCTTCTGTTATAGCCATTTTTTCCCTTTCGGTACTAACTTCATACTCTTGGGCTACATGGGAAATTCCACCTAGAGATAAACATTTCTTATAATACCCTTATGCCAACTTGGTCAACTGTGTTTCCATCCAAGGTTCTTCTTCTTCTTAAAATTGAGGTCCTAGTTTCTCTTGTGGTGATAGTGAGGTAGAGGGGGTTTGTTCCTCTTCAGAATAAGAAATTTTCTCTATCTCTTGTGATGACTCTTCTTCTGTGGCACTAACCACGGCTTCTTTTATTTTTTTCTTTTGATGTCATGGATTTTGGCGTTTGGTAGCTAGTTCTAAGGCATTTTGGCCTATGGATTGCCTTCTCTTGTATTTTTTTGGGCCTTCTTTACTTGGTTTTTCCTTGTCATATTGTGTTGGGTATTTATTTCTGTACTCTTCCCAACTTTCTTCAATTAACTTATCAACAATTGGTGGTGTTAGTTTTCTATGGTCCATAGGATGATTTTTGATTGCCTCAATATAATTATCCACTAATTCATTTGAAGCTTCATATGGAAATGGAGGTATATGTGATGTGCATGGAATTAGATTTCAAAGGAAGGTATAATCTATGTCCATAATAAAAATTACACCTTATTCGTATCTTTCCACAATATGTTAAGACACTGGGCCTTGTTTGGAACTATCTATCTTATTTTATTCGTCCATCCTAATAAAGATGTAATTTGGGTGACGTTTTCCAATGTGTTCATATTTTCCCAAATCTATTTGGCATGAGTGTATTTGTTTTTGTAAAATACATAGCTAAACATAACAATACTGACCCATAGAAAAAAGTATATTTTCCTTCCTTTATTTTTCTAATATTTTCATGAAATTCAGAATCCAATAACTCAACAAGAATATAATCTCAATGTCAATTCACCATATTGATGTAAATTTTAGCTCTAATCCCGTGAGCTCCATCTTCTCGATTGGCAAGATAAATTTTTAAACATATGGAATTGGTGGCATACTTGAGTGTATGATTTTCTATATCCACGATGTGTACTCCTTGCATTATTTTTGAGACCCCATTGCTTGTGTTGTATCTTTCATCATCATATTTTTCTTCATGATCATTTATCATCCTACTATCCGTAACCTTGTAACCCTAGCCATGAATTCTATGTTAATTGGGTATGGTTGATCCAAGTACAACATTTGATTATGTAAGTAGCTCAGAAGAACTCAAATTACATGATCAGCCCTAGAAAATTATGGAATATGGCTCCAAGCATCTATCTTCAATTCGCTAATAAATTTTGTATTATTTTTGTACTACATCCCTTTGGTATCGGGGTTTTCTTTAAGAAGTAGTTGTCTATCTACTTTGAGTTGTGTATTATTGTATTTGGCTATCTATGAGTGAATACATTTCTACAAATATTATGTATGGGTTACTTTGAATGGGACATGAGAAAATTCTCCTCTAGATCATACTTATTTGGTTTGAGGGACCGCTTCTAGTACTTTGGCTTTGGGAGCTTGTCTTGTGTAAGAACAATTGGATTATTCATCTCTCTGAAGTTTTCTTATTTTACCTTATCTCACTTAGGTGGTGAATTCTTTGCTTTTATCCCTACTTTAGTTGTTTGTGCCTTAACCCTTATGATTCGATGTATTTTATAACCCCAAAATTATACCTACCACATTTATTATATTTTTAATGGAATATCTTTTTGTTTCTCCCATGACTTTTCCCTTCATTCTACGTCTTTTCTTGTTTTATGCCTTTTATTGCCATTCCATGGATTTTCTGTTCTGTGTCTTTTGTCTTCATTCCAAGTCTTTTCTCATTCCATATATTTTCCATTTGTCTCATGGATATCTTCCTCCATGGCTTTTCCTTTGTCCCATAGGTATTATCCTTCCAAGGATTTTCCTTCTTCCACGGGTATTCTCCCTCTACGGATTTTCCTTCGTCCCGTAGGTATTCTCCCTCTCCGGCTTTTCCTTCATCCCATGTGTATTCTCATTTCATATACTTTCCTTCATCCATGGGTATTCTCCGTCCATGTTTTTTCTTCTTCCCACGGGTATTCTCCTTTGTAGTTTTTATTCTTCCTTGGTATTCTCCTTCTATGGTTTTTCTTCTTTTTGATTTTTCTAGTTTATTATTTTTAGTAGAGTAAGGATGCCCTTTCTGGAAATATTAAAATAGGCACATGTAATATTTTATCCTTCAGAACTTCAAAATCATCCATACATTGTTTTGTCCATTGTATTTGTTTATTTATTCTTTTCTTCAACAACTCTTCCAAAGGTACACTAATCTCCACATAATTTCTTATGAATTATCTATGGTAGCCTGTATACCCAAGAATTGTGGTCACCTCTTGTTGTGTTATGGAAGGAGGTAGATTAACAATGACTGAATTGTTTACTAGATCAATTAATAAACCCTCTTTGTAAATTATATGCCCCAAAAGTGTGCCAAATGGAGTAAAAATATACATTTCTTCAAGTTGAGGGATATCTGTAATTCCCTACATCTCTGGAACATGAGTCTCAATACTTGGATATGGTTTTTCAATAGGCCATATATTTTCTAGTCATCTAGATATACCTACCAGAATTCATAGATGAATTTCTTAAATGCATTTATCACTATTTTGATAAATACCACTTTGGTGCATTCTTTAGTCCAAATAACATAACAATGTATATGAATTATCCTCATTCTATAGAAAATGTGGTTTTTGGTTGATCCTCTGGGGAAATCTTGAATTCATGGTAATCAGAGAACCCATAAATGAAAGAATAGACCTCTCTTCTTGCTGATGAGCCTCATTTTTGTCATAGTAAACCATATTTTATCATGTTTAAGCCACATCTAAACTTATACCATTTTTGATATCATTATACACGATGGACAACTATACTCTTTATATTTACTACTTTACTATGTTTATGGAGGAATTATTGTGTGTACTTATGAAATTTAATCTTGTTAATTCTAGTGCATAAATGGCTTGAATATGATATGGATGAACATTAACTTTGTTTCTTAAAAGGAGTATATGTTGAGTTGCTTTACATTGAGTGTAAGACTTAATACGAGATGCTAGCATAGGACTATGTCTAAAGGTGTTAACAAAAGACTCTCATCCTCATTAATAGGGGTCTAAAAATAGCACATCTAAAGTGTCTAGGTCACCAATCGATATTCCTCAAAGCTCGGAAAATCATGCGCGCATGTAGATATCTCGGATTTCTGGAGTCACAGCTAGTGACATTATTTACTAACTAGAAATCATTGTAAGTCAATACAAAAAATTCAAGCCACAAGAAGAGTGAAACAACAACAACCAATAGAGATTTACCATAACTTCACTTCTTCAATCGGTTATGATTTGAAGAATATTATAGAGGTGATTGACTCCTTCAAGGATTCAATCACGGATTCTCTCTTCAATCATTGTAACTAATTCAAGTTTAAGCACCTGATGAATTGTTCCCACCATTAATGTATAAGAGAATAGTCATTAGGAATAACTAGATCTCCCGAAGAGACTGGAATTATATGGTATAAGAGATATGAGGTAAATAGAATTAACAGTTCAATATTTTTCAGTGTACAAGCACATTTCTAATTCAATAAAGATCGCAGATTCAAGAGGAAGTTCAGTTGTTTGAGTTTTAGTTCAGATCCTTATCGAAGGGCAGGAGCAAGGGCCACTCCTACCCAACAAAAGGGGAATTTATAGTTGTTTATTTTTTGTTTTATTTATATGTTGTTGTTTTATAGTTTATCATATTCTTGAATGCAATGTAGTTTCCATTATGAATGTTTAGTGAGTTTTTCATTCAATATTTCAATTTCAGGTATTTCATTTCAAGAATTTCATTTTTTAATCACGATTAGTTCCTTAATTTATAGTCTTTATCATTAGAACCCGTGTTGATCTTGCATTACAACTATCACATTTGTTGCAAACAACCTTAGACACCACCTTGGATTGACAAAATAACTTGATTAAAGTACTGAGAATTAACGACACTTGTCACTTTTTGGCATTGTTGCTGGGGAACACGGTGTTATCAAAGGAAGGTGCTAACTAGAGGTACTGCTTAGTTTTATGGTAAGTTTCCATTCAAAAATTCTTTTTCGTAAGTCTTTCTTTTAAACAATCAAAAGACATTTTAGTGAAAAAATAATCCTCTGAGTGGAGTATATGGAACACACACAATTGAGTTCAGTATTGATAGTTAGGGAATAATTCTTAGCATGATAGGATTTTATGTTTTGACCTAGGGACCATAGAGATAGATTCATTAAACTAAGCATTCATAACCCCCACAAATACATCCTATGGATCAACTTCTTGACCAAGGAATAATGGATGATAAAGTACACAACCCAAATGATGCAAACAATGGGGACCCTCTAGTTGGAAGAACATTTACTTACCCCATTGAATTGGATCCTAATGAGGATTCTCCCATGAAAAACATATCCCCATTAATTCTTCCAACTTTTAGGGAATAGTTTTAGAGGATCCTGACTAGTTTCTTTTTGAATTTAAAGTTTTATGTCAAATGTATTACTACACTTCTGATAACCAAAAGCTTAAACTATTTCCCTCTACTCTGAAATATGCAACTATGAGGTGGTTTATGGGTTTAGGCCCAAATTCCATTCATAACTAGGAAGAAATGGAACAAGCATTCTTGGACAAGTACCAAGACTACTATAGAGTGAGGGATAGGAAAGAAGAGCTCTTTTAAATACAACAAAAGGAAGATGAAAGTGTAGAAGACTACCTGGATCAGTTCCTTTTTCTGCATAGAAGGTGTGGAACTGGTTTGGATATTAACCTACTTAAAAATTTATTTCTGAAGGGATTGGATGAAGACACACAAGAAGCATTCAACTTAATGGGAAAGGGAGATATGAACAAGTTATAGTTCACAGATATAATTTATCTCTATCAAAATTACTCAAGAACTTACCCCAATTTAAGGAAACAAAAAGGAAAAATGGCTAATGGGGATCTATCCAAATTAAGAGAAGAAATTACAAACCTAAAAATGGATCTCTTAATTCAACTCAACACTACCATGGATAGAGAAAAGGATAGAAACATAGAGCCCTTGTTCATTTACTACCCAAGATGTAGAGCTAAACATGGACTTAAGGATTTTCCTTTGGATAAGACAAAATATTTCCTTCTCTGTGAACTCAAGCATGCCACAGATCAATGTGGATTGCTTCCCTTGCTAAAAAATCATTTAAAATAGAGTAACCAAGATGAGGCTGAGTTGAACTATATGGCTCAGAGGCAAGGAGGAAATTTTCAGTCCAATCAAAACCAAGCCTACAACCAGAAAGCACAATGGGCCCCAAATCAATGGAATGCACCATGGCCATATCCCCACTTGGGTTCAACAAGTTCCATAGGAGTGGAGCCCATAGTATGCCCCACCAACTTATTATCAACAACCTTGGGCTCCACCACCGAACATTCCACCATATCAACAATAGTACCAACAACAGTGGAATGCACCTCAAGGGTCTAGACAACAATATTATAATCAAAGGAGATCACAAGGTCAACAAGCCATGTTGGCTGGACCTAGTAATTCTGCCCAACTTGAACAACCTACTCAACCACAGATACCTGCCCAAATTGTGGCCAATCCTAAGAATGTAAGGTAGGGAAATCTAGCATATACGGTAGAAACAAAGAAAAACCCCATAGTGAATTCGCTAGATTGTAAGAACATAATGCTTCATTCAGGAAAAGTTACATCAAAACCTTCCTCTCCCATTATTGAGGAGATTCTTGAAGACAGTGAAGAACTAGAGAAAACACAACTTGGTGTTGTTGAAGAAACTCATCAATCAAACACTGACATTCCCTTCCCATCTAGGCTCTCTGAGAAACAAAATTCCATAGTCCTGAAAATCTAGAGTCAGAATTAATTCAAGGATTGAGGAAGTTAAGTATTGGCATTCCCTTGTTGCAAGCTCTTAAGGATATTCCTGAACTGAACAAAACAATTAAGGAGCTTTGTTTCAAGACTCCAGGGAGAAGAAAGAATCAACCAAAGACCATTCATGTTGATGGGAAACTTGCTAGCATCTTAGAAGGAACTAATCCTCCTCCTAAGTATGGAGATCTTGGAAGTCCCATTGTAACTGTTTGCATAGGAAATGTCCAAATCCCTAATGTTCTTATTGATTTAGGAGTGGTCATAAACGTCATGAATATAGATACGTTGTCCACATTATCACTCACTAAACCATAGTCCACATATATAGTCTTGAAAATGGCATATCGACGGTAAATAAACCCAAGCAAATAATAGAAGATGTTACGGTTACAGTCGAATCTTGGGATTATGCAGTAGATTTCCTGATAATCAAAACAAAGAATAAGAAAATTGGTTATCCCATAATCTCTGGGATGCCCTTGGTTAGCTATAATTGCTACCCTTATTAACTACAAGATATGAAATATGGTCATCACTAATGGTCAAGATTCAAATAAATTTTCATTGTATCCTGCAGCCAAACCATTTTCTACAAACAACAAAAAATGGTCTAAGGATGACTCTGATGATTCTAAAGATATCATCTCCTCTCTTGCCATGGTAGTAATCCAAGAACACTTAGATAAAATTGAATGTGACTACCATGACATGGGTGTTATACATAGTTTGAGTCATGTTCCCGAGTCTGTGCTAAGTTCAGTTCAAATCTTACGGTTGAAACACTTACTGATTTTTGTTCTAGTCCTGCGCACTTTAGTTTACTGAAATAAGGGATGAATTCGTAGATGAAGATAATATGCCTATTATTTTTCCTTTCACAAAGAACATAGACCTGACAGAGTGCATTTTCCAAAACATAACCTTTGTACACATATTTCTACCACACAGATGCCCATTAAATACACTTTTGAGAGAATATCCTATGATGAATTCAATTCATCCAGACACAAAACAATTGCACCGTGCTTCCAGGAAATACATTGACAATAAATAGTTGGTTGAATGATCAAGAGGAAAATACATTATTTAAAATTATTTTCTCTCACCCCCAAGCCTTTGCTTGGGAGTATAGTGATATGAAAGGTATAAATCCTAACATCTGTACCCATCAAATTTATACCACTAAAGCCAAACCAATTAGGCAACCCCAAATAAGGATAAATATGGTGCTTAGGGACATTGTTAAAACTAAGATTGAAAATATTTTGAATGTAGGATTCATTTACCCAATCTCAAACAGTCAATGGGTTTCCCATTTTGGTTATAGTGCCCAAAAAGAATGGGAAGTGGAGAGTGTGCGTGGACTATAGAGAATTGAACAAAGCCACTCATAGGGATTATTTTTCATTACCTTTTATTGATCAGGTCTTAGATAATTTTGCTGGTAAGAGGTACTTTTCATTTTTGGATGGATTTAATGGATATAATAAGATAACAGTGGCCCTTGAAGACCAATACAACACAATGTTCACCTGTCCTTGGGGACATTTTCTTACAGGGTGCTAACTTTTGGGTTATGTAATGCCCTAGCTACCTTCCAAAGAGCCATGTTACCTATCTTATCAGACATCACTCATGATTGTGTAGAAATTTACGTGGATGATTTCACGGTCTATGGGGACAATATTGAACAAGAAATAAATAATTTAGATAAATTTATTGCTCACTGTGAAAAACATTAGTTATCCTTAAACCATGAGAAATGTTTGTTTATGATGGAATAAGGCATAGTATTAGGTCATCATGTTTAAATTAAAGGAATTAAGGTTGACCCAGATAAGGTGAGCATCATTGTGAAATTGCCATCACCCACCAATAAAACTGAGGTAAGAAGTTTTCTTGGTCATGTTGGTTACTACTGTAGGTTCATATCAGATTTTAGTAAAATCATTTCTCCGCTATTAACTCTATTAACTAAATATTTTGAGTTTGAATGAGCAAAACCATTCCAACTCACCTTTGATGTAATTAAAGAAAAATTGACCAGTACTCTTGTGTTGAGAGGTCCTAATTGGGAGTTACCATTTCACATCCAAATAGATGCCTCCAATGAAGTAGTAGGTGTTGTTTTGGGACAACAGGAGGAAGGAAAACACATGCATGCAATTTACTATATTAGTAAAAATATTTCTCCTGCTGAGAAAAATTATACAACTGAAAAAGAATTCTTGGTTGTGGTATATGCAATCAACAAGTTTAGACATTATATTACATGATATGGAGTCGTTTTACATATTGACCACTCGTCCATTAAATACCTAATGAATAAACCTCTAGTTCATGGAAAAATTGTTAGATGGTTATTGTTACTACAGGAATTCAATATTACAATCATTGACAAACCGGGAAAGTCATTGTAGCTGACTTTATTTCTAGGCTTACCACTTCAGAAGAAGATGAACAAGTCAATGATGACTTTCCAGATGAGCATTTGTTTTCACTTTCTACTACCTCTCCTTGGTATGTAGACATGGCTAACTACTTAGCCATAGGGAAGTTTCCAAACTTTTTCACACCAAAGAAAAAGAAGAAATTAATTAAGTAGAGTGTGATGTATACTTGGTTGAATGGAATCCTTTTTAAATGTGGTCTTGATCATGTGTTACACAAGTGTGTTGCTGAGAATGAAATATTTGACATACTACAAGAATGACATGATGAACCATCTAGAGGCCATTATTCAGTGCAAAGAACTATTCATAAAGTTGTTGGAGTTGGTTACTATTTTCCTTCCTTGTTTAAGGATGTCAAGAAGTACATGTGGAGGTGTGATAAATGCCAGAGAATGGGGAAACCAACATTCACATCATAAATTCTCCTCCAACCACAATTCGTCCTGGAACCATTTGAGAAATGGGGTCTTGATTTCATTGGACCATTTGACCCAACCTCCCAAGGTAAGGAATGAATATTAGTTTGTACTTATTGTGTTACTAAATGTGCTAAAGTATAGGACCTACCACATGCAAGATATGATAAGGTTGCATATTTTCTCTATGAACGAATATTTCAAAGATTTGGAGCACCAAGATCAATCATATAAGACCAAGGACCATAGTTCATGTTAGGAGTAATCAGATATTTTATAGAACTATACTAGTTGAGGCACAAAAATTCATCCCCTTACCATCCACAATCAAATGGACAAGTCGAGGTGACCAACCAAGAATTGGAAAACATACTTACAAAGATTGTGGACATCTCAAGGAAGAATTAGGCTCAAAAATTACCAAAAGCAGTGTGGGCTTATAACACCACATGGAAAACAACAACAAGGTTCACACCATATGAATTGGTCTATGGTAAGAAACCAATCATGCCCATAGAGTTTGAAATCCAGACATTAAGGACAACATCTAAGGTGGGAATTGAATTTTCAGAAGCTCAATAAGCAAGAATTATTCAATTAAATGAATTGGATGAAATCTGAATTCAAGAATTGCACCATCGAGATCATCTAACAACAAAGACAACTCTGGCATGACAAACAAATTAAACCAAGGAAATTTCAAAAAGGATACTAGGCCTTACTTTTTTATTCAAAATATAAAGACTTCAAAGGGAAACTACATATGAGGTGGATGGGGCCTTAAAAAATTTTAGAAGCGTTTGATAATGGAATAGTTCAATTGGTTTCAATTGATGGAGAAAGGAAGGTAATTTTGGTTAATGGTCACAGACTCAGACTGTACCATAAACCAACATCTCATGAAGAGTTTCAAAGAGCAATTCAAGAAGATTCAGATCTTAATTGTGTAGGCAAAGTCTCTTTGCCTATCACAATCTAGATATGAGCAACCATTTGCTAAAAATAAGAGGGGATGGTTGAAAACCAGAGATGGTGATCATCTCCCTTTAGAGTATTGGTTGAAAATCAGTGATGGCAGCCAATACTTCATGAAAATAAAAGAAAATAAAATAAAATAATAAATAAATAAAAATGCAAAAGATCGAAAAACAGCAATGGTGGTCTTCTCTCTCCTAAATTGATGAATACAAATAAAACAAGGAAGTACCATGTATACATGGAGCATGATGTTATAGAAGGTGGTGAAGACGTGTCACACTTAAAATTTGAAATGACAATAGAGATTGACAACATTTAATGTCTACGTATGCGCCATGAATAACTCTTAGCATTGTAAAGTTGTGAATTTAAAGTTTAAATTGTTCCATCATGTTTATTGATTACCCCTCACGTCCCAATTCACTTCACAAGTTCCCAAAATTTGCATCAATTTTTCCACCCATTAAAAAGCATAATTTTCACACGCATCCCAATACCTACCTCATCACTTCATAGTTTTAGCTCGACTTTCCAAATTTAGTTATATCACTTGCATGATAAGATTGCTCAACATTTTCTTTCCAAATTGGTCACTCTCAATCCTGCGCTATCCTTCTATGTGCTTCCCCTGAGACTCCTGCATTACCAGTCTTGTGCTGATTAGTTCTACTTTTCTCAAACCTAACAATGGGCCCTAGACTATGACATGAACCTATCAATTTAGTCAAACTCTTGGCAGATGTGAGTTTAGTGGAGGTCTTTGATAAAGCAAGGTGGCTGGATTTTCTCTTGGCATATGAAGAATTCAGCATTCCCATGATAGAAGAATTCACATGAAATATGGAAGAGGGCTACTCAACTGTAAATGGTAAGGAAATTCCCTTCTCTCCAATTGTAATCATTCAGTTGTTTGGTGTTCCTAATGATGGACTAGCTATTACTGAAAGAATAATGTATCATGATTTAATCAAAATATTTGCAGTAGGAAAGAAGGAAAAATTATAGTTAGTGGTTGATAATAAGGGAAGGCAAAGGGAATCAAGAGAATGAGTATATCGGAACCCTGGGTAGGGGTAGCCAAATGGTTAATTAAATATTTTACTTGTGAAGGGTAGTATGAGATAGTTTTAGGTCTAGTATTGAGAATGTTCATCCATTTACGCCATGGCAAGGCAAAACCCCAGTATAAAGTTAATTTGCCCCAATTCTTATATGAGGCTATTTATGTTGCTATTGAGAAATTCTGTTGGGGTGAAGTATCTCAAGTTTCATGGCCTCATTCATTTAGTTTGCGAGCATAATTTCTTGAAAAAGAGGAATGGAATCAGGAAGTGACTAATATTTCAAAAATCATATTCTCCCTCGTCCACTTTTGATAAGTCTAACAAACGTTGTTGTACCACTTATCAAACCCCGTTATACTTGAAACCTCAAAAGAAAAACCACTAACATAAGAAGAGCATGATGCATCTGAAATTATTCAAAATTTGGTTAAAACTCCACCTAAGTCCCCAAATGAGCCAATTCTTCCATCTATTCTTGAAGAAGTATTGGTTAAAGATAAGGGTAAGACACCAATGGAAGAAGGAGAACCTAGTTCTCCTCCAGACTTTGATACTCTTTTTCCCAAAGTGTTATCCTTATCTAACTTATCTAAGGTACAATTTGAACTCCAGATGGCTCGGGAGAAGATTAGCCAATTGCAATCATTGTTGGAAGCTAAAGATGTTGGTTTCTCCCAGCAGTTATCTTCCAAGGAAAAACAAATTCAAGAGCTGCAAGAGGTGGTAGCACACCAGGAGGAGGAAAATCTTCAACTATAACATGTTTTGGAAGAAAAGGAGCAACAAATACATTCATTGGAAGCTACTAATTTGGAATTGGAAACATCTTTTACTCAGTTGCAAGAAAGTAGGAAAGAACAAGAACATGCCTTCCCTCAAATCTGTTATGTACCTTTGGATATGGTAGTATAATATATATGGGTTGATGGAGATGCCAACATGTGGAACACATCCCCTTAGTTATATGTATGGGTTCACATGGGATATACTATTAGAATGTATATGGGTTCATGGAGATGCCGACATGTGGCACACATTGGGATCTCCATCAACCCATATACATTATAATATTATATCCCATGTGAACCCATACATATAACTAAGGGGATGTGTGCCACATGTTGACATCTCCATCAACCCATATATATTATATTACCATATCCGAAGATACATAGCAAAATCATTGTGTTGAAAGGTATGGCCAAATGGATGGAAGAATGCTATAGGTTGAGAGGATTTGAGGAAGAAAATAAAAATTTAAAGGAAGAAATTGAATTGCTGAAACAAAATGTTGTTACTGTCAGTCATTTTTGTAATCAGGTACTTTCTTGCAAACCCCCTCTAACTTCTATGCCCTATTTCTAAAAGAACAAATTTTCAAATGGAAAATCACTAGGGCCATGGAAAGGTTGGACATTGAATTTGAGGATGACCATCAATTTGTAGGAGCATACACTACTGCTAATGATATTGAAAAGAATTTTCTATGTGAATTTTATGTCCACAAATTTCTGCTTCTGAGAAAATTGAAATCCCAATAAATTTGTATGTGGGAGAGGTCCAGTTAAGGGCATTTGTTTCAACTCTTAGGCATCAAGGTGAGTGGAGAGACTAGAGGATAGTATTTGTATAGGCGAGTATAACATAGGCCTCCTCATGAGGCATGATTTACCGGCTCCCATACGGTTTTCAACGAGTTCCATTCATAAGTGTAGTGCTGTGTCTTGTGGAAAGGTACCTCGATATTTTACAAAAATATGTCAAGAACTTTAGGGAACAAGTGATTCCCACTTTCAATGTTAATTTTTGTGTCTCGGAGTTACGCTATCGGTTGTTGGGTGAGCCATACAAAATAAAAGAGGTCATTTCACCCACTAACCTCAGGTGGTCCCTGAAATGAGCCAAGGATGTTTACAAAATTATTTTGGGACTCAAAGAGTAGTGGATTGGAATGAGATACATGCCACCTCTACTCCTTACACCAATACCATGATGGAATTCAACCAATGATCAAGTAGAGGACAATTACACTACTTGGAGGAAGAATGTTGTTGATCACTTTGGGTTTTCTGATACATCAGCTGATGAGACATGGAAAACATTTACAAATGAATATAATTGTTCTAGGATAGTTGAGAAACTTAATATGTAGCAGTAGTACATGTTAAACCCTTAGTCCCGGGAGTGATGAGATGCATTTTTGTCATAGTAAACTATGTTTAATCATATTTAAGCCACATTTGAACTTATACCATTTTTGATATCATTATGCACGATGGAAAATTATACTCTTTATATTTACTACTTTACTATGTTTATGGAGGAATTATTGTGTGTACTTGTGATGTTTTATCTTGTTAATTATTTTGCATAAATGGCTTGAATATGATATGGATGAACATTAACTTTGTTTCCAAAAGGATTATATGTTGAGTTGTTACATTGAGCGCAAGACTTAATATAGATGTTGGCGCAGGACTCTGTCTAACATGTTAGTGTAGGACTCTCATCCTCATTAACATGGGTCTAAAAATAGCACATTCAAAGTGTCTAGGTCACCAATCGATATTCCTCAAATCTTGGGAAACTCATGTGCACATGCAGATAGCTTAGATTTCTAGATTCACAGCTAGCAACATTATTTACTAACTATAAATCATCGCCAATTACTAAGAAACATTCAAGCCACAAGAAGAGTGAAACAACAACAATGACTAAAGACTTACCACCACTTCAATCTCTTCAATTAGTTATGATTTGAAGAATCTTCTAGAGGTGATTGACTCCTTCAAGGATTCAATCATGGATCCTCTCTTCAGTCATTGTAACTACTTCAAGTTTAAACACCTGATGAATTTCTCCCACCATTAATGTATTTCCAGAAATAGAAAGCATTGTTAGTTAAACATTTAGTTAGACTTAGATGTAGTCATTAGGAATAACTAGATCTCCTGGAGAGACTAGGACTTCTCTTGTATAAAAGAGATGATGTAACTAGACTTAGGGGTTCAATCTTTCAGTTGTACAAGCACATTTCTAATTCAATAAAGATTGTAGATTCAGGAGGAAGTTTAGTTGTTTGAGTTTTAGTTCAGATCCTGATCGAAGGGCAGGAGCAAGGGCCACTCCTACCCAATGAAAGGGGAATTTACAGTTGTTTCTTTTCTATTTTATTTATATGTTGTTGTTATGTAGTTTATTATATTCTTGAATGTAATGCAGTTTCCATTATGAATGTTTAGTGAGTTTGTTCATTCAATATTTCAATTTAATTATTTCATTTCAAGCATTTCATTTTGTAATCACGATTAGTTTTTGAATTTATAGTATTTATCATTATAACCCATGTTGATCTTGCATTCCGACTGTCCCCTTTATTGCAAACAACCTTGGACACTGCCTTGGATTGATAGAATAACTTGATTAAATTATGAGCATTAACAATCAATCATCACCGCTACATTTTCTAAAACTTCCTCTATGAATGGAGTAGGAAATTGGTCATGTACACAGGATTTATTAAGCTCTCTATAATCCACACATATGTGTATTTCCCCTATCATATTTTTATGAATGACCATAGGACTTATCCACTTTGAATCTTCATAGACTTGATGATTCCTGCATTCAACATTTTATCTATCTTTGTCTTCACTTTAACTTTGAGATTAGGATTTAATCTATAAGGCCTCTTCTTTAATGGTTTAAATCCTTCCTTTATTTTAGTCTTCATGGTTCCAAATTTTTATTTTATTCCCTCAACTCCTCAAAATATTTGGTAAATATATCCTGGAATTCTAGGAGAAGTGTTACTACTTTGGCCGAGTTCTTCTTCTTACGAATAGTCTTCTATTTTAGTTAGCTTTTCTTCTCCCCTAATGCTAATATTTTCAGTCCTTATCTTCCGAGGTTGGTAGCGGTATTTTTCTTCTTCTATTTTAGTATCCACTACTTCACTTTCTCCTATCATCTTATTTCTCAAATTTTTAGGTTTTTCATCTCTTTCTTTTTTCTCAACTACAATACAATATGCCATCTCCAGGATTTTATTTAGGTTTTCTTTCCACTTTGGTTCTTTAGTTTCTGGTACCCTTCATCAGAATTGTTATATGGTCTCTTTTGGGGTTAAAAATAGAAACATCCTTATCTTTAATAGTTCCTGTCAAAGGATGTTAAGATCTGTATCCCAGAAATTGAATGTATGACAAAAATCTCTTACAATCTAGTCCAAATTTCTTGTCTTGCATTTGAGTTCTTGATACATGTACCATGACAAGCTGTATGGGTTTTAGTGTCCATATGAATACTTATATCCATACAAATGAGAATATTCTCCTCATATTTACCAATGTCTCTCATAGATTTGGATGTGCTTTTTTGGATCACTTTCACCGGTGTATTCATGTATAGCCGTGTAGTAACCTTCACTCTCCAAACACCTTGTTTTGAGTAATGTAGTTAAATAATTACAATGAGAGATGTTGGTTTTGTGTGTTTCCCACCATTTTCTAGAATTAATTGCAGGGTATCATCTAAGGCTTCCATTCTAGATTTTTCATTTGGAAATATTCACTCCATTTTATTTAGATAATCCTCTAAGTCTCCAAACCCTAAATATTTTGGTAAATTTTGGTGGGATGCTCCACAACTCAATCTATATACTCATTTAATTGGTTTGTCTTATATCTCTTCTTTTGCAGAGTAATATCTTTCTCCTTCCCCATTTTTGTCTTATGCGGGCCAAAAACGTCATTTACGGGATCCGCTATATCAAGGTCATCATCATCTAAGGTAATTATGTGAGGGTACACTCCTCTTACATAATGTAATTTCCTTATTATTGATTATGGGAATCCATGTATCCATACTTTAACATCGTTAGCTGAGATTTTAGTTGTAGATTCAATTTTGAATGAGATTTCTCCACCCGAATTTGGTTAAAAAAACTTATCAATATTGGAAAATTTATTCAAAGCATATACCCTTTGTATATCATCATATCATGCCATACTTTTTCAGACCATGCAACACTCATCCTTGTGTGTAGTGGTACATGGACAAAAATTCCATTTTATTGTAATGTGACTTTCTCCTCTTACTGAATTTAATGTACCGTTATAATCAACAAACCATTCTAAAGCTAGAATGGAATTGTATGATGGTTTTAGAGATACATTCTCAACAACCTCAAATTTAGATAAATTCTTGATTCCCATAAAATTAAATTTGATATTCTTTAGTGATCCAAAAGGTTTTTTTGACTAACCATATGCTAATCCAATAAAATATCTAGTAGGTTCCAAGTGTGGCCACTTAGTCTCTCCCAAGTAGTTTGTGTACGGAAGACATTTATCTTTTTATTGGGATGTCCAGCTTGAGTTCTTTGAACAAGAAATTTCTTACCCTCCTTATTCTAATAATTAATAAATTGTTTCAACTTATTTACAAGAGCATGTTTTATTGTTAATATAGCTATCTCCTTAAGAGCAAGCGTTGATTTCATCTTCCATAAAATAATTTTTTTCTATTTCTTCTTTGGATTGCACCTTCTTTACGATACTCTACTTTTTCCACTTATTTATCATGAATTTTCATCCTAATCTCCTTAAAATCCCATTGTTTTCTACTAGAGGAATATTCCTCATGAAGTATCTTGATTATCTTCTTCTTTGTAGGTGCATATTCCTTTTGGGCTGCACTTGTAGTTGTAACTATAGCTCTATATTTTGGTTTTTTGAGGCCCTTACTTGATTTAGATGATTTTATTTTGAGATAGATTTCCTTAGCTTCTTCTTTTTTTTTCTCTTACTCTGGTTTTATTTTGGAGCTAGATTCTTTCTCTTTTTCCTTTGTTTATTCAACACTCCATGATATCTTGGTGATATGTTGGACATTATTTTGAGTGTCTCTTCCTAACACTTCTATTTTTATTCTTCCATTTCTATAAAAATGAGTGGCTTTGGGACAAATAAAAAAATCACGTCCTCGTTCATGACAGAAACCACAAGGGTCAAGCTCTGTACATTTTTTGGATAAATATCCATCTTGTCCACATTTTTAGTAGTTCATGGGTATTCTATCTTGGTAGCCACCTCCTTGGTTATCCCTTCCTTGGTATCCATGATATCCTTGGTATCCTCTTCCTCCTTGATAGTTATTATATCCACCCCTATATCATCCTCTGTAACCTCCTCTTTAACCTCCATGGTATCCTACCCACTATATCCTTGGTAGTTAGTATTGTAGTTAGTACCACGATAGCCACCTCCGAAGTGGGGTTTTCCACCTTGCTGATTTGGATATTGAGGGGCGATGGTGTTGGTTGTGAAGGTGGTGGGTTGATTTGCACACATTTTTGTGAATATGGGGAGGGTGGGTGTTGTGTTCTATATTACTTTCATCACTCTACGGGTATTGTGTTCCTTTAGGTCTTCAAGTGCTTCTATAGAGGGGTATTTACGGTGATAATGATTATAGGAGCCACGGTGTGTGAAATACATTAACTTACTAGTAACTTGAGATACCTCTAGTAAAGGAAAAGTATCTTGAGTGTGTTGGTCCCATAATCTACAAATTTTACACCATGTTCTTTCTATCGGGGGTATAGTTTTAGAAGAGGATTTTTGTGATGAGTGTTGTCTAATGGTTGTGGGTCTCTTGACCTTTTCTAAGTAAGGACAATCTATCTTACTATGAAATTTTTCATAACACACTATGCACAAAAATTTAGGCCTTAGGTTACTTCTTAGTGGTGAACTATTTTTGAGATCTTTATTTCTCTGAATTTCTTATTGGAGTTGTAGTTTGGCTAGCTCCAATTTTACTCTCTCCAATTATATTTTTAATGAAGTCTCTCCTTCTTTACACCATAGTTGGGTCTACAACTTAATGGCCATCTCGATCGCCTCTTAGAGATTTTTAAAAGGTTATCCATCTAGTGTTGCTCTGATATAAGGGTGGAGTCCTGAAGTGAACAATTTGATGCATTTCTTGATAGTAAGAGGTTATTCTAACTTCCTAGCTATGTTTTTGAATCATGATTGAATTCCTTGACTATTTCGTTTTCTCCTTGAACAAGGTCTCTCATTTTACTCACTCCTTTTGATGGTGCTTCAGGAAAATGAAAATGCATCCTAAACTTCTTCTCAATGTTATCCAAATCCTTAGATCCCTTTGCATTTATCTTCATAGACCACTATATTACATCCTCTCTCAGAGTTCCTATGAAATCATATAACTTTGTGATGTCGTCTGTGATGTTGTTACTCTTCAAGTATGAATCTAATATAAACAAATGTTCCTTAACATCATTAGTATATTTTCCAAACACTTTGGTAACTTTCTTTTGGGTCATCTTTCCAATGGGTTGAGAATGTAGTCGAGAGAATGTAGTAGGGGTGACTAATTGACTATTGCTTTACTTGGTTTTACTTTCTTCGATTGATTATGAAATTTTGTCAAGTTACTCTTTCTTCCTTTGTCTCTGGATAATTCAATATCAAAAAAATTCTTCTCACTTCTTACTTTCTTCTTGAAATTCATGATATCTTTCAATCAAACTTTCTCCCTTTTCTATATTTTGAGTAGGTGTTTGAAGCGACACTTAGAATGGAAAAAAATTGGGGGTCATCTCCTTTGGGCTCATGTGGTGGTTGGGGGATGCATCCTTAGTTGGTGAATTTTCATAATTATATTTTTCCACAAATAAATTCCTTCCTTTAATATTTCTTAATCTATAATTATCCTCTAATCCTTCATCACTTCTTCTCTTCTTATTTTATTTTCCTTCTCTTTCTCTTGTTCCTCATACTTATCTTTTTCTTTATCTTTCTCCTCTATTATCTTCTTTATGAATTCTTCAACTAATTATTTCATACCATTAACTTCTTCCTCTTCTCCTTTCTCTTTAATTAATAATGGATTTTATTTCCTCATCCCTTCCCATCTTATTGTGTTTACTATTTCTCTAAGTTATGGTCTTAATCCTCTTACTAATTCTTGTAAATCTCGTACTAGTATTACCTGTCTCGATAATGCTTGTTGTATTGGACTATTTAAAATATTTTGTGCCACAAAGAACCATGGTTTAGCCAATATTTGTTGGTATTTACTTGGTGTGGGAATTATAGAAATACTTTTTGTGTCTGCCTCCATTTCCAGGGTATCCATTTGTTGGCCTCCACTCAAAGTGGGTGTTTCTTTCTTTCCTACTTTCTGAGTTTTATTCAATTTTTATTTTCTCTCATTTAATTTATTTTCTCTTTCCTCCCTTTCTAACCTCTATTTCTCTATCTTATTCTCTTAACTCCTCCTTCTCTACAACTATCCTTGCTCTCTCTTCCATCCTCCTCATTTTAGTTATTCTTGTTAAAATCCTAACTCTCCTTAATCCTCTTAATCCCGTCTTTACCAACTATGTAATTTTTCTAATTTTTATTTTCTTCATGTCATCTTATTTCTGCTATCCCAACCATCACCCCATTAATTCTGATTAGTTATGTCTCTTGGATCACCCCCTTCACATATGTCATCTGCGGTGTGTGTCCGCTAAAGGCACTTTTCCACGCTTTTAATTAAACCTTTTTCTACCATAAAAAAATTAATTAAAAATGGAATTAGTTTAAGAAATAGGCATTTTCTTCACTTAAAACGTCACCTTTCTTTTATTCAAAATTGTTCCAACCCTGTATGGCCCAAGTGATTATATAAAATTCTAATGTGGTCTCCAACCAATGATCAATTTCTGCAGTGGGGTTCCTCAAGGTTTCGAGTATGTTCAATTTTTCCTAGGTCAACTTGGAAGCTTTTATTAAATGTAGCCATGACCAATCTATTATTTTAGTGTGCTCTAATATGCAAGATAATAATAAATTTGGTAACTGAGACCAAAATTATTCTCCGTATTCTCTAAATAATTATGCCTCATTTTCTTTGTATGATTATTTGAGTCTCTTTTCTTCTCCTTTAACAAATATATTGATTTGATTTTCCCACCAATCCTCAATTTATGTCAGTGTTGGTTTCCAATATCCTAGTGGTGAATTTTTTCCTAATATCGAACTAACAAAAGGAACCTATACTCATACACCAAATGTTGACCTTAAACCCTGAAAGCAGTGTGAAGTTTAAGAAGTTTTCCCTTTTGTTATAGATGTGCACAAGAAAAGTGAACTAATCTACTTTGTGAACAAAAAGAATGTAAAAACATAAAAATATTTGCTCCAAACATTAATCTTTATTCATGTCTCAAAATGGATTTACATCAGTCTCATACACAAATACAAATCTCTCGATACTTCATATATCTCTCGCTTATTAATGGAACACATATCTTATCTCTCAAAGACTCACATACATATTGTTCTCATATGGCACAACTATCTTGATTCATGTGGCACACACTATACATTAGATTAATTACAATAAATATGCTTTATACAAAATGACCAAAAAGTCACTACTTTTGGTCATGCCTCTGTCGACTTCTATCTTGTTCTATCTTTCTTCCTTTTGATCTGCGACTACGTAGCCCGACTCTGCAACTTTCTCCTAATTTATCACGATTTTTCAATGTACCGATGCTTTATTTATTTTTTGGAAGCTTCGTTCTTTTTTCATATATTTCTAAAATCCTCTACGCTTCCCTTATACTTCATCAATTTCTTCTTATATCCATGGCTTTAGAAAACTTGATGAAGAACCTTGTCAACAGGGGATATTCATGGATTTTGTTATGAACTAACACCTAATACACCTAGTTAGACCTTAAAGGATGCAAAAACATGAAATTCACCTTTGTTACCTCAAGTCTAGAAGCGTTACACCCATTTACAAATATAAATTTCAAATCTTCCCATTTTGAACAGAAAATGAGGATACTGATACTAATGGACCTAGAAACACCTAATGAAGTCTCACAATCAATGACTTCTTACTAAAAATCATACCTTCAAATACCTTTCTAAAGATCAACACATGCAACATATATCTATATTCTTCATACACTTGCATCATTTCATAGTTAACATGCACTTTCTCCCTATGTTGATGGCATAACTTTACTAACTCTAGGGATATGTTCACTATTTACACTCCCCATTCAATTCATTCCATGTTATAACCTTCATCAGTAACATGCATTAGTGCATAAAACTTTCATATTTTTGATTTCAATCTTGAGCTCATAAAATGAATATTATCCCTCTATTAATAAAAATTTTATTGTCAAGAATCAATACAAAGAATTAAAAATACTACGAAAACATTTTTGAGTACCATTTACAAGCCTTTTGCTTCTCACAAAGTTTCAAAACCTTTTAAAACATATCTCCTTCAATTCCCTTAAGACTACCTTTAATTAGGTCTCTTGTACCTATTTACATTTAAACCTTGATGTTCAAAAAAACTTACTAATACCCCTAAGAAAGTAATCACATATTTGGATATCCATTATTGATTTCTCACTTCCTGTCACATTTTTATGGTCTCACTACAAGATTAAGTCCTTTAATTATACTCTCACCATTTAAATTAGGTCTCTCCTAAGTCATGGACCGAGTTTCAGGTTATTTTACATTTTCATGGGTTAAGAAATTCTTAAGTCTCCTAAATCTCTTAAACTGACTCCTTACGAGCCCTTGTCAATACTCAACTTCAGTACTCACTTCTAAACTCAATATTTCATTTTCTAGTCTTCTTGTGTCTTTTTCCTAGTAGGGGTTTTAACTCGCTTTACTCTTTTTTATTTCTTGAGTCTTTCTCCAAGATCTAACATGTTTCACATAAAACTTTCTCAAGTTTTAATCTAACAATAAACCACCTTGTAGTAACCACAAGTTTTGATCAATGGCTCATAAGTTCATTTGTAAATTGTGAATAAGGTAGAGTTCCTAACTGTAAACTCAAATTTTTGTCATTGAGACTTAGTGTCTCTCCTTTCAATTAGGCATGTACCTTACTTTCTCTAAATTTTCCTACCCACCAAGTTATGTCATTTGAATAACCTTTATACTTTCAAAAGATCAAAACTTGTTAAGACCCTAAACAAGGTTTCTCCATAGTCGGAGAGGAATAACCTTCGAGATTTAAAGGTAAATATTCATTTTAAAGATTATAAATTATTTTTAAGGTCTTTATGACCATAAAAATCCTTCCATCAATATTTTACCTACTCTTTATTCTTTAAATACAAATGCACTTAAAAAATGATATACAAGCTACACAAACACACAAAAATCAGACTGTGTTTTTTTTTTTTTTTTTTTAATCCTTTATATCTCCTCCTAAAACTTCATGAAAACTTGAACTATCCTTAACGGTCACTTCTCACAATATTTTAGCTTAGGAAACCAAGTACGTTTAAATTTATGTCTAGTTTGGGCTATCAAACCTAAAAATAGGGTAAACATACCCTATTTCCATTTTGTTATCCGTCAGGGCTTTGTCAAGAGTCATATTTTTATAGAACCCATAGTAAACTTCTTTCAATCATCCTAGGTTATCACTCTTTTCATTTTTGTTAAAATTTTTAAAGGACCCTTTCTCGAGTCTTTTTCTAGACTATGACTTCTAAGTTTGCTAGGTTTTGAATTTTCCACCATTAGGATCTTTCCACAAACCTTCTAGGCATGTATTTTCACATAATTCTAAAAATTCATTTACTCATAGATTTAAATAATCAAGTTTAACTTATGTAGTCTTTCATCATATAAGAAAAATGGCTAGCATGCTCTTACTTAAAGCTTTCCATAACACAATGTTCATCACTTACTCAAGGATCTTAACATTTCCATCATTCTTGGTAATTATTTTTCATACGTGCGGTAAAAAGAATAATAAAAGAATTCAGATTAAACATGGTTTCATCACTCCATTCTCAAAATCTATGCATAGAATACATAATTGTAAAGCTGATATTTAAGAACCCTACAAACATAATCCATCAATGACTAAAACAGGTTCTTCAAAGCCTTCAACACTTTAGATACATGTATTTCTCCACCTTATCTCATCCCTTTGTTCTCTTTATGCCTTCCTTGTTTGAATACTTTTCTTACAAGACCAAAAGAGCTAGTTACATGTTAGTTCAAGTAACCTAATTATGGTAAGGACTGATTCTAACATGTTAGACCCCTAGTTATATGGTTAAATTAACTCATATAAATAACATTGGGTTTATGGTATCCTCTCATTTCATTACATGTCTTCACTCTCACATTAGACCCCTAATTATAACTTATAAATTCAAATATTCACAAGAGTGTGTTTTGAAGGAAAATTCAAATTTTCTCCTTATTACAAATGGAGGAGCTTAAGAAGGTGGGGGAGCTTGTAAAAAAACCTAAAATGTAAATCAAGACCATAGTCATGACAAAATTGGTTGAAAACCAAATTTTTTTGAGTTCCATGATGATGCTCTTGCACAATACGAGTCCCCTAGTAGGAAATTATGAACTCCTATTCAAATGTTCTTCTTATTTATTTTATTACAATCTATTTCCTTATTTGAATTATCTCTTTCTCTAATTTTTTAGTTCATCTTCCACTTTCATGGATTATTCAATTTCTTTCATGGCTTTTTGTGTCTTGTATTTTCTTATTTTGTCTTCATTTTCCTTTAATCCTTCTTTATCATTTCATTATATCCTTCTTCATGTCCCACATTCATCTTTTTATCATTTAATTTCTTATTTTCATATTTTATATCCACTCTCATGTTCATACTTGCACAAACATAGCTAAAAGAAACATTATATTGAAAATAACGAGACAAACTTAACTCAATCTTGACTTCTTTCTTCCACCATTTGGATTCTTCATTCTTTTGATGTTCACTCTCTATTATTTCAATTGTATTTTGTTGTTTTTAATCATATTATTCAATTTTTTCTTTCTCTTTAACCTTATCTAAGACATCATCATCATAGTTCTCTTCTTTGTTTAATATTTTAAAAGGGTTTCCCTTCATTTTACCTTAATTTTCATGATTATTTATGACCTCCTTAAACTTATTTTAACTTGTACCTACAGATAAACAAATCCTGAAGGGAATTAAATATTTTCTCAATTATCCTCATTTATTATTGTAATATAATATCATTCATTTTCCACTTTATTCATAAAATGTTGGAGCTAATGATCTTTTATCTTTTTGCAAACTCTGTCCTATATCAAGATACTCATCATACACTTCCCCTTTCTCAATTAATCTTCCTCTTCATTTAATTTTATAGTCTCTCCACCTTTTATTTCATTAGAGAACTCTCCTTGTTTCATGTTAGATTTCATAGTCATTTCATTACTTTCAATGAATTCATTCAATGCATCATCACTCAAAAAATTTAATTTAATTTTTTTTCCATTCATTTCTTTTGTGCCCTTCTCTTCCAAAACTCTTATTAGGCTTACCTCTATCCTCTTAGGCTTTTCTTCATCAATTATTTCTTTCTTAGTGGACTCACAAAGCTATCAAGACATACTCTTAGTAATTATTTGTTCAACCATATCCTTTTACTCAAGTTCTATGTATTCTTGAAATGTTTTTTCCTTGTTATGCTTAGTGACATTGTTATCATGTTCTTCTTTCATTCTCTTTAATTTCCAAACTTTGTTCTTCATTTCCTTGGTTTGATACATTCTCATTACTTCATTTTTTTTTCTTGAATCACATGTTGGTCCATGGTTTGAGATACTTCTTTATAATTCCATATTTGACCTTATTTACTATGTTCTTGTCTCCTGATAAAATATGCTCTTTCCTTTTTGTTTTTATCTTTTCCTCCATTGTATTTTCCAACTTCATTTACCTCTTGTTTGAGTTTTACATCTTGTATACCATCAACTGATTTATTAGTAATTTTTGGCACTAGATATCCATGATTTAATTTGGACTTTAAAACCCCACTTTACTCTTCTTTGTACATGTTGGTATCCAGATTTAATCTCCTTCACAACTTGAATAGCATCATGAATTTGCACAAGACACTCAAGGATAGATAGATGTTTTGTATGTCGTTTGTAGCCGGGAAGCACACCTATTTGCTTGTTTGCATTCGAGAATTGAGGGATTGGATAGCACCTTCAAAAGGGTTTTGATCTAACCCTCACTATTTTAGGTTGTGCCTATCAACCAAGGCAAGAGAACCTATATTGCAGCCCCTATATGGTAAGGAGATGGAGATATCCTTGTGTTTTGCATATGATTTGGAAGATTCTTTGTGAAAACATGATCAAGTATCCATTATCCAAACTCAAAGGAGTTGTCACTACCAAATGATGGAAATGTTCTCAAAACAAAGCTAGAGCTGCTATAGACATGATAAAACCCTGATCAAATTTGTGCATTTTAGTGAAAGGATTGAATTCTTTTGTGGAAACAAAATGCAAATGCAGGGTATTGTAGGTAGGATGAGTTAGTTTAAAATGAAATTTTTATGACATATCTTGGGACAAGAGTAGTTAGAAGTCATCACCTTCTTTGGGAAACTTTGCAAATGAATTACAACACCTAAACAACAGAGATGTTTCAATGAATTTGAAGTGCTCTTTCAACCAGGATGTGTGCACACATGGATGCCCAAATCTACACTATTCCATACAAACTTTGATAACCTGCCACAAAGGGTTGAAGAAAATATCAATGAAGCATTTAGAAACCCTTGTTAGATTATGACCTAAGGTACACCCAAAGATTTACAAACACCCTCAATTTATAAGGAAGGTAAGATGAATTTAAATTTGTTTATATTCACTCAAATAAATGCTCTTCTGATTGGAAGATTGCACATGCCTTCAAACCCTCTACAAGAAATGAGACCATGTATGACCAATAAATATCCCAAACACAAGATTGCAACATGAGCATGAAACATAAATTGAAAACATACTGAAATACAAGTGTATGCAAGCTTTGCCAAGAGATAAAACCGAGTTAGTCCAAGAATTTGATTAGATATATCAGCAAGGAATGTTATTTACATAATCTCAAAGCTTGTTGATGGATTTACAGCTCAAACTAACTCAGCATGATAAACATTTGATGTAAACAAGAATCAAAAATGGCTCTCAGGCAGTTTCTCCAAAAGAAAATGGACTTCTTCTAGTTTTCCTTGTGAAAATTCTTCTCTCCTTCTCCAAAATTCTCAACAAATTTACAAAATACCTCAAACTACATAATATACCCTATGACAGCTTGGATCCTTGCATCCTAAGCAAAGAATATGCTCAAGGGATCAAATTTGTTACAAAAACCCTATCCATTTCATGAAAATGACATCAAACTGTAAAACAGTTCACATATTGCCAGGGATGCACAAATATTTTAAAATATTGCATGAATTTGGATCCTTATCCATCCTAGGGTCACATTTTTGGCATTCAGACATGCCAGCATGCTTTTGCAATCATTTTCTACCTTTTTCCCTCATCATTTTTAATTCTGCAACTTTGATTTTCACCTTTCATGTGTTTTCACAGTCGGGGAAAAAATTTCATAAAAAACATCATAGGACATCAAATTAGCTCAAAATAATGGTGCCATTTCACTCAGAAGGCTGAGGGGATGCGAAATCATATAAAATTTCATGTGAATTGGTGCAAAAATGATGATTCCAAACATCTTGGAGCTCCAATGGTGGTAAGGAATGAAAACACTTTCAAAGAACCGTTGATTTAAAATCAACTTTGAATTCATGCCCTCCACATGTCGGATGAGATCTCGAATATTCTCCCTTTTTATCTTTGGATAAGGTGGGACACGTGCCCAAATACCATTGGACTGGACCCTTGCCTTCAAAAATGCATTTTAAACCCTTTTTTGACTTCGGGAAAATTTTGAACATTTTCCCCGTGAGCCCCTGGACACGCCATGTGTCCTCCTATGGGCCCTACTAAAAGCGTGGGCGAAATGATGCATTTTTCTCCCTTTACGAAAAAGGAAAACTTTCTCCGAAAACCCCGTGGGCCGAATACCCGCTTCATTCCCTGCTACGTGTCGCTCTCTAATTCGCTGCGAGCCGACCCTTCCATTTTTCCTTCAACCGTCAGTGAGGATAAAAAATTCATGTAGGCCCGTGCTCTCCATCTCCACTCTTTGAAATGTGCCACGTGTTGCCCCCTGATTGGATGTGGGGCACACCTCCAAAATTTCCTCTTCGGGGCCACGGATCAATTTTTTATTTTGAGATTTTTGCCCAAAATTTGTAAAATTTTGAAACTCTTCCCCACCGCCCGAACCTCCACCACCCTTTGGACACGTGTTCAAAAATGATTGCGGCGGAGCCAATCCTCATTTTTTGCCTTTTATACCAAGGGCAAAAATTCACAAAAATTTTCTTCGGCCCCCATTCCCATTTCTCCTCCCGGACACGTGTCTCCTTCCTACTCGTCGCGGGCCTTCGGGCAAAAAAATTGATTTTAGAATTTTGAAGTTAAAACTTCAAAGTCTTCAAAACTTCCACCCCTTGATATGGCCTTTCCTGGACACATGTCCACTTCTCATTGGGTGCAGGCCTTGGGGTCAAAATTTTCCCCTAACGCCTTGAGCCAAAAACAATAAAAAAATTTCCAACCCCACGTTGTCCGCTTGATCTCCCTGCCACGTGTCTGCCTCCCGTTGGATGCGGGCCTTCGAGAAAAAAATTGGATTTTGAGAATTTTTCCAAAATGGAAGTAAAATTCCTAAGTGACTTCCGCCACCCGCCATTCCTCAACCAATCACATTGTGCCACGTAGGCACATCACCGTAGCAGGAGGGCTCCGGACCAAAATTTTCCTTGTGTCAAATTTCAAAAAGTGACAAGTTATAAACTTTTCCCACACATCCTCGGCCAATAGAAACCTGCCACATTAGTAATATGTTGTAAAGATAATTTTGACTGATAGGTAACACCCGTTTACCCGTCAAAACATAAAAAATACATGGGATGCCCTGAAAATAAGATTTTTTCACAAGGAATGTAGATTTCTCATTTTTAAATCAAGTAAAGCACGATTTTATATTGATTTTTCCCAGGGAAGTAGGATTTCACTTGCACATAAATGGAATTTGATCAAGCTTGAATTTCTTACATGATCTAACAAAGGAAAAATAACAACAACCCGTAAAAATAAATAAATTAGGGCACAAATGGGGGGAAACTTGGATTTTGTTTCAGATCAAGGTGAAATAATACCAACTTAGGCATTTTGAAGGCACTGAACTGGATAAAACGAGTTGCAGATCACCCACTGGAGCAAATAAAATGTTTTGGAGCAAAAATTAAACATGGAAATTTAGAGCAAAGTGTGTAAAGTGAATATTTGCACCAACATTGGCTCCTGCTTGGGGATGGGCACTCCCAATGAGTGCCACAAGATCACAATGTAGACCAAGTGCCAAAAATCCATTGGGCAAGGAGTCAAAACATGCAGAGCATCCCAAAAAGCAGTCTAAGAAAACCAACCAACAATGGTTTCCAAGGACAAAAGGGAAAACCACAAGCCAAGAAAAGAAAAGGAGAAAACAAAAACAAGGACTATACAAAATGTACAACTTGTGCATACCTCACATGGGGATTTAATCCAAGAAATTTTTCTGCCATTAACATGTAGCTCCAGCAAATCCCCATCCAAATCCTTGAGAAAAAATGTACTTTCTCCAATCCTGATATCAATGGCATAAGGGCCCATCAATAGAGCATCAAACTTGCCATGCTTGTCCTTGTCTTCATGCCTACTATCCCACAAAGAAAACCAGATCTCCAACACTTAAAGCTCTAGGGGTGACCTTCTTATCAAACAACTTCTTCAATTTCTCCCTAAATCTGACATGCCTTTGATGAGAGGCTCTCCTTTCTTCATCCAACTCAATGATCTGATTGATTCTTGATTCATATGGGCCATGTTCTTGATCTTCCAACTGATTAGGAAAACTAAAAAGTGTATAATTGCAAGTGCAAGGGTAGCAATGCTTGAGTTCCATACACCAATTCAAATGGGCTTTTACCAGTTGCTCTTTTAGGAGTTATTCTTTCAGCCCATACTGTAAATTTCAATTGCTCTCCCCACTTCTTCTTGTTGATCCCCAAAGTCCTTCTAATGATCTTGAGCAAGTTCTTGTTCTTGGACTCGAAACTTGCCTATTGCATTGTGGATTGTAGTTTGAATAATAAGTCGATTTATCCCATATTCATTGCACATTTCCATCAAAGGATTGGCTCTAAAACACATGGCATTATCAAATACAATCTTAAATGGAACCCTAAATCTCCATATGACATGATTCAATAAGAAATCCTTTACCACTTGCTGTGTTGCCTTTCTAGATGGAATTGCCTCAACCCATTTTGTAAAATAATCAGTTGCTACAAGGATCCATTTATGACCAGCACTAGACGGATCTGAAATCTCACCAATGAAATTCATTCCCCATTGTTTGAAAGTAGCTTCATTTGATACAGACTCTGAAAGGAATGGATATTGAAGCTTTCAATCTTCTGAGAAGTGTTGGCAACTATCACACTTTCTAACCAAATGGGTTGCATCTTTAAAACGAGTAGGCCACCAATAACCAGCTCTTAAAATATTATGTGTTGTCACTCTACCAGAAAAATTTCCTCCACAAACTCCCCTATGGAAATCAGCAATACACTTGGGAGCTTCATCTTCAGTTATGCATTTCAAGAGGACAACTTGTTCTTACAATCCAGCCCAAGGTCTGTTATAATATATTTTTGAGAAGCATCTTGAGGGCTCTTTTCTGATTTATATTCAAGTGACTAGGACAGCATAGGTGTTTGAGGTAGAAGACCACATCCTTTTATCACTGAGAACTCATCAATTTGTCAAGAAGATTTGCCCTTTATTCCTTTAGTTGATTCACTTCTACATTTTGCAAATCACTCTCAGCCACGAGCTTGGCGAGACCCAAACCTCTTACTAGCTTTGTTGTTTGGATATCCATATCATACTCTTGTAATTTGTTGACCCATCTACATATCTTGCTTGATATCTCCATGTTTGATAAGATGTCTTTAACCATTGTATGAGGAACATAGGAAACAACCTTTGAACTCAAAATGTAAGGCCTAAAAATATTTGTTGCTTTTACGAATGCAAATGCCTATTTTTCCATGATTTTATACTTCAATTCAGCTTCTTATAAAGCCTTCCTATAGAAGTAAATGGGCCTCTCAGCTCCATTCTTATCCTTTTGTAACAAAAATAAAGCAATAGTAAATTCAGATGCAAAAGAGAAGATTTGGAAAGGTCTTACGTAGTTTGGATCTGTCAAAACAGGTGCATGCTTTAGTACACCCATTATTCCTTCAAAATCCTGAATGGCAGCCTCTTCCCACTTGATAACTTGATCCTTTCTTAGCATGCTCATCATTGGAAGAGTTAGCTTAGCAAAATTAGAAACAAACCTTCTAATGAAATTTATTTGGCCAAAGAAAGATTGGATACCTTTCTTGGTTCTTGGAATGGGCACCTTGTTGATTGCTTCCACTCTCTCAGGGTCTATCATAACACCTTCTTTGGACACAATATGCCCCAACATCTTGGCCTTTTGCACGCCAAAATGACACTTCTTTGGATTAAGTGAAATGCCATACTCTCTACATCTGATTAGCATCTTCTCTAGGTGTTGCAAATGGTCTGCTTGCTGCCTTGAAAAAATAGTCACATCATCTTGGTAAACTACAATAAATTCATTGATATAACCAGCAAAGGAAACATCCATTTCCCTTTAAAAATTAGCACCAACATTCATCAATCCAAAAGGCATCCTTACAAAAACATAAGTCCCCCAAGGAGTAGTGAAGGTTGTCTTAAGTCTTTCTAATTCTTTGACAACTACTTGATTGTATCTGGAGAAACCATCAAAAGTAGAAAGCATTTCTGACCCTATTATAAGCTGCAACATATTCTCCATGTTTGGCAAAGGATAGTTGTCCTTCATAGATGCTTTGTTTAGATTCCTAAAATCCACACAAAGTCTGATATCTCCATTCTTCTTTCTAACTGGCACAAGGTTTGCCACCCAAGATGAGTATCTAGTAGGCTGAATGATGCCACCATCTCTCAATTTCTTCAACTCTTCTTGCATTTTCATGGAAAGAAGTGGGTTAATAGGCCTTTGTTTTTGTCTAAATGGCTTGGTTTTTGCCTCAAGAGGAATCTCATGCTGAAATAAATCTTCTCTATATGCCTTCAGCTTTGAATAAGACCAGGTAAGGCAATCTTGATACTTCTTTAAAAGTTGGGCATAGGACTGTTTTTCCTCTTTGCTGAGATGGCTGCCCAACTAGATCTTCCTTGGTTCCCAATTTTTGCTCTTCCACATCCCTTGAAGTAGACATCTTTCTATTTATGATGCAATCAACATTGTTAAAATTGGATTCAAGTGCAACAAGACCTTTGGGAATGGTATTTGTCTTCAATTGTATAATATCCTTGTCAAACAAAGTTTCTCTACCTTCATTCATGCATACCATTGGTTCCCAATCAATATTCTGACCAGCAAAATCACCTTGGAATTGTAATAATCTCAATACTTGTGCATCATCATCAAAAATCTGCTAATGCTTCACATTATCTGGGACAACTGGCCTTGTTAGCACTTCAATGTTATATTCACAAAAAGGTGAAACGGTGCAATTGTCAAATCTAGAACCAAGGACAGCCAACTTATCAGCAGTAGCATTAAGACTTCTATCATGGTAAACAATGTTAAAGGAATCAAACATTTCAATCAAGTCCCAAACAACATGCTTATATTGTTTCATACGCCATTTTTTATGGCATATAAATTTATTAATTGCTTGACAAATAGCTCTAAATCTCCTTTAGCAACAATATCCTTTACTCCATACTTCCATGCAATCCTTAATCCCAATAATAATGCCTCATACTCAGCAATGTTGTTAGTACATTCAAAATTGAGCTTGAAGGAGAAAGGAAATTCTTCCAAACTAGGAGAAACCAGCACTATACCAGCACCATTGCCAAATTTGGAGCAAGCTCCATAAAATAGTAATGTCCATGGAGCACCTACCATACCAAGGCACTCTGATTTGTCCATCTTATTCTCTTTTCCATCAAAAAAACCAATGAAGTTGTCAACATCTACATCAGCAAACAACACTTCATAAGAAGCATTGTTGGGATCTTCAATCAAGTGTAACATCTTCTTTTCACCATAGAGTTTGAAAAGGCTGCCCTCAATGGGAATGGTGGCAAAAGACATGTCCATTTGAACACTACCACCAACACTTGTAGCCCATTTTCTTGAAAAAAGCATACCCCATTTGGCAGGGCAATCAACAATTACAACATCAAGTTTTAAATTCTTACCGGATAGGCTGCAAGTTACACTACTAAACCCTTCACACAACCAACAACCGGCACTTCCCTTGAATCCATGGCTGTACACTTCCCATATGTTGTTGTCACTTTGATATCCAACTCATTCATGACTTCTAGAGGCATGACATTACATGATGCACCGGAATCAAACATGCAATTGTGAAGCAACCTATCTTTTATGAGAAAGGTTGTGAAGAATGGATCAACATTCAATTGGGAATCAACCAAGGATGTCCCCAAATATACTTCAGGTTCCTCTCCAAAATCTTCCATTGGTGGTGGTGTTTTAAGGCCAACAATGCTTTGAAGAGGATTCTCAACAACATTTTCATTTTTGCTTAGGGTAACCTTTTCTTCTTTCAGCCCCAAGTACTCGAATTCTCTCTTCTTATGCTCAAGAATTTAAAGCAACTCAATAATTGGAACACTCACTTTAATTTGGCTCAAAACCTGGGCTATATCATATGGAACATTCTTTGGTAAGACAACATTGGAAGGGAGACAAGAAGGTTCATCAGATGGAGAAGTATTCTTGGCAGCCTGGGCATGAAGAGGACTGATATTTTTGCATGGGACAACAGGGTTCTTGGCAATTGTTTCTTTTCTAGGATTGTCTTTGGGAATGCTTGTGAGAAAGGGTGTCTTTGGCTTGGCTTGAGGACCAGCTCCTCTAACAACTTTACTTCTAGTATTGTACTCTTTCTCTTGACCAACCACATCATTCATTAACAATTGTATATCTTCCTTCGAAGGAATACCACCATCATAATTCTTGATCATTAAAGACCTTAGATACTCAAAGTCATTATTAGGAATTTCAAAGGCCTGAACTACATCTACATCATGAGTTTTAGGAAGAGAAAGAAATGGTACCCTCTTTATGCAATCCCAAAAGGTTGCATAAGTCCTTGCACTTATAAAATCTGTGATGTTCTTGCTTTTTGTGATCCCGAAGAGCTGCCCATCATACAAGTGTCATCACCCATTTCATTCTCATTATCATCAACAATATCTTATTGGTCCATTTCACATGGAGGATGAGGAAGAAAACACCTATCACACAAATCCATATCAGAAATTTCTTGAGCAGTATCTCTTATAGTCAAAGGGTTAGGTACCACTCTATTTTCACGTGCTTGGGGTTGTCTATTTGAAGACCCAATAGGCCCTTTACCTCTATCATCTTGTCTTTGATCACCCCTAGGATGATTGGAAAATCTATCATGGTTTTGAGTTCTTTGTTGTCCTTGTGAACTTTTCCCAATTCCCTTCTCGGCTTGGGCCAATTTGTAAGAAATTTCTTTGTGATTACCCCCGCCAAAGTCTTGACAACATATTTAAATCAGTACCCTTACTAGCTTGAGGCTTCTCGGGTTTATCAGCTTCACACCATCCCTCTTAAGTGGTTTATCAACAGCTTTAATATTATTTTTAATTTGGAGTGCCATGGTGAAAGCTTGCCTCAAGTTTGTAGGATTTTTGTCTCTCAAGTAATAGGCTGCCTTTTTATCAAATGCATCTGCATATTTGATCAAGCAAGATTCATCACAAGGCCTCAAAATGACAGAACCTTCTCAATGTTTTATTAAATCTTGTATTAAAATCATGAACGGTCTCATTAAGGTTATTCTTGATGTTCTCAAACTCGGATAGAAGAAACCTTGGGTTTGTTTTGTCTCCATATTTTAATTTGAATGCATCACTCATCTTAGTCCATGAATCAATAGAGTTATCAAGTAGAGCTTTGTACAAATCCCTAGCATCTTCCTCAAGTGTATGGATAAAAACTTGATATACACATCCTCAAATTCTATCTCAAAGTCTTCCATCATGTTAACAAAGAGTTTAAGATGCTGATCTCCAGTAATAGCATTGTTACCTTGGAATTTTGGTAACCTATTTCTCACATCTTGTGGGACAGCATTTGGATAACCATCCATTTCTTCAAAATTTATAGAACCAAAGGTGTTTACAAAAAATGGAGGTCTAGGTTGAGCCATATTGTTTGGTGGGGGTGATCTTGGAGGTGAAACAAACTGATGAGTAGTAATGGGTCTGATTCGAATAGATGAATGATCTTTAAAATGACAACCCCCAAAGGCTCTCTCTCTTGATAAACTTTAGCAAACTTAGAAACCACAGGAGCAGATCTAGGAGAAAGCTTTTTAAATACACAAGAAGGTCCCTCGCCCGATGGATAATGAGAATCAACAAGAAGATTTCCTGAAACTCGATCTACTTGAAGAAGAGTTATAATCTTCAATAACATGCTTGCTCTCCTTCAAATTCAACTGTGGGGATCTCTTTCCTTACAACCAAATCACCCACCGGTTTCCACACTCTTCTTCCCTCTTGTTACGAGCTTCTTGATTCGGTGAGAAACTTCTTAGAAGAGTCCTTGATGAAGAGGGATCTCCTTCCCTCCAGCTTGACAGATTTAAACAACAAGTTTCAAATGACAGAAATGTGTAAGACAACTGGTATTTCAAGATCCAAACAACATGGAGTCGCCACTAAGGATTTTCACCTTAGTTGTGTAAGAAAGCACTAAAATATTCTGTCAAATGTATGTTATGACTGAAAAATTTGCAAGGATTTACAAATCAGATCTTCTTCTTCTTGATTCAACCAAAAACAATGCATCCAAATCATATAAACTCTTGGGTAAATGAGAAGAGTAGGCTGAGTTTGAAATCCTTTTACCCAAAACATGCAGATCTAAAGTATGAAATGATATCTCAAGAATGTAACAGCTCAAATACTTGATCACACAAATGCTCAAACCTTTCAAATACTTCAAAACCACCAAGAAATTGCAAGAAGTCCCCAAAGAACGGCGCACTTGGGTGTTGGTATCCAGATTTAATCTCCTTCACAACTTGAACAACATCATGAATTTTCACAAGACACTCAAGGATAGATAGATGTTTTGTATGTCGTTTGTAGTTGGGGAAGCACACCTATCTACTTGTTTTCATTCAAGAATTGAGGGAGTGGATAGCACCTTCAAGAGGGTTTTGATCTAACCCTCACTATTTTAGGTTGTGCCTATTAACCAAGGTAAGAGAACCTATATTGCAGCCCCTATATGGTAAGGAGATGGAGATATCCTTGTGTTTTGCATATGATATGGAAGAGGCTTTGTGAAAACATGATCAAGTATCCATTATCCAAACTCAAAGGAGTTGTCACTACTAAATGATGGAAATGTTCTCAAAACAAAGCTAGAGTTGTTAAAGACATGATAAAACCCTGATCAACTTTGTGCATTTTAGTGAAAGGATTGAATTATTTTGTGGACACACAATGCAAATGCAGGGGTATTGTAGGTAGGATAAGTTAGTTTAAAATGAAATTCTGATGAGAGATCTTGGGACAAGAGTAGTTAGAAGTCATCACCTTCTTTGGGAAACTTTGCAAATGAATTACAACACCTAAACAACAGAGATGTTTCAATGAATTTGAAGTGCTCTTTCAACCAGGATGTGTGCACACATGGATGCCCAAATCTGCACTATTCCATACAAAATTTGATAACCTACCACAAAGGCTTGAAGCAAAATATCAATGAAGCATTTAGAAACCCTTGTTAGATCATGACCTAAGGTACACCCAAAGGTTTACAAACACCCTCAATTTATAAGGAATGTAAGATGAATTTAAATCAGTATATCTTCACTCAAATGAATGCTCTTCTGAATGGAAGATTGCACATGCCTTCAAACCCTCTACAAGAAATGAGACCATGTATGAACAATAAAGATCCCAAACACAAGATTGCAACATGAGCATGAAACACAAATTGAAAACATATTGAAATACAAGTGTATGCAAGCTTTGCCAAGAGATAAAACCAAGTTAATCCAAGAATTTGATCCGATATATCAGCAAGGGAATGTTATTTACACAATATGAAAGCTTGTTGATGGCTTTATAGCTGAAACCAACTCAACATGATAAACATTTGATGCAAACAAGAATAAAAATGGCTCTCAGGTAGTTTCTCCAAAAGAAAATGGACTTCTTCCAGTTTTCCTTGTGAAAATTCTTCTCTCTTTTCCAAAATTCTCAACAGACTTTACAAAATGCCTCCAAACTACATAATATACCCTATGCCAGCTTGGATCCTTGCATCCCAAGCAAATAATATGCTCAAGGGATCAAATTTGTTACAAAACCCTATCCATTTCATGAAAATGACATCAAACTATAAAACAGCTCACATATTGCCAGGATGCACAAATATTTTAAAATATTGCATGAATTCAGATCCTTATCCATCCTAGGGTCACGTTTTTGGCATTCAGACATGCCAGCATGCTTGTGCAATCATTTTCTACCGTTTTCCCTCATCATTTTTAATTCTGCAACTTTGATTTTCACCTTTCACATGTTTTCACGGTCGAGAAAAAAATTTCATCAAAAACATCATAGGACATCAAATTATCTCAAAAGAATGGTGCCATTGCACTCAGAAGGCCGAGGGGATGCGAAATCATATAAAATTTCATGTGATTTGGTGCAAAAATGATGATTCCAAGCATCTTGGAGCTCTAATGGCGCAAGGAATGAAAACACTCAGCAACCGTTGATTTAAAATCAACTTTAAATTTCTGCCCTCCACGTGTCAGATGAGATCTCGAATATTCTCCCTTTTTGTCTTTGGATGAGGTGGGACACGTGCCCAAATACCATTGGACTGGACCCTTGCCTTCAAAAATGCATTTTAAACCTTTTTTGACTTTGGGAAAATTTTGAACATTTTCCCCGCAAGCCCCCTAGACACGCCACGTGTCCTCTTGTGGGCCCTACTGAAAACCACGGGCCAAAATGATGACTTTTTCTCCTTTTTTGAGAAAAGGAAAATTTTCTCCAAAACCCCACGGGCCCGAACACTGCTTCATTCCCCTACTACGTGTCATCTCCATTCGCTGCGGAGCCGACCCTTCCATTTTGCCTTCAACCCTCCGCGAGGATAAAAACCTCCTGTTGGCCCGCACTCCCCATCTCCACTCTTTGAAATGTGCCACATGTTTCCCCCTGATTAGATGCGGGGTACACCTCCAAAATTTCCTCTTCAAGGCCACGGATCAATTTTTTATTTTGAGATTTTTGCCCAAAATTTGTAAAATTTTGAAACTCTTCCCCACCGCCCGAACCTCCACCACCCTTTGGACACATGTTCAAAAATGATAGGCGGCGGAGCCAATCCTCATTTTTTTCCTTTTATACCAAGGGCAAAAATTCATAAAATTTTCTTCGGCCCCCATTCCCATTTCTCCTCCCAAACACGTGTCTCCTTCATACTTGTCGTGAACCTTTGGGCAAAAAATTTATTTTAGCATTTTGAAGTTAAAACTTCAAAGTCTTCAAAACTTCCACCCCCTAAGATGGCCTTTCCGAACACATGTCCACTTCTCATTAGGTGCGGGCCTCGGGGTCAAAATTTTCCCCTAACGCCTTGAGCCAAAAACAATGAAATTTTTTTCCAACCCCACGCTCTGTCTTGATCTCCCTGCCACATGTCCACCTCCCATTGGATGGCGGCCTTCGGGAAAAAATTGGATTTTGAGAATTTTGCCAAAATGGAAGCAAAATTCCTAAGTGACTTCCGCCACCCGCCACTCCTCGACCAATCACATCGTGCCACGTAGGCACATCACCGTAGCAGGCGGGGCTCGGACCAAAATTTTCCTTGTGTCAAAATTTCAAAAAGTGACAAGTTATAAACTTTTCCCGCACATCCTCGGCCAATAGAAACCTGCCACGTTAGCAATATGTTGTAAAGATAATTTTGACGGGCTGGTGACACCCGTTTACCCGTCAAAACATAAAAAATACATGGGATGCCCTGAAAATAATATTTTTCACAAGGAATGTAGATTTCTTGTTTTTAAATCAAGTGAAGCATGATTTTATATTGATTTTGACCAGGGGAGCAGGATTTCACTTGCACATAAATGGAATTTGATCAAGCCCAAGTTTCTTGCACGATCTGACAAAGGAAAAATAACAACGACCCATAAAAATAAATAAATTAGGGCACAAATGGGGGGAAACTTGGATTTTGTTTCAGATCAAGGTAAAATAATACCAACTTAGGCATTTTCAAGGCACTGAACTGGATAAAATGAGTTGCAGATCACCCACTGGAGCAAATAAAATGTTTTGGAGCAAAAATGGAACATGGAAATTTAGAGCAAAGTGTGTAAAGTGAATATTTACACCAACATTGGCTCCTTCTTGGGGATGGGCACTCCCAATGAGTGCCACAAGATCACAACGTAGACCAAGTGCCAAAAATCCATTGGGTAAGGAGTCAAAACATGCAGAGCAGCCCAAAAACCATAATTTTCATCGAAAACAGGACGAGAAAACCAGACCAACAATGGTTTCCAAGGACAAAAGGGAAAACCACGAGCTAAGAACAAAAAGGACAAAACAAAAACAAGGACTATACAAAATGTACAACTTGTGCATACCTCACATGGGGATTTAATCTAAGAAATGTTTTAAATGTCTTCTATTAATAAGCAGCTCAAGTAAATCCCCATCCAAATCCTTGAGAAAAAATGTACTTTCTCCAATCCTAATATCAATGGCATAAGGGCCCATCTATAGAGCATCAAACTTGCCATGCTTGCCCTTGTCTTCATGCCTACTATCCCACAAAGCAAAACCAGATCTCCAACACTGAAAGCTCTAGGAGTGACCTTCTTATTAAACAACTTCTTCAATTTCTCCCTAAATATGACATGCCTTTAATGAGAGGCTCTCCTTTCTTCATCCAACTCAATGATCTGATTGATTCTTGATTCATATGGACCATGTTCTTGATCTTCCAACTGTTGGGAAAACTGAAAAGTGGATAATTACAAGTGCAAGGGCAGCAATGCTTGAGTTCAATACACCAATTCAAATGGGCTTTTGCCAGTTGCTCTTTTAGGAGTTATTCTTTCATCCCATACTACAAATTTCAATTGTTCTCCCCACTTCTTCTTGTTGATCTCCAAATTCATTCTAATGATCTTGAGCAAGTTCTTGTTATTGGACTCAGCTTGCCCATTGCCTTGTGGATTGTAGTTTGAAGAATAAGTCAGATTTATCCCATATTCATTACACATTGCCATCAAAGTCTTGGCTCTAAAACACATGGAATTATCAGATACAATCTTAACTGGAACCCTAAATCTGCATATGACATGATTTATTAATAAATCCATTACCACTTGGTGTGTTGCCTTTCTAGATGGAATTGCCTCAACCCATTTTGTAAAATAATCGATTCTTCTGAGGATCCATTTATGACCAGCACTAGAAGGATCTGAAATCTCACCAATGAAATCCATTCCCCATTTTTTGAAAGGAGCTTCAATTGATACAGGCTGCAAAGGAAGGGAGCTTGAAGCTTTCAATCTTCCTAAGAAATGTTGGCAACTATCACACTTTCTAACCAGCTGGGTTGCATCTTTAAAAAGAGTAGGCCACCAATAACCAACTCTTAAAATCTTATGTGCTGTCACTCTACTAGCAAAATGTCCTCCACAAACTCCCCCATGGAAATCAGCAATCAACTTGGGAGCTTCATCTTCAGTTATGCATTTCAAGAGGACACCTTTAGGGTTCTTCCAAGCCATCCCAAGGTCTGTTATGATATATTTTGAGAATCTAGCTTGAGGGCTCTTTTTTTTTTTATTCAAGTGACTAGGACAGCATAGGTGTTTGAGGTAGAAGACCACATCCTTGTACCACTCAAAATTCATCAATTTGTCAAGAAGATCTTCCCTTTCTTCCTCTAGCTGATTCACTTCTACATTTTACAAATTACTCTCAGCCATGAGCTTGGCAAGACCCAAACCTCTTACCAACTTTGTTGTTTGGATATCCATATCATACTCTTGTAATTTTTGACCCATCTACATCTCTTGCTTGATATCTCCATGTCTGATAAGATGTCTTTAACCATTGTATGAGGAACATAGGCAACAACCTTTGAACTCAAAATGTAAGGCCTAAAAATATTTGTTTCTTTTACCAATGCAAATGCCTGTTTTTCCATGATTGTGTACTTCAATTCAGCTTGCTTGTAAAACCTTGCTATAGAAAGAAATGGGCCTCTCAGCTCCATTCTCATCCTTTTGTAACAAAACTAAAGCAATAGTAAATTCAGATGCAAAAGAGAAGATTTGGAAAGGTCTCTTGTAGTTTGGAGCTGCCAAAACAAGTGCATGCTTAAGTGCATCCTTTATTCCTTCAAATTCGGAATGACAGCCTCTTCCCACTTGATAACTTGATCCTTTCTTAGCATGCTTGTGATTGGAAGAGTTAGCTCAGCAAAATTAGAAACAAACCTTCTAATGAAATTTATTTGGCCAAAGAAAGATTGGATACCTTTCTTGGTTCTTGGAATGGGCACCTTGTTGATTGCTTCCACTCTCTCAGGGTCTATCATAACACCTTCTTTGGACACAATATGCCCCAACAGCTTGGCCTTTTGCACGCCAAAATGAAACTTCTTTGGATTAAGTGAAATGCCATACTCTCTACATCTGATTAGCATCTTCTCTAGGTGTTGCAAATGGTCTGCTTGCTGCCTTGAAAAAACAGTCACATCATCTTGGTAAACTACAATAAATTCATTGATATAACCAACAAAGGCAACATCCATTGCCCTTTGAAAAGTAGCACCAGCATTCATCAATCCAAAAGGCATCCTTACAAAAACATAAGTCCCCCAAGGAGTAGTGAAGGTTGTCTTAAGTCTTTCTGATTCTTTGACAACTACTTGATTGTATCCGGAGAAACCATCCAAATTAGAAAGCATTTCTGACCCTGTTACAAGCTGCAGCATATTCTCCATGTTTGGAAAATGATAGTTGTCCTTCATAGATGCTTTATTTAAATTCCTAATATCCACACAAATTCTGATATCTCCGTTCTTCTTTCTAACTGGCACAAGGTTTGCCACCCAAGATGAGTATCTAGTAGGCTGAATGATGCCACCATCTCTCAATTTCTTCAACTCTTCTTGCATTTTCATGGAAAGCAGTGGGTTAATAGGCCTTTGTTTTTGTCTAAATGGCTTGGTTTTGGCCTCAAGAGGAATCTCATGCTGAAATAAATCTTCTCTATATGCCTTCAGCTCTGAATAAGACCAGGCAAGGCAGTCTTGATACTTCTTTAAAATTTGGGCATAGGACTATTTTTCCTCTTTGCTGAGATGGCTACCCAACTAAATCTTCCTTGGTTTATCCTTGGTTCCCAAGTTTTGCTCTTCCACATCCCTTGAAGTAGAAATATTTCTATTTATGATGTAATCAACATTGTTAAAATTGGATTCAAGTGCAATAAGACCTTTGGGAGTTGTTTTTGTCTTCAATTGTATAATATCCTTGTCAAACAAAGTTTCTCTACCTTCATTCATGCATACCATTGGTTCTCAATCAATATTCTGACTAGAAAACTCACCTTGGCATTGTAAGAATCTCAATACTTGTGCATCATCATCAAAAATCTGCCAATGCTTCACATTATCTAGGATAACTGGCCTTGTTAGCACTTCAATATTGTATTCAAAAAAGGTGAAACGCAGCGAATTATCAAATCTAGAACCAAGGAAAACCAACTTATCAGCAGTAGCATTAATACTTCTATCATGGTAAACAATGTTAAAGGAATCAAACATTTCAATCAAGTCCCAAACAACATGCTTATATTGTTTCATACGCTGATTTTTTGTGGCATATAACTTTCTTACTTGCTTGACAACTAGCTCTAAATATCCTTTAGCAACAATATCCTTTACTCCATACTTCCATGCAATCCTTAATCCCAATAATAATGCCTCATACTCAGCAATGTTGTTAGTGCATTCAAAATTGAGCTTGAAGGAGAAAGGAAACTCTTCCAAACTAGGTGAAACCAGCACTATACCAGCACCATTGCCAAATTTGGAGCAAGCTCCATCAAATAGTAATGTCCATGGAGAACCTACCATACCAAGGCACTCTGATTTGTCCATCTTATTCTCTTTTCCATCAACAAAACCAATGAAGTTGTCAACATCTACATCAGCAAACAACACTTCATAAGAAGCATTGTTGGGATCTTCAATCAAGTGTAACATCTTCTTTTCACCATAGAGTTTGACAAGGCTGCCCTCAATGGGAATGGTGGAAAAATACATGTCCATTTGAACACTACCACCAACACTTGCAGCCCATTTTCTTGACAAAAGCATACCCCATTTGGCAGGGAAATCAACAATTACAACATCAAGTTTTAAATTCTTACCCGGATAGGCTGCAAGTTACACTACTAAACCCTTCACACAACCAAAAACCGGAACTTCCCTTGAATCCATGGCTGTACACTTCCCATATGCTATTGTCACTTTGATATCCAACTCATTCATGACTTCTAGAGGCATGACATTACATGATGCACCAGAATCAAACATGCAATTGTGAAGCAACCTATCTTTTATGAGCAAAGGTGTGAAGAATGGATCAACATTCAATTGGGAATCAACCAAGGATATCCCCAAATATACTTCAGGTGCCTCTCTAAAATATTCCATTGGTGGTGGTGTTTCAAGGCCAGCAATGCTTTGAAGAGGATTCTTAACAACATTTATATTTCTGCTTGGGGTAATCTTTTCTTCTTTCAATCCCAAGTACTCGAATGCTCTCTTCTTATGCTCAAGAATTCTAAGAAATTCAATAATTGGAACACTCACTTTAATTTGACTCAAAACCTGAGCTATATCATATGGAACATTATTTGGTAAGACAACATTGGAAGGGAGACAAGAAGGTTCATCAGATGGAGAAGTATTCTTGGCAACTGGGAATGAAGAGGACTGATATTTTTGCATGGGACAGCAGGGTTCTTGCCAATTGTTTCTTTTCTAGGATTGTCTTTGGGAATTCTTGTGAGCAAGGGTGTCTTTGGCTTGGCTTGAGGACCAGCTCCTCTAACAAATTTACTTCTAGTATTGTACTCTTTCACTTGACCAACCACATCATTCATTAACAATTGTCTATCTTCCTTCAAGGAATACCACCATCATACTTCTTGCTCATTAAAGCCCTTAGATATTAAAAGTAATTATTAGGAATTTCAAAGGCCTGAACTACATCTACATCATGAGTTTTAGGAAGAGAAAGAAATGGTACCCTCTTTATGCAATCCAAAAGGTTACATAAGTCCTTGCACTTATGACATCTATTGATGTTATTGCTTATTGTGAGCCTCAAGAGCTGGCCATCATACAAATGTCATCATCCATTTCATTCTCATTATCATCATCAATATCTTTCTGGTCCATTTCACATGGAGGATGAGGAAGAAAACACCTATCACACCAATCCATATCAGCAATTTCTTGAACAACGGAACTCTTGTAGTCAAAGGGTCGTACCAGATCTATTTTTACATGCTTGGGGTTGTCTATTTACAGATCCAATAGGCCCTTTACCTCTATCATCTTGTCTTTGATCACCCCTAGGATGATTTCCAAATCTATCATGGTTTTGAGTTCTTTGCTGTCCTTGTGAACCTTGCCCAATTCCTTTCTCAGCCCGGGCTAATTTGTAAGAAATTTCTTTGACATCCCTTGCCAAAGTCTTGACAACATCTTCTAAATCAGCACCCTTGCTAGCTTGAGGCTTCTCAGGGTTTATCAGCTTCACACCATCCCTCTTAAGTTGTTTACCAATAGCTTTAATATTATTTTCAATTTGGAGTGCCATGGTGAAAGCTTGCCTCAAGTTTGTAGGATTTTTGTCTCTCAAGTAATAGGTTTCCTTTTTATCAAATGCATCTGCATATTTGATCAAGCAAGATTCATCATAAGGCCTCAAAATAACAGGCAGCCTTCTCAATGTTTTATTAAATCTTGTATTAAAATCATGAGCGATCTCATTAGGGTTCTTCTTGATGTTCTCAAACTCGGATAGAAGAAACATTGGGTCTTTATTGTCTCCATATTATAATATGAATGCATCAATCATCTCAATCCATGAATCAATAGAGTTATCAAGTAGAGCTTTGTACCAATCCCTAGCATCCTCCTCAAGTGTATGGATAAACAACTTGATATACACATCCTCAATTTCTATCTCAAAGTCTTCCATCATGTTAACAAAGAGTTTGAGATGCCGATCTCTAGTAATAGTATTGTTACCTTGGAATTTTGGTAACCTATTTCTCACATCTTGTGGGACAGCATTTGGATAACCATCCATTCCTTCAAAATTTATAGGACCAAAGGTGTTTACAGCAAATGGAGGTCTAGGTGAGCCATATTGTTTGGTGGGGGTGATCTTGGAGGTGAAACAAGCTAATGAGGAGTAGTAATGGGTTTGATTGGAATAGATGAATGATCTTTAAAATGAAAACCCCCAAAGTCTCTCTCTCTCTTGATAAACTTTAGCAAACTTAGAAACCACGGGAGTAGATTTAAGAGCAAGATTGTTAAATACACAAGAAGGTCCCTCACACGATGCGAATGAAAATCAGCAAGAAGATTTCCTGAATCAGATCTACTTGAAGAAGAATTATAATCTTCAATAACAGGCTGCTCTCCTTCAAATTCAACTATGGGGATCTCTTTCCTTGCAACCAAATCACCAACCACTTTCCACACTCTTCTTCCCTCTAGTTCTGAGCTTCTTGATTCGGTGAGCAACTTCTTAGAAGAGTCCTTGATGAAGAGGGATCTCCTTCCCTCCAGTTTGACAGATTTAAACAACAAGTTTCAAATGACAGAAATGTGTAAGACAACTGGTATTTCAAGATCCAAACAACATGGAGTCGCCACTAAGGATTTTCACCTTAGTTGTGTAAGAAAGCACTAAAATATTCTGTCAAATGTATGCTATGATTGAAAAATTTGCAAGGATTTACAAATCAGATCTTCTTCTTCTTGATTCAACCAAAAACAATGCATCCAAATCATATAAACTGCTGGTAAATGAGAAGAGCAGGCTGAGTTTGAAATCCTTTTAACCAAAACATGTAGATCTAAAGTATGAAATGATATCTCAAGAATGTAATAGCTCAAATACTTGATCACACAAATGCTCAAACCTTTCAAATACTTCAAAACCACCAAGAAATTGCAAGAATTCCCCAGATGGTGCCACTCAGTGTTGGTATCCAGATTTAATCTCCTTCACAACTTGAACAACATCATGAATTTACACAAGACACTCAAGGATAGATAGATGTTTTGTATGTCATTTGTAGCCGGGAAGCACACCTATCTACTTGTTTGCATTCAAGAATTGAGGGAGTGGATAGCACCTTCAAAAGGGTTTTGATCTAACCCTCACTATTTTAGGTTGTGCCTATCAACCAAGGAAAGAGAACCTATATTGCAGCCCCTATATGGTAAGGAGATGGAGATATCCTTGTGTTTTGCATATGATATGGAAGAGGCTTTGTGAAAACATGATCAAGTATCCATTATCCAAACTCAAAGGAGTTGTCACTACTAAATGATGGAAATGTTCTCAAAATAAAGCTAGAGCTGCTAAAGACATGATAAAACCCTGATCAACTTTGTGCATTTTAGTGAAAGGATTGAATTCTTTTGTGGACACACAATGCAAATACAGGGTATTGTAGGTAAGATAAGTTAGTTTAAAATGAAATTATGATGAGAGATCTTGGGACAAGAGTAGTTAGAAGTCATCACCTTCATTGGGAAACTTTGCAAATGAATTACAACACCTAAACAACAAAGATGTTTCAATGAATTTGAAGTGCTCTTTCAACCAGGATATGTGCACACATGGATGCCCATATCTCTGAACTATTCCATACAAAGTTTGATAACCTGCCAAAAAGGGTTGAAGAAAAATATCAATGAAGCATTTAGAAACCCTTGTTAGATCATGACCTAAGGTACACCGAAAGGTTTACAAACACCCTCAATTTACAAGGAAGGTAAGATGAATTTAAATTTGTTTATCATCACTCAAATGAATGCTCGTTTGAGTGGAATATTGAGATGCCTTCAAACCCTCTACAAGAAATGAGACCATGTATGACCAATAAAGATCCCAAACACAAGATTGCAACATGAGCATGAAACACAAATTGAAAACATACTGAAATACAAGTGTATGCAAGATTTGCCAAGAGATAAAACTAGTTAATCTAAGAATTTGGTCAAATATATTAGCAAGGGAATGTAATTTAGACAATCTCAAAGCTTGTTTATGGCTTTACAAATTAAAACCAACTCAACATGATAAACATTTGATGCAAACAAGAATAAAAATGGCTCTCGGGCGGTTTCTCCAAAAGAAAATGGACTTCTTCTAGTTTTCCTTGTGAAAATTCTTCTCTCTTTTCCAAAATTCTCAATAGAATTTACAAAATGCATCCAAACTACATAATATACCCTATGCCACTTGGATCCTTGCATCCCAAGAAAAGAATATGCTCAAGGGATCAAATTTGTTACAAAACTCTATCCATTTCATGAAAATGACATCAAACTGTAAAACAACTCACATATTGCCAGGGATGCACAAATATTTTAAAATATTGCATGAATTTAGATCCTTATCCAACTCGGGTCACATTTTTAGCATTCGACATGCCAAGCATGCTTGTGCAATCATTTTCTACATTTTTACCTCATAGTTTTTAATTACGAACTTTGATTTTTCACCTTTCACGTGTTTTCACGGGTCGAGGAAAAAATTTCATCAAAAACATCATAGGACATCAAATTATCTCAAAGTAATGGTGCCATTGCACTCAGAAAGCTGAGGGAATGCAAAATCATATAAAATTTCATGTGATTTGGTGCAAAAATGACGATTCCAAGCATCTTGGAGCTCCAATGGTGGTAAGGAATAAAAACACTTTCAAAGCAATAGTTGATTTAAAATCAACTTTAAATTTCTGCCCTCCACGTGTCATATGAGATCTCGAATATCCTCCCTTTTTGTCTTTGGATAAGGTGGGACACATGCCCAAATACCATTGGATTGGATCCTTTCCTCCAAAAATGCATTTTAAACCTTTTTTGACTTTGGGAAAATTTTGAACATTTTCCCCATGAGCCCCTGGACACACAATGTGTCCTCCTGTGGCCCTACTTGAAAAGCACGGGCTAGAATGATGAATTTTGCTCCCTTTTATAGAAAAGTAAAATTTTCTCTGAAACCCCCACGGGCCCGAACACCCGCTTCATTCCCTGCTATGTGTCGCTCTCGATTCGACTGCGAGCCAACCCTTCCATTTTGCCTTCAACCCTCTGCGAGGATAAAAACCTCCTGTGGGCCCACACTCCCCATCTCCACTCTTTGAAATGTGCCACATGTGACTCCACAGTCGGATGTAGGGGTACACCTCCAAACTTTCCTCTTCGGGGCCACAGATCAATTTTTTATTTTGAGATTTTTGCCCAAAATTTGTAAATTTTGAAACTCTTCCCCTTACCCGAACCTCCACCACCCTTTGGACACGTGTTCAAAAATGATTGGCGGTGGAGCCAATCCTCATTTTTTTGCCTTTTATACCAAGGGAAAAAATTTACAAAAATTTTCTTCGGCCCCCATTCCCATTTCTCCTCTCGGACATGTGTCTCCTTCCTACTTGTCATGGGCCTTCGGGAAAAAAATTGATTTTAGCATTTTGAAGTTAAAACTTCAAAGTCTTCAAAACTTCTAGCCCCGATATGGCCTTTCTGGAAAAGTGTCCACTTCTCATTGGGTGCAGCCTCGGGGTCAAAATTTTCCCCTGACACCTTGAGCCAAAACAACAAAATTTTTCTCAACCCCACGTTGTTTGCTTGATCTCCCTGCCACGTGTCTGCCTCCCATTGGATGCGGGCCTTTGGGAAAAAATTTGGATTTTGAGAATTTTGCCAAAATGGAAGTAAAATTCCTAAGTGACTTCCACCACCCGCCACTCCTTGACCAATCACATCGTGCCACGTAGGCACATCACCACCGTAGCAGTGGGGGCTCCGTACAAAATTTTCCTTGTGTCAAAATTTCAAAAGTGAAAAGTTATAAAATTTTCCCACACATCCTCGGCCAACGAAACCAGCCACATTAGCAATATGTTGCAAAGATAATTTTGACTTGGTCAGTGACACTGTTTACCCGTCACAAAACATAAAAAATACATGGGATGCCCTGAAAATTAGATTTTTCACAAGGAATGTAGATTTCTCATTTTTAAATCAAGTGAAGCACGATTTTATATTGATTTTGACTAGGGAGCAGGATTTCACTTGCACATAAATGGAATTTGATCAAGCCCAAGTTTCTTGCATGATCTGACCAAGGAAAAATAACAACAACCCATAAAAATAAATAAATTAGGGCACTGATGGGGGGAAACTTGGATTTTGTTTCAGATCAAGGTGAAATAATACCAACTTAGGAATTTTGAAGGCACTGAACTGGATAAAACGAGTTGCATATCACCCACTGGAGCAAATAAAATGTTTTGGAGCAAAAATGGAACATGGCAATTTAGAGCAAAGTGTGTAAAGTGAATATTTGCACCAACAGAGATATGTCTATATCTTAAATTTCTTCCTCATATGCATGTTTAAAATAAATATTCTAAATTTTATGTACATGTTCATAAGCTATCTATATGGTCATATCTCTTTTCATTACTTTATTTCTTGTGTAGACACAAAATATATGCACTTGGGTACATTTCTAGGTCCTAAAAGAATGATAACATTTACATGTTTCCTAAGAAATAAAAATAGTAATTAACAACTCCCTTTAGATTTTTGCTTTGTCTTCTACAATTTTATTTGCCTTATACATCTTGCACTCTTGTTGGCATTTCACCGTGTTTTTTTTTTATGTCCTCGAGAGACTAGTTCCTATTTGGGACACTAGTGTTAGGTGCTCCTATCCTCCTAGGTGCTCTTTTCCTTCTTTACCTTTTTCTTATCCTTTTGGGACCCTTTCACTTCTTGACTGCATTTTACTACTTTGGGTAGGATTTCCAATTGTCAAGTACAAAATTTAAACAATGGAATCATATAAATACAAGGTTATGTTTTCAAAATAATGGACCAAGCACTAACATTACATATTATCACCTAAGCTTGCATCCAAAGGAATAAAATCACTTCAAAGCATCCATATAGCACACTCATTCAAGGGACAAGGGATGCATTCTTCTGCATACACAACATAGGAGAGGAAGTCTATTCTATTCCATCCCACACATTTTATACATTTGTTACATTCTAGATCTATCCCACTATCAGCATGCAACATGCACAAGGGCATCTTAGAGAATCATTACACACACTTACATAAATAACTACATGGATTTTGAAATGTAGTACAACTCTCGGTACTAAGTTCACTCTTCAGTGACCGCCGAGGTCAATCCACATTCTACACATTTTTATTATATTTGATGTGGTTTTTAGACATGTGTAGGTAGAAAACTTGTTTTACAAGTTACATGTATATTCGAGTGAATAAGGAGAGAAACCAGTGTGACAAAGAGGGGCTAAAAATGAAGGTTCTCCTTCACAAAAGAGACCATAACTTGACCATTCACATAGACACTAGCGCCTAGAACAAACACTAATCCCCAGTGTGCTTATATCCTCCCATAGGTTTTGTTGACTAGACATTCTTGAGTCTCGGAACATCCAAAAAGTGTTAATGACACTCTTCTTAGTCTATTCTAGTTGTTTATATACCCGGATCACTTTGATTACTAGAGAATCAACTAAGTCACCTTATCTCCTCCTCTTGCTTAAGGTTTCACATTTTTATATGCTTGTTTACTTACGTCCTACTATATATTGGCATTTATACACCATTCATTATGGTAGTTACTTTATAATAAGATTTAATTCAATTTATATTAAATCATTTGGTGAGCCTAACGTGAATCGAATAGGAAACCTTTTGATACTATGGAAATTCTTCATCTTCATCTTTTAATCGGTTTGAAGTAAAGTCTACTATCAAACCATATCCTAATCCTAATGAAGCTAAAAAAACTATTAACATAGTTTCTACACTGATAAGCTTCAATTATAACCCACACAAAGTGTACTTTTATGAAGTTACCTTATGCACATCCGATTATCTTACCACAACTTATCGAAAGTAATCTTATAACCCTTCCTCTGCCACTCAATCTTGATCCTTCTCACCCTATGGCCATAACTATGATAAAAATACACACTGTGTGACTACCACTAATGCATTGGGCATCACACCGATCACTTATTTAATCTCAAAACTTATATTTAAGATCTTATTGATAACAATGTAATCAAGATCCTTGAGCCATCTACTCCCAAATCGATCATGATAATCAAAATCTAAAAATATTTAATGACCCTCTATGAAAGTATGACAAGAAATATATTGATGATTTTATAAACCATACATATTGTGTTCTGTCTCCTCCTTCATTGGGAATCTTGACTTTCTTTCTTCTTATATTGATGTGCGAACATATTATCACATTCTCAAATCATGATGATCACATTGTATTTACTTCGATTCATTACATATCAATTCCACTATTGGTTCTTACATTATCAACAATACTATGATTTATCCATCGAATATTACTAATGTATACTCTGTGGATATCCTCTTAGATATCAAATGTCTAACGTCTATTATCACATTTGGGTTCTAAATTCTTATGGTCATATAAAGCTTCCCTTTATAGGTAGGCCCCTCACCATTCATGTATCATTCATTATTACATCTTAAATTGAAGGCTATAACATGCTCTTAGGCCTCCCCTAGCTCTATGCTACTCAAGCCATCCCCTCCATGCATCACTTATGTCTTAAGTTCATCCATAACAAACAAATTTTCACTATCAAAGGTATTCCACCATGCACACCATTTCATCTTCCCACTCTCACTTTGGTATCCATGCACTGTCATGTCATCTAGGTCTCCTATGCTTCTCAAGTCTCAAGCTACTTCTATACCTATCTCTCCTATTCATACATGACTTATATCCCCACCTTGTTGTCATCATCAGTCCATTAGTCCACCTCATCATCCTATGTCCCCTATAACAACATTCCATTATCTTAAGAATTCTCCACCTTCTTTTTCTCATCATCCCATTAGTCCACCTAATTGGCCTACGTCCCCCACTTGGGCTGCCCCTTCTTATAGGTATTCTTCACCTCCTTCACCACATATATATCTTTCACATGAAAATAGTTAATATCCCTTGCTACTACCTTTAGACCATGGTCACAAGCATTTTCTCCCGGATATTGGGTGGAGAGCCCTCACCCTTCACTATCGTCAGATAGTCTTTAATCCATTACTCACTTGGGGGGCATCACAATTTCTCCCCCCTTCTAGAACTATTAAGTTATATCTATTTTCTACTACCATACTTCATGCTCCTCACTTTATGATTAATCATTCATAACACTCCTACATCATTTCTACAAACATTGTACCATCATTACCCAATGACGCACTCTTGTGCTACAGTTCACACTTGATTGTTGAGGACTATTTTATCCATGAACCTCAAATCATACAAAGTTCATGCTATGTCCTTCATGATATATATTTCAAGCATATACTCTCATGCAATACCCTCATTTACTAATGGTGAACTCTTATTCTATGGTTCATTCTTGACTATTGAGGGAGCATTTATAAATGAACCTCATATCATACACATCCATTAGGGAAATTCTATTGCTATCATCATAACACCTTGCATATCACACCATCACACTCATATAACATTTTCATATTATTGTTTCATTTATTATTTCCAACTTATGTTACTTACATCTTTCACTTTTCTTGATATTCTAGACGAATAATCATTATGTCATTATCTTTATCATATACACATGGACGCTCACTTGGTATCTGGAACTGAATGAAAATCTCATACAACTAATTACAAAATGCATGATGGTAGACAATTAATCCCTTAATTCTCCCATTGACGTCTTGGTGGCATCTACCTTAACTACTATCACATAATACAAGATTCTATTGTTTCATCATACTTATTCTTATTATTAGCACTTGTTTTTGCTACTATATACATATTTTGAAATACTATTTATCTTTCTAACATGCTAAAAAGTGATTCATGTGTAGTGTTTCCCTTGAAGGACTATATGCAACTATGTGGTTATCTAAAAATTTTGCTTGCTATCATTCACTATTGTATGATATTGTTTGTTGGATATGCCCTATGTATTGTTTGATCATTGTATGATTTTGGCCACTTTGACCTTGATTGTATTGTGACATTGTGAGTTATGTCCCATATATGAAACCCACATTTCACGACTCACTTTTTCCACACTTGCTTGTTACATTTTCTTAATTTGTATGCTATCTACTTTTCTGCAAAAACTTGTTACTAGCCTATCTTTTTACATGTACATTGGTTTCTACCATACACATACCCTACCCCTGTAGGTATCCACTTTCTTATATGCATTGTTGAATTTTTTTCATTGATTTCCAACAAGCTTGAGCATGGGATTGAATAGGTATGACAATTTTCATGATTTCTTGTTGAAGTGTGTCTTGTATTGTAATGTCTTTTATTTTGTTTCAAGGTCTTTTCATTGGTTCACAGTTCTAATATGGAGTCATCATGGTGGCATGAGTTCACTAGTAGCATAGTGTGTGTCTCAAGGAGTCAAGCATGGTCATTGATTTTTCCTTGTGTCTTCATCAATGTCTATATCATGCTTCTAAAGTCAAAAATATATGTTTCATTTCTCTTTAAGAGTGTGTTGATGCATTGCTTGGGTGTGTCTCAAAGTCCCAAGGTAAATTGAGCTGTAAAATTACTGATGTTTTGTGTGGAGGAAAAATGTGTCTAAAGTGTCTCTTAAGGTATGAGAGTGGTCAATTACTGCTCATCAACTCATGTTTGGTGTTCAAAGTGAAAAACAAGATAAACTAGGCCTAGTATAAAGGCATATTCCAAGCGAGTTATGGTGAGAAATGTTTTGTAGGTGCTAAAAGGTACTCCAAGGTGGTGATATGTATGATAATACTATACAAGTCAAATTTAAGGTGTCAAATGTCAATATACAAGTATTTTACAACTTGAAGGATGGTTAGTAAAAGTGAAAGCTTGAGAGCATGACTAGTACTCACAGGATAAATGAGATGAGATAGAAAGTTTCAGGGTACAACATGAAACATCAACCATGGAAGATGGTAGAGGAATTCTTCCTAATGGTTTGAGAACACATTCAGGGTTAGAAAGTGATAATCAATTGTCTAGAGTGAAATTCTCCAAAATGGGTTTTTGAGAAGGCCAAAATAAACACCTCAACTTCTTAGCAGTTGTGCTAAATTGATAAGGAATCTTTAGATAAGTCATAAGAGAATTTTTTGGATGAAATTGGGATAAAAATGTAATGAAAAATGTTGAAGTAAAAATGTAATGAAATACAAAAGTTCTAATCATTTTTCTAAGTTGGTTCGAAGTCCTCCTTAACTCTCTCCTTAAGCGATCGAAGAAATATGTAAGGTATGGAAATAAAATGAGTTGGTTGATATTTTTGTGCTATAGATATGTAAAGGACTCTCCAGGGTCATGAAAAACCATTTGTGCATCTATAGGACTAATTGTACCATAGAAAAATACTATTTTTAAAATAAATTTATAGGTATAGGTATATGACTAGTGTTTTATGAAGAAATTTATTAGTGCTCTAGATATATTTTGATGTTCTATAAATAATCATAATGTTTTCTGAGAAAATTATTGAGATAAATTTGATTCGAGGTGGATTTCTCTTACCTACCACTTGAAGATTATGTATGCTACAACCAGTCATGGTGTTTCGAGTAAGTTTTTATATGTGAATTTTTTTTAAGCTTAAAATGGTTATCAACATATGATATAATTTCATAATGTATTTTTTAGGTCCAAATGCATGCTACTTATGAAGTGAGTTGAGGGATTAAATTTGTTGATTTCCAAACTGTCATAGTGGTATGTTTAAGAAGATTGACATCTTGAGTTGAACTAGGTGTTTATTTCTTGATAAATCATGTGTAAAATTTCTTAGTAATAGGTTACAAGCTCTCATTGAAGTCACCACACACTCATAGAAACATGTAAGTGAAGGAAAAGTTATTTAAGCCTCTAAACATCTAGCTAGGTTTGATGTGTCAAAACCCTCACTCTACATAGTTATGAGAAAAACATATTATTTGAGATTGTTCTCTTGTCATTAGTCAATATAATGGACATGAGAAGTTTTAAATATCCTTGAAATATGTGACTACAACCACAGGTGACTTATGTTCATGAATTCTTCAAATTTCTCATTTAGGCATTCAGTGATGAGAAAATAGTGAATGCACTATCTTAGAGCTTGTAAAATTAAGAATTTTTGATGGATTGATAGCTTAAGCATGGTGAATGATTAAGTGATCCTTAACCATCATATTTATACAATGAAAATATGGAAATGTGTGTTCTTCATTCCTTGGCAATATTGTTATTAACTGGTTCAAGTTTCATGTATTTGTGAATGCATAACCCATGACTAAAGATAAGTCAATGATTGTATACTCCATCCAAATGGTCTTAAAACCTTGATAAAGATACTTGAATGTTGGTAATTTATAAAATATTGAATGAATGGTTGATAATAGTCCACAATGTATTTTTCTTCTGAAACTCGAGCATGTCTTTCTTCTTCTAGCTCATAACTTCTCATAAGTGAAGAAATGAAGTTTGTAAAGAGAATGGAAGAAAATGGAGAACATGGAAATTTATTAGAGAATCCTAGGATTCATAAGGTGTAACATGGTTACATTCACAACGCATTTGGCACATGGTCAAATATGTAAAACACAAAATCCTATTCGCTTGACTAGAAGGAAAATTTTGTGTAACTTGGAGAAGGGGAGTTTGTAGGGTATAACTCAGATTTTTGATTTTTAACTAAATTTCAAATGGATGAATCATATTTTTGTCTCTTATTGGCCCATGAAAAGTCATGAAAAATGAATAAATGAAAGGAATATGAAACTAAAATGGAAAAGGTAATGTTTTACTTGCTTTGGAAGTTTGTGACTATGTGTCTTGAGGTTCTTAGTTCGAGTTGAAAAGGATCAAAGACCAAAAGTGTGAGATTTGAAGTGTAAGAATCAAGAAAGAGAAGTATGCTTGTGCATAAATACTCTCCATGTTTTTTGTTTTCTTGTTGTAGAGACAATAATGTGTGTGCATTAATTTGTGAGATAGGTAAAAGGTGATGAAGAAGAGTTGAAATTGTGATCACAAGATGTTGATGTAATAAAATAAGGAGAAGGTGATCAAAATGTATTGATGAAAGTATTATTTGTAGCTCAAAAATTTTGAAGTGGGTGCTTCCATTGCAAGTAGGTGCTTGCAAATTCAATCAAGTGGGTGTTTGGTTTTGAATTGAAGTGGGTGCTTCAAAATTGAACTAGGTGATTCATGATCATTGTAAATTATTGTATAATATTTTTCTTGATATTTATTTGATCATTGTGGGGTTTTCAAATTATTGGGTTTCCCACCTATTTTATTGTGTCCTCATGTTTTCTCTCTTTCTTCTCTCATGATAATATAATTTTTTTATGTTAAGTGGAATTTGATTGATGTAGTCTTGATTTCTAAGTTCAAATTCATAAATTTTAAAAGGAAATGATTCACCCCCTGCCCCTTTTAGTGCTTGAAGGTTCAATAATTGGTAGCATGGCAGGTAGCTTTAGGATAAATTCTAACCACTTCAAGGAGATCTTTCTTACAAACTATGGATAGTAGTCATGGTCTCTCCATAACTAGGTCACCTCTTTTTAGTGGATGAAGGTATACCTTAAGTCTCTTAGACATGATATATGGGATGTAGTTAAGAATGGATACATTATTCCTAGTACACCTATCACTTCAATAACTAACAAAAAAACTCATGAAAAAAAATCAAGAGCTATGAATGCCATCCTTTGTGTGCTATCAGAGATATATTTTGTTAAGGTCATGCACTAAAAAATTCCAAGGAAATGCATGGTAAAAACTAAATAATATATATGAGGGAGATGAAAAAGTAAAACTTGCCAAATTGTATACCTATAGAACACAATTTGAAGGCCTAAAAATGGAGGATGAGAGCATTGCTTCTTATCTACAAAGAGTGAATGAAGTGACAAACATGATAAGAGGACTAGGTGAAAAGAAAGAGGAATTTGTGATTGTTCAAAAAAGTACTAAGGTCCCTAACTCCCAAATATGATGCAAAAGTCTCAGCTGTGGAGGAAGCCAAGGATATAACCAAGCTAAAATTGGATGAGCTTCATGGTCTTAAGTGCATATGAATTAAGAACCTTGAGAGAAAAATATGGTAGGGAATAAGTTTATTTCAAATTTGATAAATAACCAAATCCAAAGAAAAACAAAGATAAAGAGGAATCTGATATGGAAATTGATGATGAGAAGATAGAGGCCTTGTTTGTGAGAAAAATTAGAAAAGGCTTAGGTAAATATAAAGGAAAATTTCCCTTTAAATGTTTCAATTGTGGCCAAGTAGGTCACTTTGCATCAAATTGTCCTCACAAGAACAAAGAGGAGAAGGATGAACATGAAGAAAAAGGTAAGAGACATATCAAGCACAAAAAGAACTTCAAGAAAGAAGGAAAGAGGAATGTTTTAAAAAGAAAAAGAACTTCTACTCCAAGGAGGATTCAAGTTCAACTGAATCAAGTGATATCAATAGTTATGAGAGTGAGAATGATGAAGCCTATAATGAAACCTTGTTCATGGCCTTTGAAACATCACATGAATGTAGCTCTAAAGGAAAAAATCATGTTGAAGTTGAAGACTCAGATGAAGAAGGTGTTGTGGTAGATCTTGAAGCTGAATTGGTGAGTGCTCTTGAAGAGTTGCAAATGTCTAGAAGAAAGTACCACAAAATAAGATTAAAGTTGAAATATTATGAGGATAAAATCAGTATTTATGAAAAGAGACTCAAGTATGAAGGAAAGAGAAGAGGAATATGAGTTCAAGGAACTAGAAGCTCAACTAGAAATAATATCACTATCATTCACATCTAAAGAAGAAGAGTATGTAAGACTTAAATCAAAAGTAGAACATTCAATACCGAGTTGGACCAATTTTTTTTTTTAAAAAAGTAGATTTGTTTGAGAAGTTTGACAAAAGAACACATAATCTAGTTGATCTTATAAGTAGCCAAAGAGATGCAAGTGACAAATCAGGATTAGGATACAAAGAAGAAAACAAAGATGTTGGAACAACTGATAAAAAAATGAAAAGAGTGCTCCAGAATCATCTCACACTACAAACAAGAAGATAAAAAATGAATCCAAGAGATGGAACAAGCACTTCAGACACTCCCATGCTATCAGGTACTCCCACTCTTTTTATGGTTACTGTTTTTCATGCAACATGTTTGGTCATAAAGCTATCAAATGTAAGAAAAATTCTAAAGGACATGGTAGGAATTATAATTCACAAAATATGAGAAGAGATAAAGGTGTAATTTGTTATAATTGTCAAAATACTAGACACATTACAAAGACATGCAATCAAAATCCTATGAGAAAATATGGAAAGGTATAGTAGTAAAGTATGATCCTATAAATAATAAAGAAAAAACTATGATAGCCCAAACAACATTTCATGTTCAAGATGAAGGTATAATATGGTATCTTGATAGTGGCTATTCAAGTCACATGATAGGTGATAAGACCAAGTTCATTTCCCTGACTATAAATGCCTTAGGAGCTATTAGGTTTGGAGACAACAATTCAACAAACATTATTGGTAAAGGATCTTTAAGTCTTGATAATGGAAAATCAGTTACTAAAAATGTGTTATATGTGGAAGGTATCAAGCATAATCTCCTAAGTTTCAGCCAAATGTGTAAGAAAGGATACACATTAGTTTTCCATGACAAAGGATGTGACATCAGAGAAAGCAAATCAGGTAAGAAGATTGGAAAATATAAGAGAACCAAAAATAATATGTATGTGCTAAAGGAAGTCTACAAATAAAATTGATTTACCACTCAAGAAGATTATAGTTGGATTTGGCATAGAAGGCTTGGGAACTTAAATTTTGATAACCTTGTCAAAATAAGCTCAAAAGGATGTGTTAGAAACATGCCAAGAATAATCAAACCAGCTAACACAATTTGTAAAGCTTTCCTACATGGGAACAAAATAGGATAAGATTCAAGTCAAAAGAATATTCTACATCAAGGCCATTAGAACTGATACACATTAATCTAGTTGGACCCACAAGAACTGAAGCATTCAAGGAGATGAGTATTTATTTCATGTTGTTGATTGATGACTATACTAGGATGAATTGGGTTGCATGTTTGAAATAAAAATCAAAGGCATTATAAAGGTTTAAGAATTCAAAGCCTTAGTATAAAATGAAAAGAATATAAAAATCAAATTCTTGAGATCAGATAGAGGTGGTGAGTTTTGGTCCAATGAGTTTGATGTCTTCTGTGAAGAAAATGGAATAAGAAGGAGTTTTCATCAGCAAGGACACCTCAACAAAATGGGGTGGTTGAGAGAAAGAATAGGACAGTCCAAGAGATGGCTAGGACAATGTTTGAATGAGTCCAAACTTTCATATGGTTATTGGAGAGAGGTAGTGTGTACAATTGTATATATCTTGAATAGGGAAAATAAGAGTGAATAGCAATAAGACACCATATGAACTTTGGAGAGGCAGGCCAACAAATGTAAAGCATCTTAGGGTGTTTGGGAGTAAATGCTACATCAAGAGGGATGAGGAAATTTAGGCAAATTTTATTCTAGATGTGATGAAGGGATATTTCTAGGATATTCATCAGTGAGTGTAACATATAGGTGTTATAATAAAAGGCTTCAAAAGATAGTTGAAATCACTAATGTAAAATTTGATGAATCCTATCCTTTAAAGATCAAACCTCAGCCCAAAAGAGATGAAGAAGATGTAGAAGACAAACCTCCTTGCATAGAAGTTCAAGAATATGAAAAGAGGAAGAAATCTCTCATGAAGATGTAGATGAAGAACAAGAGAGACCTGATACAAAAACACCTTCAAGGAAAGTTAAAAGGATCATCCAACTGATTAGATTATTGGAAACAAAGATGTAGGCATACTCACAAGAAGAAAGTTGAAAAATCTGAAAAATCATGAGAATACAACCCTCCTATCCATGATAGATCCCAAGAATGTTGAAGAAGCTAGAAAATATCAACATTGGGTCAAAGAAATGAATGAGGAACTTGATCAAATTGAGAAGTGTGAGACTTGGGAGCTAGTCCTAGACCCAAGAACAAAAATGTTATCAACACTAAATGGGTTTTTAGTAAATAAGATGAATGAATATGGAGTCATCACTAGAAACAAGGAAAGGCTAGTTTGTAAAGGATACACTCAAGTGGAAGGAGTAGACTTTGAAGATAATTTTTCACTTATGGTAAGGATGGAGGCAATTAGAATGTTCTTATCCTATGCTAGCTTCAAAGGATTCAAATTTTATCAGATGGATGTGAAGTCATCATTCCTAAATGACACCTTAGAAGAGGAGGTTTACATAGAATAACCAGATGGTTTCATACTTATAAATGAACATGACTATGTATGCAAACTAAAGAAATCACTCTATGGTTTGAAGAAATCCCCTATAGATCTGCTATATGACCGGCTAGATAAGTATCTTATAGAAAAGGATTCAAGAGAGGAGATGTTGACAAAAATCTATATGTCAAGAATGAAAATGGGAGCAACTGATAGTGATAGTCTATGTGGATGAAATTATTTTTGGTAGCAACAAAGAAAGCATGAGAAAATAATTTGTAGACTCTTGAAATAGGATTTTGAGATGGCAATGTTGGGAGAGTTGACATACTTTCTTGGGCTGCAAGTGAAACAATCAGTATTCAACATATTTATAACTCAAGAAAAGTACATCAAAGAAATGGTTAAAAAGTGTCATATGGAAGATTGTAAATAATTAAGCACTCCTGTGATCATAGGTTGAAAACTAAGAAAATAATATGATGCTCAAAAAACTGAATCAAAATTTTTACGGGTATAAGATAGGCGGTTTACTCTATACCATAGCCTCTAGGCCTAACATCATGCAGGAAGTTGGACTAGTAGGAAGATATCATACTTGATCCAAGAGAAATTCATATGAATGTTGTCAAAAGAATCTTTAGATACCTCAAAGGAACTCTTGCTTATGGTATATGGTACCCAAGGAGTAAATACTTCAGTCTAAAAGCATACACAGATGTTGATTGGGCAGGTAATGTGGATGATAGAAAGAGCACTAGTGGTGGGGTTTTCTTTCTAGGTGAGTGTCTTGTGTCCTAGATGAGTAAGAAGCAATCCTCAATAACATTATCTACTTGTGAAGTAGAATATATTATATCTGCTACATGTTTTATGAAAATGCTATGGATGAGGAAAACATTGAAAGACTACAAAGTGGAGTATGAAGGTGATTAAGCTTAATGTGAAGTATATGCCTAATATGATGCTATTGTAGTAGTAAATAAATGTAACAATTAAGTGTAGAACACCAAATAAATAAGCAATAAACTGTGAAAACCTAATAGAAAATAGGAGAAAGAGGTACTTTTCTGACTCGTAATAAATTATGGAGTGTACCAAAGTGCTAACTAGGTGAACAGAGCAATAGGAACGTCACACGAGAGATCCGGGAAAATGTAGATTTGGAGAGATAGCCTAGATTGGAGTGCCTCAAGAGAGATAAGGGCACCTTTTGGATCCCTAGAATTTTTCTAGGTGCATAGGTATGTGGAAAATATCAAAAACTTCCTCGAGGGGTCACAAATTTTTTTACGCTTAATCTCCTTTTATTGCTTGTATGGGGTCGCACATTGATTATAAAATTCACTAAAAACCTGCAATGAATTATGAACCTATAAAACCCTCAAATAGAAATCAAATCCTAACAAAGAAAAATTTAAAATGAGGGGTCGAAATTTCCTCGAATATAACAATGGTGAAATTATGATCGAGCACTACACTACATCTCTAACCCAATGTAGTTCTATGTGTGTGTGTGGGGAATTATGCCCTAGGTGGATCTTTTACATGTCACACTTGATAACGAGTAAGTAAGATAAATGTAAACAAATGTAATAGATGTGTGTATGGAATATAATGAACTTCCTCCTATGAATTGTATGTAAAATAAACAACCTTTGTGTCCCTTTAATGTTGTTATATGGATGTAATGGAGCTTTTAGATGTTTGATGGATGCAACCTCGGGTTGTGATAGATAATGTTTAGTGTCTAATCATTTATTATGATTACATAGATTTATATTTATATGATTCCTTTGCTTGTTCATTTTGTAATTAACCATGAAAAGGATTACTACCAAAAATATAAGATTCTCAAATGCCTAAAAAGAACCAAAAAGTTTGAGTAAAGTACAACGGAGTCGGGGATTCTAGAGGGGACAAGAGCACTGATCTTTGGAATCCTGGTGGGTATTCCAAGATGATAAAAGTCAGTGTTACAAGGAAAACTAATAAAGTAAAGGTGCAAGACTGAAAGAAGCAACATAAAGAAAAGAAAGGTGGCCAAAGAAATGGGTTAATTAGTACTTTTCTTACTTAGGAATCATATGAATAGTAGTATGTAATTAGGACTAAATAATTACCCAAAGTGTGTGATTTTGTGTCTACATTTTCCCCACTTTATATTGGTGAGTTGAAATCTCAATAACATAAAGTAGATATAGATTTCTAACTGATAACCATGTAGATCGATGATGAAAGCGTGTCGAGGGACTAAACAAAGCGTGTACGATAAAAATGTGAAGTGTGGATGCTAAGGAGGAGAAAGTGCAAAAAGTGGTGATGAAAATGAACCTAGGAAAAAACTTATGTGTAGATTCCATGATGTACATGTTGTTGATGTCGATGTTGTTGATGTCGATGTTTTTGATTATGTTGACTACTTTGCTTCCCATATAGACGGACCTGCAAAAGAGAATAATGGTCAAATAGTCAAATATGCTTGAATATGTGTAAAACTTATGTAAAAATGTTGAAAATGTGGAAAAGGAACATGTGCACCTGATCCGTGATGAGAAAAAGGATGTTATTTGGGTGATCTCACACCAATTGTGCCACCCGTGAGTTTTGGGGTGATTTCACACCAATTCTGGAAGAAGTGGAGGAGAAAAGTTTGGTTTCGTCGTCCAACCTTTAACTTTTCCTACAATGTAGGACACCACTACGAGATGGTGTGTAAAAGAAATGAAATTGTTAAGGACTATATGCCCCGTAAAATTTGTTGTTTGGAGTTCTATAGACTATGTTGAACTACCAATCGCTATGTAATTGCCCTTGGTTATAGGCATCTAGGAAGGGCATCACTATCTTAAGGACCTAAGTCTGTTATGGAGCCCTATTTGAAACTAAAAACTATGTTATACTAGTATTGTGATGTATTGTGTATAATGTTGTATGGATGCCTTCATTTGTCTTTGTAGGGCCGAGTTTGAACCATGACTTGCCTCCATTTTTGGATCTTCTCCCAGGTAGGCCAGCGTTCTCTATCTAACTATTGTCCTCATACACATACCCATGTTCTTGATAGGTTCCAAATCCAAACTGGTTTTGGCATTGCTCATGTGGGTAAGCATAGTAGTTCTGAATCTGATCATACTGCTGATCTAGAGAATTTGAGAAGCTCATTAGAGGCTAATTGTCTTCTGAAAGTGCAAATTCCACTGTGGGAATGAAGTCATGGTTGCACAACTTCATAGAATGAAAGGAAATGGGAGATGGATGAAAGAAAGTTCTGCAAATTTAGAGAATGGGTTGTTTGGATCATGCGGAGTTGCCAGATGTGCTTTGTATGTGCCTCCATAGGCTGAATTTCACCAAGAACACACCAACTTGATGAAATGAAATGATAGGATGCTTCGAATCTGTCCCACCGGCATGCCAGAAAAATTTTGATGATTATCCTTGGCGGATGGACCGTCAGAGTCATAGGAAACCTTAGGTTAGTGGGACGTGTGCCCTAAGGTGACCTCCAGATTTTAAAGAAGTTGGCTCTTCTCTGTAGTGTGAGATGAGGGTTAGAAAAATGAAAAAAACATGAATTTTAACGGGGGTGATGCGCCAAACGATCCTTCTAAGAGATCAATCAGAACGCAACTATGTGAAAAAGGGAAACGGTGAACGACTGAAAAGGGTGGATGAAATTGCACCACATGCTAGAGAAGATCACATAGAACACTACCTCAAACTACTTAAGCACAAATTCAAAGATAGTAACAAAATTGAGAGATGCACAGTTTCTATGTGAAAATAAAGGTGATCAAAGACAACAAAGATATGCGAAGGATGGACAAAATGCACCACAAGGAATATTATATTACTCCAAAATTGTGCACAATATTACAATAGAAATGAGGTAAGATTATTGTTACAAAACCCAAGAAGAAGGCTAGAGCTCCAGACCCTTGCCTTTATAGAAAAGGGACTGAGACAGAGAATAAAACCGACTGAATCCCTCCTTTTTGTATATATGAGACATATTACAATATATAGAATGAGAAAGAGAGAACATTCCAATCCCAAAATTACTTTTTCAACCACCTGTAAGATGCAATAAATGAGTACAATCAATGGTACCTTGCTTGTAAAAGACTCCTCCTTCTGTCCCTTGACTTGCAGTAATGAAATAATAATAGCCATACTCATTAAATGCATTCCCAACCACTTTCCAATTGTCTCTTTGAAGTGGGCTCTTTTCCTTCAAAGTCACCATCAATGCTTCATTAATTTCTACATTTATTGATTGATGTGCTTCGTGTTCGGTTTATTGGATCTAGAGATGTCTCTTTTGTTTTCACCCACCTACCTATTATCTCAATTTCTCCCCTCAAAAAAATTGATCAAACATGACCCTACACAGAAAAAATCTAAGGGTTGGCTCTGTCATGCAAGCCACATTTCAAATCCGACAATCGATCCCAAATCTAAGGAGTAGGTAAACTCGAAATGGAGGAGCAGGGTTAGAAAATGGGGCCGAACGACATCAAGAGATATCATAGCTTGACAGTAGAAGATTGAATCAAGGGGCTCAAATTTTCGGACTTCACATCGGATTCAACTCAAGGCCTAAGCCACCCAAGTATAAAAGGACTTGTGGAAGGTGCCATGTGTCAGCTTGGCACAACTCCAAGGATAGAATCCAACACGGAGACCTCAAATGAGCGCAGGCTCACCACGTGGCTAGGATTCAAAAAAGGGGCAGAACCAAAATTTGAACCGCCAAATCGACTAAGTATAGAAAAACTAGTGGACATATAAGACTCAAACATTCAAATGGACATATCTTTCGATCCAGTGCTCAAAATTCAACAAATTTGGTACCATTGGAAAGGTCTCAACCTCATCTACGCCATGAGAACATGAAACTTTAATTTTGATGAGGTTAGGTGGGTAAAAATGGGAAAATATATTCATTCCATTAATATGTGATCTGATTGCTCCAACAACCAGATCAAATTTGATTTGATCCACCGTTCTTCCTTCTTCGACACACCAAATAGGATATCAAAGTGGACTTGACAGATTGTGGGCAGATTTGTAGGGGCATTGATGGCTAGTATTTGGGCTTCCAAATCAGGTTTCCCATATCTTTTCTTCTCCTCTCTTCACTTCATTTATAAAGGTAAGAGCTTGGCTCATTTTAAAGGGATGGACATTTTTGTTTTACACCCTCCCTTCTTCCCTTGTCTCAGTAATTGAATCTATGGAGTTTTACAAACCTCCCTTCAATTTGTAATACAAATTTTGACTCTTGCCTACTATAATGTGTATTGTATCAACTCGGAGCAATAATATATGTCTATGGATGATTCTTAACCCTATCATGTGTTCATTGTTATATTCTGATCTCTCGTTGCGCTTTGGTTATCTCGTGTATGGTGGTTGTATTACATTTCTATGGTCTGTGTTAAATTGAAAAATGGGTGTTTAACATTCCTTTGGTGCATCACCTTGTTAGCTTAGGTTTATTTTTCTCGCATCTTCTCAACCCTGTCCCCTTGGCAAGATAGAGTATGTTTTCAAGAGATCCTCTGCAATTTATTTATGTGCACTGAACGAGAGGAATTGTTAGAGTAGGTATTTACCTTAGCTCATGTTCACCTAGGTACTTTATTTACCTTTATTGTATTTATCCTCACCCACTTATGTGTGTGGATATTTCTTTTATCTTATTTAGATATTAGGAGATATTATCTAGTTGTTAGGTATAGTTATTTCCTTGATCTATGGTATTGACTAGATCCTTGATGTCTAGTTCTCTCCTAAATCTATGGTCTTGATTAGTTCTTTGATGAATAGTTATTTCCTTGATTTATGGCTTGATCTACGACCTTGACTGGTTCTTAGATTGTTATTCCTTTCCTATTTAAGCAAGGCCCATTCTTAATGTATTGCATTGAGTTCCATAATAATATATGATATTGCTTCTCATTTGTTTGCAAAGGTTTATGTAAAGTTATTCTAGTGAATTAATTTCATCTTATTGATCGTGGTGTTTAATTAGCATCTGTGTTCTTGGCTTGGTACGATCTAGTTATCGTTCCTTTCAAGAATAGGAACCAAACTTCATCTGGATAGCTCTCTCAATTTCAAATTCCCACACTTTGAGAGATGCTCCTTTTATGCAATCACACCGAGAGTCTCAACCCATCTAGTTGCGGACATTTAGGGGTGCTATGATTTTTCACTAACAATTTTGACACGCTGGTGGGATGGTCCAAGCACCTTACCACTTCATCTTAGTAGGTTGGTGCGTTCTATTGAGAGTCGGCCTTTTGAGGCACATGTAAAACATATCAGGTGACTCCATCTGGTCAACAACCCATCTTTGAAGTTGCAAACCTCCCCATCCATTTTCATCCATTTTTCTTCCATCTCTTTCATCTTCTTCCATCCCATGAGGTTGTGCAATCATGACTTCATTCCCATCTTGGAACTCACACTTGCAGCAGCAACAATGTAGTCCACCTCCAATGTATTTCCCAACTCCTCCATATCAGCATTATGATTAGATCCAAAACCATTATGCTTACCCATATGAGTAGTGTCAAAACCATTTTGGCCATGGAGCTTATCAAGAACAAAGGGAAACAGACAATGGTGACATACATGGAAAATGTTGATCTGTGGAGAAGATTCAAGGGATGGAGGCTAGCATGGTGCAGTCCAAGGCTACAACACAGATGAAGGCATTCAGGATTGGTTTTAGGGCACCTTGTCCATGGGGAGGCCCTTTTCCAAGACATTACAGCCCTCAGGAGAAGCTTGACTTCATGGTTGAAGTGCTTTGCCTCAACTTACACAGTGGATTGAGGATATTGAGGCATATGAGAAAAGTGTGAGACAACCTTTTCAATGGGTAAGTCAATCACCAGCTCCCTGTCCTTCATTTTCTCTTTCTCAAGCTTTATCATTTCAGCAGTGTCAAGAGTCAAGCCCCTCAGTTGCTGCCCCAAGTGTTGATTTCTCTTCTCCATCTCCTAATCTCCCATCTCATCTTAATTCTTCTACCCTTTTCCCTTCCAAGCAGTCATTCCCTCCAAACAAATAGGAAGTTCCACTTCCCTCTCTACCACAAACAATAGCAAAACTGGTTGAAACCCAACTTACCACTCCTCCTTTCCTAAGTCCATATGGGGAAGAAAATCAAAATCCAGATCAAGGAGAGCAACAAAGAGAGGAGGAACCCAACAGAGAAGAAATGATAGAAAATATGAAGAGTTGGGCTACCAGATTCTAGATTACAAAGATCCCCTTGATGGTTAAGCCAACAAAAGAGGTCAAGGTTGAAGAGCCAGTGGTGACTAAGGCTGAGTTTACAGTAGAAGAAGAACAAGAACAAAAAGGAGAAGATCAACAATCTATTTAGTCTCTGAATGTAGTGTCCATAATGGAAATTTTTCTGAAGAGGATGCTTGATCTAATCCAAGTTGCACAATCAGTCAAGAAGGAAGAAGAAAAATCAGCTCCAAGTCCAGTTAAAGAGGAGCATATGGAGGTGACCAAGATAGATTCAGAGGCACTGAATCATGAGTTGGTTGCACAAGAAAATACAAACCCCTCTCCCATTCAACCTCTCCAAAAGTATGATTTTTGGAAGATCCTGAACTCACTAGCTTCATGTTTGAAGATGAAGCTTCATATGGTGAAAATAATGAATATTTTAAGATCACCATGCAAGAGGGAGAGACCTTGCTACAATAGGATAGTAAAGATTTTGATTTCCTATCAGACTCAAAAGAATGTTTTGATAAGAAGGAGCCATTTGAAATTGTAATATTTTCTCCCCCATCATTCATTCTTCAACCAAAAGAACCTATTGTCATGGAAGAGAATGTGCAAGCACAACCTGCAGTTTGCAACATGCCTCCTGAATCAAAGTTCTAAGATTTTGATCTTCCAAAAGTCACACCTATTGCTGAGGAAGGGAAAGAGTATGAGGCTATCATCCCTCTCACATCACCCATCTAGGAAGATCTACAAGAAGACTCCATTTTTGGAGTTAAATATCATAAAGCAGGGAAAATTCAAAGGACCGGACCTTGCCCAATCAGATACTTGGCTTCATTGGAGCCAAGGGAGAAGCCATAACTAGTCATGCTTACTCCTGAGCATGAGGATGAGCTTCAAAGTATCAAGGATCAACTGCAATTCCTCTTCAATCCAAATATAGAGCAACTAAAAGAGGTATTTTTCTTGTTTCCAGTTGATACCTTGATGATTTGGGTGGAGGATTGGCCTATTGTCAGTTTTTCACTCATACCAACAACCAGATTCAGTGCCAAATCATCTTCATGGCTACAAATTATAAGAAGGGGCAACTACTTTGCATTTCTAGTATCAGGTTTTGTTTGAAATTGCTTGTCTCTTTCGTTAGTGTAGGGTAGCAGTAGGTTTTATTCCTCTAAGTGTGTATGCACATTGTCTTGTTATAGTTTAGGTTTGTTTTCAGCAGAAGAAGTGCTTTTACACACTCTGCATGTCTTATTTGAGGCATGTATGATTTAGTCTTTGTATATAAGTTTTGATTTGTATTTCTCCAGAGGTACCATACACCAAGCCCTTCAGTGTTAGCAGCAGAGGGACTCATAGTTTCCTGTAATAGTTGTTAATATCAAATGAAATAAATGCAAAGAAACTAAAATCATTTTCGAGGGAGTCCATTTCTAGGGATAGGTGAAGCCCCAGCAGGGTGAGTTTAGGGTCAACAGGATGCAAGAAATTGGGGAGAAGTTTTAAAGTAAAAAGGATCAGTATCATGATATCATCTTTGACTCCATACCCAATGGATGTTTCAAGGTTACTGGTCTCTTCATCTAGTAGGTAGATGTCCCCGTGAGTCACCAAATTGTTATCTCAATTTGTCCCCCTGAAAAATTGATCAAACATGACCCTGCACCGAAAAATCTAAGGGTTGGCTCTGTCATGTGAGCCACATTTCAAATCCTACAATCGATCCCGAATCATGGAGTAGGAAGACTCAAAATGGAGGATCAGGGTTGGCAAATGGGGCCAAACGATGTCAAGAGAGATCAGAGCTCGATAGTAGAAAATTGAATCAAGGGGCTCAAAGTTTTGGACTTTGCATACGATTCAACTCAAGGCCCAAACTACCCAAGTATAAATAGACTCGTGGAAGGTGCCATGTGTCAGCTTGGCGTAATTCCAAGGGTAGAATCCAAAATGGAGACCCCAAATGAGTGCAGGCTTGCCATGTGGCTAGGAGTCAAAAAGGGGGCAGAATGAAAGTTGAACCGCCAAATCGACTAAGTATAGAAGAACCGGTGGAAGCCTCCACGTGTCTCTTCGGCACACCTTCAAGGGGCAAAGAAAAAGGTGGAGACTCAAACAAGTGCCAAGCCTCCACATGTCCCAAGTCCGAAAAGGATCGAGTCGACAGTTCAAAAGTCAAAATGGGGCAGAGCCATGGAAGGTTCCACGTGTCAACTCGACGCACCTTTAAAAATCAACTCCAAAGGATGTCTACCAAACTAGTGCCATCCCTCCACATGTCTAGAGCCCCAAAAGTTACACCAGCCATTGAAAAGTCTTGAGCCAATGGAAGATACCACATGTCTCTTCAGGTGTAACTTCAAAGGTAAATCCAAAAGTGGGTCTCCAAACGAGCACTGATCTCCCACGTGTCCCAGGACTTGATGATGCAAGTGTTCACTCGATGCCTTGAATCGGCTAAGTATAAGAGCATCGGCGGAGGCCTCCACATGTCTCATCAATGCAACACTAAGGTTGGGTCCAAAGAGTGGAGACTCAAACATGCGCCATCTCGCCACATAATCGGGGACCCGAAAAGGTGATAGGCTCAAATTGGATAAGTATAAAAGAAACAGAGCTAAGATGCTTTGAGGCCTCCACATGTACAATATGCGTAATTTCAAATGGCACGGCCCCAAGTAGAGACTCAAATGAGCGTGAGGCTTCCACGTGTCCCAAGTCCAAAATGGGGCAAAGCCGGCCGTTTAAATTGACTAAGTATAGAAGGGTCAGCGAGAATCCACCACATGCCTCATCCACACAAATTCAAAGGTAGAATTCGGAGGGACAATCCCAAACAAGTGTTGAGCCTCCATGTGTCTCAAGTCAGACATATGGCCTCATTGAAAAAAAAGGACTTGGCTAAAACAAAAATAAATAGAGCAAAGCCACGGAAGGAGCCACGTGTCTCTTGGGTGCAAATTTAAAAACAAAGTATAAAAGTTGTCCCCAAATGAGCGCAGGCTCGCCACGTGGCCATGTTTCAAGTCACGGTGGGAAGGCGGGTCGTCGGGGGTAGTTTGAACTTTTCGGCTCGAGAAGGCATAAACTATAAAATTAAGGTGCACCTCTGCTGACACCTAGAGAAGCCACATGTCAAGCCTAAATTACAAGCAGACCAACGGGCCTTGGAAGGATTTTTCACCAAAAGTAGATCGACAGAGCTAGGGAGGAATTTTCCCCAAAATGGGAAAATGTGGACCAGCAGGCCCAATGATGAATTTTGCCAAAAGTGGGTTTGCAGGGCCGCAGAGGAAATTTTTCCAAAAGTGAATTGCAGGCTTATAGGATGCGGGGCATTTTTGTAGTTTTGTAATTTTTGAAAAGGTGAAAAGTGAATTTCGGGCCCACGGACCCATTCTACTAAACTGTTTTTCACCATTTTTGTATGGATCCGACTCAAACATTCAAATGGACATATCTTTCAATCCAATGCTCAAAATTCAACAAATTTGGTACCATTGGAAAGGTCTCGACCTCATCTATGCCATGGAAACCTGAAACTTTAATTTTGATGAGGTTAGGTGGGTAAAAATGGGAAAATGTATTCATGCCATTAATATGTGATCCGATTGCTCCAACAACCAGATCAGATTTGATTTGATTTGTCATTTTTCCTTCTTCGACACACCAAAAAGCAATTGAGGCAGACTTGACAGATTGTGGGTGGATTTTCAGGGGCATTGATGGCTGGTAGTTGAGCTTCCAAATCAGGTTTCCCGCCTCTTTTCTTCTCCTCTCTTCACTTCATCTATAAAGGTAAGAGCTTGGCTCATTATAAAGGGTGGACATTTTTGTTTGGCACCCTCCCTTCTTCCCTTATCTACAAGTGAATTTGTGGAGTGTTCCAAACCTCCCACTTAATTTCTAATACAAATTTTTGCCTCTTGGCTACTGTAATTAACTGTATCTACACTAGAGCAATAATATATGTCTGTGGATGATTCTCAACCATCTCATGTGTTCATTTTTATATTTTGATCTCTCATTATAGTTTGGCTATCTGGGCATGGTGGTTGTATTAAATTTCTATGGTTTGTGTTAAATTACAAAACAGTGTTTAACATTCCTTTGGTGCATCACCTTGTTATCTTACGTTTATTTTTCTCGCATCTTCTCAACCCTGTCCCCTTGGTAAGATAGAGTAGGTTTTAGAGTAGATCCTCTGCAATTTATTTTTGTGCACCTGAATAGAGGAATAGGAACCGACCTTCATCTGGAGAGCTCTCTCAATTTCAAAGTCCCACACTTTGAGAGATGCTCCATGTTATGCAATCACACTAAGAGTCTCAACCCAATAGGTTACAAATATTTAGGGGTGTTGTGTTTTTCACTAACACTACCCTTACTAAAAATAAGAACTCCACTTTTTTTGGGTGTAGATGATATCGAGATCTTTCCAAAAAGTCCAATTTTGTTAAAATCGGAGTTCTGGGTCAAACGTTATGCTCGTTTGAACTTCAAGGTCATGCATTTCACGCGAGTTCTCACAATATTTTAAAAGATCTAAGCATTTAAAATTCATTGTGGGATTCGTGATTAATCCTACATTGAATTGACCTGCCGCCAATCTTTTGCAGCCTATTTTTGGTTCGGAGTCTATATGTGTTGAGCTCCACGTGGAGGCCAAGTGTATCCTTAGGGTCTCTAATTTTCTTGCACCTTTCGAAAGTACACTGAGTTGACACATGGCTCCTTTACTTTTCATTCAATTTTTAATGGGACTCATTGTATATTAATATGAGGATCCTTTCCTTGGTTGGCCCCTCATTATTGACTCCGGTGAAAGTCCCACGGGAGTTTGGAGTTTAACTTTTCCCTCTCACTTTTTGGAAATGCACCAAGCTAACACAGTACCTTCTACGGCTCCTTTTTCACTTTGTGATTTGGCTAAGTATTCTCTTATATTTCGAGGGCTTGATTCTTTTTACATTTTCTTTGAAACTCTCAGAGCTATCTTGATTAATCAATAGAAATTTTCTTGTTATCTAATTTCAGTGGGTGGTGGAGGAAATTTGATAACATTATGGTGACTCATGAGTATCCATTATCCTACTAACATGGATGAACCCATTGTTTGTATCTATCTATTGGGCATGGAGCCCGCATCATCATCATGAGCTGATTTGAACCTTGATTCCAGTATTTGAAGTGTCGTTGCTTGCTTCTGTAGCTGCTAGCTGATCCTTGCACTTTTCAACTCTCATAAGGAAACTCTATAATTTGTTTTGTGAGAGTAGAAAATTGTTTTTGACATTGAATTTCACTCATTCTCACATCTGCGATTTTGAGGCTGAAGGATGGAGCGGATTCTAGATTGGGCTATCAGTCGATCCTGCAGAGGTGTAGAGGCTTGTTGTAATTCATTCTAGAGAGAGTCAACAAGGTTGCCTCCTTAGCTGATTTTAGTTGCTCTACATTTGTTTGATTTGAATTTTGTAACTTTTACAGGAAACTGTGGGTCTCCCTCATGTAAATACTAAAGGACCTGGTGCATGTAATTTTGGAGCAATATGAACAAAGATACATACAAAGATTAAATCATACATGCCTTAAGTAAGACATGTAGAGTGTGCAAAAGCACTTCTTTTGCTAAAAGAAAATCTACTCCTACTCCTACGCTAACCAAAACAAAGAAAATCTAAACAAATCCTGCTACAGGAAGGGAGAAATATCTTCCCTTCTTTAGAAAGTGCGGCCATGTAATCAATTTAACAATGGTTATGTCCTGTAACAAAAGTGGAAAGATACCTTCCACTCTTCTACCCAAGATATCAACAAACAAAAAGAATACCTCCTCAAGATGTTCATCTTTTGGTTGGAGGTGTTGCGGCTGACCCTTGGTGTATTGAAGATCATCCTCATGCTCTGAAGTGAGCATGACTAGTATTGGCTTCTCCATTGGCTCCCATGCTGCTAGATATTTGATTGGGCATGGGGCCCTAGGAACCAATGGGCTGATCCTTTTGATTTTCCCATTCCTTTGAATCTCATCCTCATGAATGGGGATATTTTGCAAACTTTTGGAAGAACATGATTGCTTGTAGGATGACTTCAATGTCTCTTCTCTTCTACAAAAATTCCACTTCTTCCAAAAATACCCTTACTATGATGATTGATTTGATCTTGTTGTCATTATCTTCTTCTTCCTCCTCAAACATAAATTTTGAGAGATCAAACTCCTCCACAAAATCAGATTCCTACAAATATGTGATAGAAGAAGAATCTAAAAATGTATCATTAAAAGAAAGCAAGAAGCTTCCTATGATTTCTTCTTCATTCAAGGGTCCAAAATCTAATTTGTTCTCCTCCACAACATGAAGTTCTCCATGGTTGGTTGCAACTGATGATGATGATTGTGGTGGCTCAATGTAACCTTTCATAAGTGCAGTAAGCTCTAGGCATGCAGGAAAATGAGGGTCACTTTGCATTCTATTGAAACATCTTGCATTTTAGGGATATTTTCCTCTTTTGTTTACACATGCTCCTCCTCTTGTGGACTTGGGGCTACCTCTTTCTTAGGTTTAATTAGTAAGGGGATCTTATCAATCCCGAAACTATGAGCCCATCTTTTCCAATCTTCAGCTATTTCTTCTTGACTGGACTCTTCTTCTGGTTTTCCTTGATGAATTTAGTATTGCTTTCTTCCCCAGATATACTTGAGACAACAAGAGGAGGGTTGGGTTGGGTTACCACAAGTTTTGTAACCATTTTTGGTGGAGAAGGAAGTGGAAGATCTTTGTTTGGAGGGGATGACTATTGGGAAGGAAAAAGGGAAGAAGAATCGAGATGGGATGGAAGACTAGGAGATGGAGAAGGGAACTCAACATTTGGAGCAGCATATAATGGGCTTGAATCCTGAAAATGCTGAAATGGTAAAGCTTGAGAAGGAGAGAAAGAAGAACAAAGAGCTGGTGATTGACTTACCCATTGACAAGGTTGTCTTGTACTTCGCTCATATGTTTCAATACCCTTGATCCATTGTGTAAGCCTGTTATCCCATTTTTGAGTTTACGCCAAAATGAGATAACCCTAAGAAATTTTTGGAGCTGATTTTCTAAGGATCACCTCTCAGAGAGAGATAATCGGACTTTCGGATTTCACAAGCAAGACAACATGTGTTTTGGGTGCTTCATGTCGTGTGTTCCCGAAACACGAAACTGCCGCATCGTAAGGTAAGTCGGGTTTGCAAACCTTCCGAGCATCGGAACATGCCTTCGTCAAAACATGCTCCATGTCGCATCTCTTCCGATCCCCGAAGCCCGATTTACTCCTTTGTTTCGGATTTCCAGGGAAATCAAACATCATGCTTCATGTCGATTTTTTCCCGCAACACTCGAAACCCAAATTACTCTAAGAACCTTTGTGTCGGGTTTGGATATCCCAAGCATGCTGACATGGCATTAATGCCGAGTTGTCGGGTAGTTGGCACGTGTCAACTGAAGTGTATTAAATGCGAATTTTCTTATATATATTCAGATTTCCACGTCATTTTTACCAGACGTACTTTTTACCTTGTGGATTTTCGCGCATGCATCTTGACCCCGAAACCTGAAATTCACCTCTGTGCCTGATTGCATTGCTCATTTTTTATCATTCCTTGTCCTGGTTGAAGGTATTTTTCTTCATTATTTGTTTGTGGTTTTTGTGGATTAATTGTGTAAGGAATTCTTCCAAGTTTCTTATCAAGGTTGTTTTGGGGTTTTTATCTTTTCCATTTTGGGGGTTGTTTTCTAAAATCAAGTTTATGTTTTAGGGTTTTCCCCCTTTGGAATTAGCACTTTGTTTTATTCCCCAGAATGTTGTTATAATTGAAAATATGTTCGGGATATAAATGGTGAAGGAAACCCGCATGTTTCAACTCAAAAATTACCCTATTCCCTCTTCTCGGGTTTCGCAGGGTGCTTTGCAGTGTTCAAAACCGCAGTATATCGGATAGTCTCAGTGTCGGGTTTTCCGAACTCTCCGGCATTCTTCTCAGTGTCGGGTTTTTCGCAGTGTTCAACATCTCCTGATCTCCGACACCCTCCTCCTTCGAAATTCCTCATGTCGGACCCTGGTCCATCACAAGAAAAGACTGAAAAGTCAGGGAGGATGAAATACAAATTCAGGAAGGTGGAGTCTCCATCCTATATTGACTGTAATTTTGACATCCGAGATACAGAGCTCGAAACGTGGATATGGAGGATTTCTGGAATAGGGTCAAGAGCTCTTCTCAAACTCCATGGATGAAATCAATAGTCGGCAGTGGCCTACCTCTTGCGGTAGGCTTCCCTATGTCCGCTCAGTGCCCCGAGTTCATCTTGGCCTGTGCTTCAAATTATGACTCTGCTTCTCGTTCTGTGAAAAACTAGGTGGGAGAAGTCGTAATCAAATTGGACGGAGGTTACTTCGATGACCTTCTCAAGCTGCCTAATTTTGAAGAATATGGAGATATGGATCTCAAGTCAGCCCAAAAATCTTGGGATAATGATAAGGAGGATTGCATCAAGCACGTAAATAAGAAGTTTCTAATCAAAGCCAAACCAGTTGTTTCTAGGTTCCCAAGACTTGTTCCCAGAAGTGATTTCATTCAGGAAATCAACGATATCATTACTCTGTTGAGTCGGGTTTTTGGTTTCCCCGAATCAAATGTTTTCCAAGGATGGATGTACCAGTTCATGATCACTATTAAGAAGAATCAACAGGGAATTGATTGGGGTACTCTTATCAGTAACGAGATAGATTCTCAAATGACAACAGTCCTATCTACGGGAAAGTTTTACATGTCCTCGTATGTCACCTATGCAGCGGCCGGTATGAGGAACTATCCGGGTTGGACACCAAGGGGAACAAGACAGTGGACCATGTTTATCAGTATTTTCCTCAGCTGACAAGAAAAGGGTCTGAAGATCAATTCAGAAGGGTAAATGACACCTTCTTTTACGAAAACATCTACAGGTTAAACCCTGAATTAAGGAAAACGAGAGTCTCAGATGAGGCATGGGCTGAAGTTTCAAAATGGGGTTGTGTCTTCTTGCAATTTAAGAAGTTCACATATCTTCGAGTAGTCATGTACCCAGGGGATCCTTTCCATTTGCCCAGATATCTAGGGGACAAACTAATCTTGATGGAGTTGGTTAGGCAATTGTTGGATTTTCACAAGTTCCAACAGAGTAAACACAAGGCCACCGTATCTTTCCCAATTTCTATTGGAAGGTATACTTGTTCGACAGTGGTGAAAGCCAAGAATGTTGTCCATGAGCTTCAAGATAAGTTGAAGAAGCACATGAAGCCCCGAGACGGGTTTGATTTTCAAGGAGTCCTCAAGGCATATGGAACTCTGCACCTGCACATACCAAGCATAGAGGACATCTGGATTGATTTACGTGATGAGGTTGCTGTATCAAGAAAATATCATAGTAGATTGACACTTGCTGAGATTCAAACACTTGAGCTCGCTAACTTACCAGAAGGTACTAGTGATAATGAAAGTGTTCTGGACCCTTCCTATGATGGACTGAATGAAGATCAATATGTTTTCCCACCTATTGATTGGTCTATCAGTGAAAAAGCCTCCATTACGGATAGGTCAGCCCTGATTCTTGCACGCACCAAGGCATGGCTCATCTCTTGGGGAATGAGTTTTAAAGATGATAATTTTTCAAAGTTGGTTGCTTCAGAGGTGGGGCCCTCCAAAAAGGAAAAGACAAAAGATCTTCTAAGGGGCCTATAAAGGTCAAGTTTTTCAAGAAGAGAAGAGAATGGGAAATCTCTTTAATTGTTTCTCCAGTTGAAACGGTGAATGTGCCAGAATCACCAACACCACCAGAAATAGGAGAAATTTCTTTGGAAGGAGAAGGAAGCCAGCCTCTGGTTTCACCATTTGTTGACTGCCCAACTGAAGAGACCTTATCTCTTGCATCCCAGGCCTTGGAGTCTGGATCTGCGCTTCCTCCCTCACAACCACTTCTACCTCCTCATTCCCCATCGACTTCTTCAATCATGGCCAGCATTTTCTCTGGACTCTCACCCCTCTCTGCTGGTACCAAAGTAATCACCAACATGCCCCCTCTTGTGCCTCTTTTTATTGAATCTGCTGCCACACTGGTAACTGTCCCCACTTCGCCATTAGATCTCTCTCCTCCTGAAAGTATGATACCAACTTCTACAATAGTGGCAACTCCCTCTGACACGCCTCAATGGCTACTCGAGAAAACTCTGAGGAAGAGGAAGGTGATTGTACCCATACCAGCCTTTGATTTTAGCTCACTCAAGGCTTCTACTGCTAAATCAGCCAAGAAACCCAAAATAGTTTCAAGGGTTTTGGTGGATGCTTCAGGGCATAAGTTTGCAGAGATCGCCACTCCTACGACTGACAAAACCAAAGAGGACATAACAGCCTCTGACTATCAGATAACCAGGGTGGCTCTAGGAGAGGTGACAACGGAAGGAGCACAACAGGATGCACGGGATGCCACAAATGTGTTGTGCCAGAAATTGAAGGAAACAAAAGACAACAGAGATGAGCTTAAAAGAAAGGTGGAGCAGTTGACTGAGGTATTGCTTAAGCTCTCTAAACCCCTTGAATCCATATCATCTTCCTCTATCCCTGTCGGATTCGATTTCTCATCAGTGCCTACAATTGAGAAGATTAATAAAAAAGGAAGGGTGGTCGATGAATGGATCCAAAGGCTGCTCCAACAGGGGAAGGAAGTGATTCAAGATACCATGGAAGTCTATCAATCTTTAGGGAATATTCAGAGTGATGGAGAAAATATGGACAATGATTTCTCCCAAGAAATTGGACATCTTGATTTGACTTTTGAAGCTCTCCAGGCATTAAAGAAAATGCCATCACGCCTCTGGTAGAAGAAGAGGCAACATACCACATGAGGATAAGCATTTCCAGCTGACCAAAGCCATCAGATTCAAGGTAAAGATTCTCAACGAAGCCTGTGGTAAATTGAGAGAATCAAGGGATCAATTGATTGATGGCAAAAGTGACCTGGAAGAAGAATTGCTTAAAATTTGTGCAAAAGTGTCAGTTGGAAATTCGGGCATCCTATCAGCTGACGATCTTTTCAAACAAGTCCAAGAGTCTGTTCAGCATGAACCAACTCACGGATTTGGTATTGAAATCATCGACAGGTTTGTGAAGATTGAACATTCTTTGGAGGCCTTGAGAAGACTCAGCAAAAGATTGAGGAAACTTCCCGGTAGTGCCAGTGACACTCATGAAACCTGCGAAGTTTTGAGTGATCATTCCACTGCACCTGATGAAAATGAAATGCAAGGCATAATCCGAAAGTTCCAAGAATTTCGGAACAAACAAGCTCAGTTGGAGGAAGGGAAAGATGAGGAAGAAAAAGATGACGATTCAGACTAAGTTTTGATGTTTCATGTCATTTCAATCTTGAAATTGACATGTCTTTTTCATTTCTGTTTCGTCACATAGGAAGCAAATTTTGACTTGGTCTCCTGCGTGAGAGTCAAGCAAAATAGGACTCTCGTTAAAAGACTATTTTCTAGGATTCATCCTATTTTCTCTCTACTCTTTTCTATTATAAATTAGGGATGTGTGTACACTCTAAAGGGTCGAGATTTTTGAAATATTGGGAGCTATTGGGAAGAAGAAAAACTTTGTGTTTTCTTTTAATCATTTTGAGGAATAGGAGTTGATACTATTTTGCAAACTTTGTGTTGTGAGATATATCTTTCTTAAGATATTGTTCTTACGTTCATAATCTTAAACTATTCTTTGTTTAGCATCTTGGTGTTTCTAATCATTTCAGACATTATATTTATGATCTAAAGCTCGTATGATTATTTCGTGCTCTGTGTTTACTCGAAAGAAAATACGTTTCTCTCATTTCCTTTCCATTGTGTTTCTTTCATTGTAATAATTTCCTACCCAGTCCATTTACAAAAATAACATCTTCACATCGTGTGGATGTGGATTTCGGGATTCTATCCCAACCCCAATGGTTAGATTAGTGTGAATACTGTATATATTGTTTTTGTTGTGTTTTAGATTAGTAATAAATAGGCAGCCTCACCTGTCTTTGAGGAGGGATTTAATCCCATATACTGTGGTTGAACCTCATATTTTGGATTGACAAAATATCCAACCAACAAAGCCGGGAAACATTTCATCCCATAAATCAAGCTTATCCTGCGGGCTATAGTGTCTTCAAAAAGGGCCATTCCATGGACAAGGTGCCTTGCAACCAATCCTAGATGCCTTCATTTGTGTCATAGACCGAGTTTGAACCATGACTGCCTCCATTTTGTAGATCTCCTCTAATAGGCCAACATCCTCTATCTAACTGTTGTCCTCATACACATACCCATGTTCTTGATAGGTTTCATATCCCAACTAATTTTTACATTGCTCATGTGGGTAATCATAGTAGTTCTGAATCTGATCATAGTGCTGATCTAGAGGATTTGAGAAGCTCATTAGAGGTTTCTTATACTTTAGCTAAGTGTTTATTCCATAGTGGGAATGAATTCATGGTTGCACAACTTCATAGAACAAAAGGAAATGGGAGATGTGGAAAGAAATATGAATGAAGATCAATGAAAGAAAGGTCTACAAATTTAGAGAATGGGTTGCTTGGATCATGCGAAGTCGCGGATGTGCTTTGTATGTGCCTCCATAGGTTGAGTTTCACTAAGAACACACCAACTTGATGAAATGAAATGACAAGATGCTTCAATCTGTCCCACGTCAAGTGTGCGATAAAATTTTTGATGATTATCCTTGGCGGATGGATCATCAAAGTCATAGGAAACCTTAGGTTAGTGGGATGTGCACCCTAAGGTGACCTCTAGATTTTAAAGAAGTGGCTATTCTCTGTAGTGTAAGATGAGGGTTAGAAAAATGAAACAAAACATGAATTTTAATAAGGGCGATGCACCGAACGAGCCTTATAAGAGTTCAATGAGGAGCGCAATTGTCTACAAAAAGAAATGGTGAACGATTGAAAAGGGTGGATGAAATTGCACCACAAGCTAGAGAAGATCACATAGAACACTACCTCAAACTACTTAAGCACAACTTCAAAGATAGTAACAACATTGAGAGATGCACAGTTTCTACGTGAAAATAAAGGTGATCAGAGACTATAAAGATATGCAAAGGATGAAAAAAATTCACCACAGGGCATATAATATTACTCCAAAAATTATGCACAGTATTATAATATAAAAGAGGCAAGATTGTTGTTACAAAAGCCAGGAAGAATGATAGAGCTCTGGACCCCTTCCTTTATAGAAAAGGACCGAGACATAGAGGAAAACCAACCGACTCCCTCCTTTTTTATATATATGAGACCCAGATTACAATATATATAATGAGAAAGAGATAAGAGTCCAATCCCGAAATTGCTTTTTCAACCACCTATAAGATGCAATAAATGAGTGCAATTAATGGCACCTTGCTTGTAAAAGACTCCTCCTTCTATCCCCCGACCTTGATAATGAAAGAATGATTTTCATGCTCATTAAATGCATTCCCAACCACTTTCCAACTGTCTCTTTGAAGTGGGCTCTTTTCCTTAAAAATCACCATCAATGCTTCATTAATTTCTGCATTTATTGATTGATGTGCATCGTGTTTAGTTTATTAGAGATGGATATGTCTCTTTTGTTTTCACCCATCTACCCTCTCTAAAAATATGACCTCCACTTTTTTGGCGTAGAGGATGTCGAGAGATTTCCAAAAGTTCAATTTTGTGAAAATCGAAGTTTTGGGTCAAAAGTTATGCTCGTTTGAACTTTGGGGTCGCGTGTTTTACATGGGCTCTCACAATATTTTAAAATATCTGAGCATTTAAAATTCTTGGTGGGATTCATGATTAATCCTACATTTAATTGACTTGTCACCAATCTTTTACAACTTACTTTGGGTTCGGAGTCTATATGTGTTGAGCTCCACGTGGAGGCCAAGCACATCCCTAGGGTCTCCACTTTTCTTGCACCTTTTGAAAGTGCACCGATATGACACGTGTCATCTTCCACGGCTCATTTACTTTTCCTTCAAGTTTTTAATGGGACTCATTATATATTGATATAAGTATCCTTTCCTTGGCGGGCCCCTCATTATTGACTCCACGTGGAAGTCCCGCGGGAGTTTGGAGTTTCACTTTTCCCTCTCACTTTTTGGAAATGCACTTAGCTGACACTTGGTACCTTCCACGGCTCCTTTTTACCGTGATTTGGCTAAGTCTTCTCTTATATTGCCAAGGGCTTGATTCTTTTTACATTTTCTCTAAACTCTTAGAGCTATCTTGATTAATCAACAAAAATTCTCTTGTTATCTAATTTCAGCGGGTGGTGGAGGAAATTTGATAACATTATCCACAGACATCTCAAATTCATTCTCAATTTGGGAGACCTAGATTTTATACAAAATTAGAGGCTTGACACCTTGGTCGAGTGTCTCTTATAAAATACTTCCCAAGGCTTTGTAATTTTTATCGATGCATGTTACATGTGGTATTTAGTCTAAAACAAATAGGGTTTATTTGTAGCTATAATATCATAGAAATTATTATTCTCAATTTAGAAGGTATATAAAGGGTTAGTCGATAAAAAGAAAGTTGTGTTTTTTAAAATTGATTATGATAAATCCAGTGACAAGATCAAATGGAAATTTATTCTAGAAATTCTCAAAGTTCTCGATTTTTAGTCAAAAATTATGAACTCGGTTTGAATGTTGTTTTCTTATCCTTAATTTTATCTCTTATTAATGGTATCAAAATTGAAATTTTTGTCCTCTTTCATTTGATTTTGTATGGCTTCCCTCTTGAACCTACACTATATATTATAAACGCCAATTAATTTTCCTATCTCATAGAAAGGTCTCTCAATAAGATTTGGTTATTTAGGAATATTTATTTGGGATTACCCCTTATGAAATGTGTCAATGGCCAATTCGTTGATGACTCATTTCTTGCCTTGTTGTCCAAGATGAGAATATCATTCAAAGACACCATGCTCTTCCTTGAGTTTTATTGCTTAGACTATGGCTCAAGCAGTTAGTGGAGTAATAGTCAATGTTATACAAAATCCTTTCTACCTCCACCTCCTAGTTGGTTTCTTTTCAACGGAAGTGGATTTAGTATAGATAAATCTTCCAATTTCTAGGCATTCCTTTTACCTTTCAAGAAACCCTCACTTTCCTTTAGTAGTATGTGATTGAAAAATTGGAGAAGAAACTCTCTTATTGGATCACAAAGCCCCTTTCCTTGGAATGTATCATATTTTCTCCAAGCTTCTTATATCCACAGATGTTTTTATTGATTTTTTTAGGCTCTAGCGAAGCTTATTATATAAAGATTGTGAAATTGTATAGATATTTTTAGTAGAATAGCTTAGAACTTGGTAAAGGTTTTCATAGAGTTTCTTGGGATTGGTTTTCCTAGATAAAGAGTCTGGTGGCCTACGATTGTTAAAAATTGAGCATATTGAGGTGTTTCCATTTTTGCCAAATGGATTAATTATGCCATTAAAGGGAAGGACGCGTGAAAAATCCTCTAATGAATTATATATTTACAGGTTTCCCATAAAAAATAAGACTTGTAAAGGATTAGAATTTCAAAACCTTCTTATCATCAAATCTTTGGTGAAGGTCGCGGATTGTTCATTATATAAAGAATTCAAAAATCTTGGGAAAAAAAAATCTTATCTCTTGTTGAATAGAGATGAGTTGAAAATGGGTTTTTCATCAATGATCAGTCATTTTCATGGTCTTTAGTTATTAATTTCTCTAATGTTCCATTAGTATAGGTTCGATGGATGCATTCCCTTAATTTTTTCAAACGATGGATTCACATAGTGCAAGATGTCTATTGCGAGAAAACCCAATAAATTACTTTCATTCAACCAAACATTGAGCTCAAATTTTCCTTGGTCAATTGGGATCAAGAATCTCCTTAGGTAGTTACTGAGATGTTATTCCAAAGGAAATGTCGCACAATGTTGGGGTTCTCTCTTCACGTACATAGTGGAAATATTGGAGATGGTTTCCAAATACACCTTTTCAAAACTGCTTGTTCAACAAGGGCTATGAATTTTAAAACCCAAGTTTCTCATAGTGGACAAACTCATTTTTTTTTGTTTCTACACTCTTTTGTACATTGTTGGCAATGTAGATTTTTCACTATCCAAGTATGTGATTGTGAAACCCAAGCTTTCTCATTTCACTTGGTGTCTCATTAACTAGGGTTTATCCGTTTTCCAATGGCTTATTCATTTAGGTGTTATGGAACCCCACTTCTCATGTTGTTTCCACATGGAAACCCTTATGCACATCTTCTAGTTTTGCTAAAAATTCCAAACCATTCGACTTATATTCTTGATTCTTCCATCCCTTCCAAATTGATCCATTTCACCGGAAGCATATCTTAGGGCATTGGTTGGGAATCCAAATGGCCTTCACCCAAGATTAGCATACTTTTAGAGTGGAAATTCTATTTTTCATTTGGAAAGAAAGAAACGGAACTATTTTTATTCATGTTTTCTAGTTTATAATCTTTTTACTTCTAATAAAGCTATGATTGTGTCTAAATATTTTATGCATATTACAAGGTGCAAGCGTGGAAGGTGGAACTAGATTATTCTCGCCTCTAAACCCTCTTTGGACCTGCTAAGGAAACACCCCTTGCAATGTTTCTCGAATTTAATCACCCTCTGCCCCTTAGAGCCTCCTACCAAAAGGTAGGAGGCATTGTTGTTGTAGGTCTCATTACCACTTTAGTAACCACTCTTGATGGGACTCACTCCCACTCTCTGTGACAGCCTCAACATGGGGAATGGGGCTCATCTTTGTCTTGTCATCACATTCATGATCTGTCTTCTGCAACAGACATGTTTCCGTAGTTGGTTATGGCAATTTTGCCACTTTGGGGCCAAGATAAAGACAATGAAGAAAAAATGAAGGTGTTGAAACTATTTCCACTCGTTTGTAGCCCATTCCTAATGCGTAAGACCCTCTAAATGGAAAGTGGGGCATGCCTTACAACAGAGTCCCTCCTTCTTTATTAGTGGTTTTTGCCTAAGTTTCATGTATTCTTGGTTTATGTCTTGGTTTTTAAATATGTTTGTAGCCTTAAGGCTTGTGTAATGTTTATTTCAATTCCCATGCCACATGTTTTTATGTCAACATTTGTACTATTCTAATTTTTGTAATATAGTCACCATTTCATCAAGTTGTTTAACATTATGATCTATTCAAAATTTTACAAATAATGTTGATAATTATTTTAATGTTTATTAAATACGACATTGTGACGTCTTTACTTGGTTGTTTATTAGTTTTTATAGGCCTTGGAATTATTTCTAAAATAATGTGTCCTAACATTCTTAATACTGAGGAACACCATATGGCATGCGTACAATCCCTTGTGCACCCGCTCATATCATAAATCGGAAATTGAACTCCTTGAAAATGGGGTTACAAACTTGTTTATTTTATACAATTTTGAAAGCTAAATAGATAGAGAGATTTTAACAATGTCCACGAGACCAAAATAATCTATAAGACCACAAGAACCAAAACTATAATCAAGATGACGAAGAAGTTGATGAAAAATGAGGAAAATATAGTGGTCGATTGACCCTAATTTAAAATCTTACCATTTTTTTGCCTCTAAAAATTTAATCTACTATTGTGGATCTTGGCCAAAAATTCTTTGTTTTTACCCATACTCTCTATTTCAATAATATTGAACTTTAAACCCTCCAAATATATAATCCAAATATTGTCACATATAAAACACTAAATAATATGGTATAGTTCGGATTTCATAATATTCTTAAATTCCCACTATTCTTCCAAAAATTTCCACCTCCCATGTCATAACCAAATTGAAATATTAGCATCTTCACTGTTCATTAGATTTTTGTCCCTATATAGTTTTTGGTCAGAGTCTTTCATTCAATGGGAGTTTGAATTAAAACATGTACGACTTTCAATATTCAACTAGAATAGAAAATGATGCCCTTGAACAGTTGCGAAGACTATTTGGCAGGTCCATGTCAATAAAAGTTTGAATAATGAAAGTTGAGTATAATACAGCTGCACGACTTTGACAAATCCAATCGCTGATGTGTGAAATGCATTTTTACAATGAAGATAATCATATTTATACAACAAACGACTTTCGAGGTGCAGTACATTTCAAATTGGAATCTTTATCATCCTATGTAAGACAAAAAGAAACAGAAACCACATATCTTAAGTTTATCGGTTTTTACTATAGTGAGATACACATTTTGTAAATGACGACTTGCATGGTTGAAAATATGGATATTAATTTGACTCTTTCTGCAGAGATTAATGTCCTCTACTGTAGCTGGAATTTATAGTGACAAAATTATTAGAATAACAATTAATTTAACTGTTTTTGGTTTGGCTAATGTGGGGCTGTTAGTGAATTGTTTTTTGGGAAATGTGGGTTTTGTGTATCTTTGAGTTATTCTTAGGACTCTACAAATTAAATGTATTTACCATTCAAGTCAGTTATAAGTCAGTTATACTTGTTCAATGCGAACCACTGTTGTAAACAATAATTTCCAATTTATACATAAATTTGGGCCAAGAAAAATGTATAATTTGACTCATTCTACGGAGAGATTAAAGAATCTGTTGCTGGAATCTATAAACTAATGTTACGGTCGTCGAATTCATGAAGTAAATGACAAATGACGAGAATAACAAATAATTTGTCAGTTTTCAATGTATTTTACTTTGAATATATTGTGCATCGTGACTATAAAGCACGGTTGTGTTTCCAATTCTTTCCATCAATATCCTCCTGCAAGAGAACATTGTAATTAAGTGCTTTGCAATGAGATGGAGTTCGGAGAGCAAGCCATAGCTAAAACTGTCATGGATTTCTTGCATTCAACCCCTCCCTCCCTTCTTATCTTTTCCACTGTCGCACTTGCTTCAATAATATTTGTGCTTGTAGCCAAGATTTTCAGTCCTGGAAGAGGGAAAACCTTCCTCCTGGAAATCTGGGGCTGCCTGTGATAGGAGAGACCATTGGATTCTTGAATGCATTGAAAGTTGATCAGTGCGACAAGTGGGTTGCAGACAAGGTTGCCAAATATGGCCCTGTCTTCAAAACCTCCTTAATGGGCTGCCCCACCGCCGTCCTCACTGGCCAAGCGGGCAACCGATTTCTCCTCCAGAATGACTACAACACCATCATCAACAAGCAGCCCACCACTTTTGTGAGGATTTTTGGGTCTAAAAATATTAATGAGCTTTTTGCAGATGAGCACAAGAGGATCAGAAATGCCATCATGACATTCATGAAGCCGGAAGCCCTGCAGAAATGTGTGGGGAGGATGGAGGGCGTTGTTAAGGAACATTTTGCTGAGCATTGGGAAGGGAGAGACACTGTTTTAGCGTATCCCTTGATGAAACAGCTCACTTTCCAAGTTGCTTCTGATCTGCTCTTTGGTTTGAAGGATCCCAAAGAGAGGCAGATTCTGAACACAGAATCCATCACACTGATGAGGGCTATCTGGTCTGTTCCATTGAATTTGCCCGGAACCACTTTCAACAAGGGCTTAAGAGCCCGTGGTCGTGTTGTTAAGAGACTCTCTTCCTTGATTAACTTGAGGAAGAGAGAAATAGCAGAGGAAAGGTTGCCCCTGACCAGGATTTAATGTCATGGCTGATAACTTTGAAGGATGAAAACAACAATTCCCTTACTGAGAATGAGATCATAGATAACCTGATTGTGCTCATGATAGGAGGTCACGATACCACTGCTGTTCTTTTAACCCAGCTCGTCAGATTTCTGTGCTTACACCCTGATATTTACAAAAACGTTCTGCAAGGTTTATTTCTGACCTACTTAAACCTAGCATATATTAACAAGTTGAATTGTTGACCAATTCACTTTCATTTAAAACTAAACCCATGCATTGACCTAATTTTTAAAAATTTGATGTTTTCTTCCATTCCACAGAACAAACAGAGGTTCTTGCAGGAAGGCAACGGAATGGAGCCCTAGCTTGGGAGGACGTTAAAAAGATGGAGTACACACACAAGGTTGTTTATGAAGCATTGCGCATGGTACCTCCAGTTTTTGGTGGATTCCGGGTCACAGTTCAAGATGTACAGTATAAGGGCTATACTATTCCTAAAGGCTGGCAGGTAACCTAATTTTCCTTTCTCCCTCTCGTATATTGATTATTTTTCATTCAGCACAAGTTGTAATTAATTTATATTTTGACAGTTATTTTGGGAGACCAGTACCACACATTCCGATGAAAGAGTGTTCAGGAGCCAACAAAATTTGATCCCAGTCATTTTGATGACAAAACTCCGCCCTATACATTTATACCATTTGGAGGAGGAGCCAGACTTTGTCCAGGGTATGATTTCGCCAAGATGCAGGCACTCATATTTGTTCACCATTTGGTATCTACTTATGATTGGTCTATGTTGATTCCTGATGAGAAAATGGTGTGTGAGCCTCTTCCTGTTCCGAGCAAAGGATTGCCGATAAAGATCCGAGCCAGGAAGAATTGATCATGTTTTCCACTATATTGTCATGTTTGGTTTCATGGGTTTCAGATGTTTTGCTTGTTTTATAGCCTTTAGCCGTTGTAGCCAGTTAAGCAGTACGATAAATTTCCTTTGTGGTTCGAAGAAAAACTTGGGGATCTTTGGGCAAAGCATAATTTGCTGTTTTGTAAAGTGAAGAATAAAAAATGTGTGTGAGTTCTAACTATTTCCTCTATCTTATTTCTGGGGTTAAAAAATAATATTTGTAATTTTTTTAATGATTAATAATAGTATTTCACATATAAATTGTTAAATATAAATGAATGGCAATATTAGAACTAGATAGACTTATGTCTTCAGAATGAAAAAGCATGGAAATAAGAGAACGAAAATTTTTATCTAAATATTGTTTGGAAAAGAGAATTTGGTAAATAATTAAAAATATATGTTTGTTCGATATGGCATTAAAATGAAGTATGTGACAATTTTGGAATCATGAAAATATAATAATAGTTTTTAGAAAAATATCTTTAAAATTTGACAACTTTTGGAAAAATTAAAATTATAGTGATAAAAAGAAACTTATTATAAATATAGATAATGAATCCTAATTTTGAGGCTAGTCAAATTTTGATGTAAAAGTTATTAGATTGAGAGAAAATTGTGATTTCAAAAGCAAGAACTAACTAGTATGCAATATATGATAAAATTAATCTTGGAATCTCCCAAGAATACCTTGGGAAATGTATGTAATCTGTGAAATAAATAAAAATGAAGATGAAGCTTATTTTCTCCCATGACAACCACAATACAATAGTATAATACATATTAATACCATGATATTTGCAATCATAAGTACTCTATCCATGAATTCCAAAATCTAGACACTCAAAATAAAACTTAGTGATTTTATTTTGTTTCTAAAGACTCACTAAATCAAATGTCTACATAATTAATTTATAGTTGTTGGATCGTCTAGTACTCTTTATAATATTAGGGTTTTCAAATTCTATTTCTCTCGATTGTGTCTTGTTTTGGATTCATTTATTTATTATTTTGAAATGTTTCCAAATCTTTACTTATTTTCGAAGGACTATATGAAGTGGGACTAATACTCAATTTGTTGGAGGAATTTTTGTTAGGATATTTTAGATTGACATTAAGTACAACTACAAATCACTTATTTAAAAGAGATGATGCAAAGAGAAATTCAATCATCCACATATTTTTCCTTGATCCTTTCCAAAAACAAAATGTCAAGCATGACCTATCATATAATGCCTAATACTATGCAATGTCAATCGAGTTGTGGTAAAAAATATTTTGCATAGACTCAACCAAATACAAATATACTCCTCATAATGATACTTGAGTTAGTCCATGATGTAATTTTTATCATATATCCTCTAATACTATATTAACTTACTTAGTTCGACCATCTATTTTGAAATGATATGTTATATTGAAGTCGAGATGTGTTCCCCATGCAACATGAAAAGTAGTCCCAAAATGAATGTGTACACAAAATCCTTGTTAGAAAATATATTTTGAATGATTCTATGCAAATCCTCACACCCATATTTTACACGGTGTAATATTTATATACTTGGAATCAAGATAACGGGGACCTCTAAAAATATAAAAGATGTTTTAAAATTCTCATACCAATAACTAACTCTTGCAATTGCTTTCTTTTCTTATTTTCTCAACTTTTCTCTTTCTAGCCTACCTTGATTAATAGCAAGAATGGTTTGGCCTTCATTTCCCCTTTCTATCACTTTTGAAAAATGTGTCAAAATTGCTATAGTGGTTTATGATTTTTTTGTTAAAAAAACTTTTTGTAAAACCCTAGCAGGCTATTTCGAGTCACAATGCAATAATATAGCAATAAAATATAGAATGTGGCACAAGAAATAAGTGATATGAATCAAAACCTAGGTGCATGAAAGAGTACAAAAGACTTAGTTGATTCACAAATAATCTAGAGGTGTGTGAAGCTAAAATACTATCGAAGCTGGAAAATAGAGTGCCATAACCAAACCTAGAAAATTGCAAGAGTGTAGAAGAAGGTTGGAACAAGGCACTGGAGTAAGATCTTGGAGCACCTAGGTGCGGAGAGACCTATCTGGGTGCTTGATTACGAAGCGAAGCTCAAAATTGATTTTTCAGGGGATTTGAGTTATCTCTAACCTTCGTTGCTTGTTGCTTTAGTATGTCGTTGGATGTCCGCATGAGATGTTGCATGTAACTGCTGATGAAAGAGATGACCGACAAAACCCCAAAATGCATCAAATCCCAAAAAAATAAATAATGCAAATGGGAGTCAAGATGACCTCGTTGGTCACCCGACTAAGTGAACTTATGATTTGGGCATTGTACTACATTTCATACTCCATGTAGTTTTGCGTGTATGTGTGTAGAATCATGCCCTAGGTGGCTCTTGTGCAAGTTGCACCTTTGAATAACGAACAATATCTAAATGTAAATAAATGTGTGCATGGAAAAATAAAATTCATGTCCTATGCATGTATGGAGGTTTAGCAATGTGTGCATGGAAAAAATTGACTCCCCTCCTATGAAGTGTGATGCAAATGAACCAAACTTGTGTGCCTTGTGATGGAGATAGATTGATGAAATGTAGCTTTAGATGCCTTTGATTGATGCAACTCTAGATAGTGATAGTAGATGCTTAGTGCTTAGTCCCTCATTATGGTCACATAACTTTATATTTATATGGTTCTCTTGTTATAATTTTTCAATTAACCACTGAAAAGATCAATCACCAAAAATATAAGAAGCTCAAGATAGTTAGAAAGTGCCTAAAAGTGAGAGGAAAGTACAAAGAGGATCGGGGCGACAAGATGGGACCAGGGGTGCTTGGGGCACCCCAGTCAGAAATATTAAAAATGTATAATGACAATACAGACTAGGCAAGTTTTGGTGCAAGATCGAAAGTAATGATAGAAAGCAAAGTAAAATAACCAAATACATAGGTTAATTATAACTCCTTTCACTTAAGAACCATATGAATAGTAGTATGATATTGGGACTAAATAATGAATCAAAGTGCGTGATTTTGTGTCTACGGATGTATTCCTTTAGATTTCTTTAGTGCCTTTGGAATGCAAGCTTAGGTGATAATATCAATGCTTTGTGCACAGGTCCTTTATTTTGAACACATAACTATGTATTTATATGATTCCATTTTTTAATTTTGTAATTGACAACTACAAGGCCAACCCATAAGTGAAATATATGCCCAAAATATAAAAGAGACTAAAAAAGATCGAGTAAGGTAATAAATTGTAAGGGGCACCCGGGAGGGATAGGAGCGCCTAAGTGTTATTGTGTTGGTTGGGCGTTGGTGTCAAAAGTTATGAAGATAAACAAGTAAAGGTTTGGCTGCACTATAGGGTGTGTAAGACCAAATAGAAAACAAGAGACAAAGAAAAGTGGCTAAAGAAAGTTGTCAACCAATACTTTTATTTCTTAGGAATCATATAAATGCTAGTATGCTTTTAGGACCATGATTTTGTGTCTACATTTCCCTCACTTTATGTTGTTGAGTGAATACTCAATAACATAAAATATATAAGATATGTGTACCTTATGATCATGTAGAGCATGTGGAAAAATGTGTGCCAAGTGGAAAAGTGAAGCGTGGAATGATTGCAAAGTTAAGCATGGAGACTAGGGAAGGAAAGTGACCCTAAGGGTGAAAATTTATGTGTTTCTTGTACCTGTTGTTGTGTTTGTATTTGTTGTTGTAGGTTACTTCTTATTGTGTATAAATGGCAAGCCTAGAAAAGAAGAGCGAAAGAGTAGTCAAAGTCCTGTTTAAGAAACATCGAGCAAAGTATGTAGAAGTGTGTAAAATTAATAATAAACGAAAGTGTGCACCTGATGTAAAAGAGTGTAAAGGATAGAAATGTTTCATGAAATGCAATGAAGAACAAGTTTTTTTGGTGCTCTCATGCCTATAGACAGTTTTTTGGGTGATCTCACACCAAGTGTGTAATTTTTGGGCGATCTCGCTCCAAGAGCAAGTATTTTAGGAAACATCATGCCAAAGAGCAAGTGTTGGGAAGAGAGATATAATAATACTCTCCTTCCATGACTCTAACCAATAAGCATCAATGAAGATGGTGCATCCTGAATTTTTCATGTTGTTCCTTTCTCTTCAATTGTTCTAAATTAGTTCTACATTTTCCTAATTGGAGGTGATAGATTGTATTCTTTAATTGAAGGCATGTGCATGTAGCTATATAAATAATCTGAAGACTTATGTGAACTATGTTGATATGAGGAGATGAGTGTATCTTCCCCGGGATATTAGCACCGAGGCGCTAATGTCTGCATCTAGGTGTTGGTGTTTGTACTTTGTGTTGAACCCAAGTCATCTTATGGTTCATTATATGAATTTGTTGTTGTGGCTTTTCTCTATTGTTCTATGTTTTAAAGCTCTAAGTTATTGTATGGGTGATTTTTTCACCCAATGTATTCCCCCTCATTTGGGGTGCATGTGACAACTGTAGGAGAATGCGGCCCAAAGGAGAGGACATGTTGTTTTTCTAGAATGGATACCTGTAGGGGATAGGGGATGTGCATGGTAGAAACCAAGGAACATGTAAAAAAGTGGCTACTATCATGTGTTAGTAGAAAATGTAGAAAGCATGCAATAGAAGACAATGTAACAAGAAAGTGTGCAGACAAGATAGACCACAAAAATCAGGTTTCAAACATAGGACATCATTAAAAATGTCAAAAGACAATCATGGTCAAAGCAGCCAAAAGCATACAATAAGTGTACAAGAGATAGGGCATAGCCTACAAATAATAACATACAATGGTAGACACGATCAATAAAAATGTCAAATAACCATGATGGCATTGTTATCCAAAATTCACCCCCAAGGTAATATTGATAACTTGCACAAATTCTTACTCGGCTTGAGTGAGTATAAATTGTGAAAGGCCAAAATTCAGATTTTAGTGACCCCCTTTGCTTTTCTCTAATCTCCCTTTCCAAAGAAAAATCTAAGGAATTAGAGAAATTTGCAAAAAGCGAAGAAATGAAGTCGAGGGCTTGTTTTAGTGCAAATCAGATCTCGAGGGTTGTGGATGGAACCAATGCGGGTTGTACAGGGTTCATCATTACAATTTCAGGTCTAATTTGCAAGGAAGCCACATATTGCGGTAAAAGTGGAAAAAATTGTCCCGTGTAGCACAAGTTCGGGCGGGACAATCGGGACCCAAAAATTTGAAATGAGTACAACTCGTGTATTGTGGATATGGCGGGAAAAAGTGTGTGGGACAGTCGGGCCCAAAAAGGCTAAAAAATCCATGAGAACAAAATCCACGAAAAAAGTGTCACAAAAAAATCTGCGAAGCCGTAGAACAAAGTCCACGAAAAAAGCCATAGAAAATTCCGTGGAAAATGCCAAAGAAAAATCAGTAGGAAAAGTCTCAAGAAAATGTTGTAGAACAAAGTCCGTGAGAACAAGTGCCAAAGAAATCGAGTGGAAGTCACACAACAAGTGCTGCAAAAATATGCAAAAGTCACAGAACAAGTCTTGTAGAAATCCACGAGAAGTGTAGAAAAAATTCCACATAACAAGTGCTACGAAATCCATGGAAGTCGCGAGAACAAAATCTACTGAAGCCGTAGATCAAAGTTCGTAGAAATCCGCAGAAGTCGTAGAAAAAATCTGCAAAAAAGTCAGCGGAAAATCCATGAGAACAAAGTCCATAGAAAAATTTGTGGAAAAATGCCACGAGAAAACCAAATCCACGGAATGTTGCAGAAAACTGGAAAATCCGTGGAACAAAGAAAAACGACAATTTTTTGCATGAAACTTTGAATGGCCATAACTTTTGTAATTCTCAATTGATTTTCAAAAAATTGTTCTCTTTGGAATCGTAGTTCCGATCCCGATGCATATAAATCAAGAAAATTTAGAAATTGATAAAGAATTAATGGTGATTTGGTAGAAAACATACCAGGTTTAGAACAGTGTTTTAATTAGTAGTTGGGATGCATTTAATGAGGCATGGTCATCATTATCTCTCTGTTGTAGCACATGGGACAGCATGGGGAGCCTTTTGTAAGCAACATACCATCAATTACACTCATTTATGACAACTTGCAAGTGGTTGAAAAGACAAATCCGGGATTACAATTCTCTCTCTCCTTCTTAATTCTATAAATTGTAATCTTGGGCTCATTTGTAAAGGAGTTGGTCATTTTTTCTCTTATGCCCCCTCTCTCTTTCTTCCCTAGGGTTGAATGTGGAGCTTAAGCCTCCTTCTAAGCTTTGTAATGGCATTTTCTTGCTTCTTTCCCATTAATTATGTAGTGTGTGAACTCGTGGAGAAATAAAATATGTTTTGTGATGCATTTTGTCCATCCTTTTCTTATTTTATTGTCTCTTCTTGCCTCTCATCATTACGGGGTATATTGTGCATATCTTTGATGTCTATCATAGGTTTTGGGAGCTATTTTTAATGGGTTTGAAATGGTGTTTTGTGTAAACTCTATCTTTGATCATAATGCATCTTGTCCATCCTCTTCATTACTCACCCCTCTCCATTTCAGGAAGTTGGATTTGTGAGCACCAACCCTCCTTATCTAGTGTATCACCACTTTAGTGTAGGCTTTTTTTTCATTCACTCTCTCTCCTTGGTCCCTTGGAAAGTTAGATTAGGATTAGATATTTTCCTGCATTAGAGTAGATTGTGGCAGGTAGTTTAGGAGTAGGAACCACCTTCTCTAGAGGATCATCTCAAGCCTGCAAGTCCCACAGCTTGAGAGATGGTCCAATGTTACACAAATTACATCGAATGCCCCACTCAAATCTAAGGCCATTCGGGGGTGTTGTAATTTCATGATAACCGGCATATAATCCTACAAAGAAAATTCTACACATGAAGCACCCATTAGCATGTTAGAAATATAAATAGTATGTCATAAGAGTGTATAAATTAGTGAAAGGTAAATTAGCTTGCAATGAGATGTATTAATATAACCTGTGTAGTATGTGATAGTAGATAAATTAAATGCCCCCAAGAGCCTCGGTGGGACTAGTAAAAGGTACAGCCAAGCATCATTACAGTGTGTAGAAACATGTAAGAGATCTGCATTCACAACTAGAGACCAAGTGAACACATATGTGTATATGATAAAGATAATGACATATTGAGTATCTAGATAACATAGTAAGAAAAATGCAACATGTAAGTAGAAAAGATAGCAAGAGTAAATGCAACCAAGATATGCAAATGCAATGTATGAGTGTGATGGAATGGTATGCAAAGTGTGAAGATGATAGGAGTAGCGTGCCCCCTAGTGGATGTGTGTGAGATGAGGTTCATTTATAGAAACCCTCAACAATAAAGAATGAACCATAGAAAAAGAGTGTGTCATCAAGTAATGTGTTGTGTGAATAGATGCTAGAAACATGTATCATGAAGCATAAAACATGAAGTGTGAATGATGTGAGGTTCATTTCAGAATTAAACCCTCAATATTTGAGTATGAACCATGGAACTAGAGTTCGTCATAGGTTAATGATGATACAATGTGTGTATCAAAGGGTATGAGAGTGCGAAGGAATATTATCTATGATCACACGAGCAAAAATGTAGTAATAGACACTAGAGAGAAATGAGAGTGATTGGAAGGGGGAAGAAAGTGTGATGCCCCCAAGTGGGTGAGTGATGGAGATCTATGTGGTGATGTGAGAAGGACCATGTCATGGTCAGATTTTGAAATGTGTCCTAACCATCAATGTAAGGATTAGCTTATCTGACAAAAATAATTGGATGCTTAATTGGAGGAGGTTGGAGAGGTATCTTGAATGGTGGTGGCTTATTTGGGATTGATAATGTTGTAGAAGACTTGAGAGGAGGAGGGATGGACTGATTTTTAGAGGAGGTTACTTAGTTGGAGTTCGTAATGATGTATAAGGCTTGGGAGGAGGAGGGGATGGAATGATTTTTAGAGAACTTTTATTACTCAAAATGGGTTGGACAGGCGGCTCTTTACTAACCGAAGTAGGAACATTAGTAAATATGGAATGGTGTTCATTACACATGGAAAGAACGAATTTAGGATCCCATTGGGATTTAGCAATTGAAGATGCAGCGGGATGTTGTGAAGAGAAGGAAATACAACCACGATGTTAAAGGTCCTTAATTTTTCAATTTAGAGCATAACAATCATTGTCATGATTTCCATTAAATCTATGATAATTGTAGAATGGTTGATCGATGTATTTAATAAGTGAATAAGGAGGGTAACAATGATTAGTTAGCAAGTTGATCAATTGGTGATAAAGGATCTTGAGAATATTATCATGTTGTTTAACATTTGGATCAAACTTGAGAGGCATGGGCAGCGGTAAGACTTGGGGTTCACTTATATGAGCATAAGTAGTAGACATAGAAGTAGAATGAGATGTAAAAGGTGTAGACACTAAATCATGCACTTTGTGTCTCTATCTAGTCTCGATTGCATACTACTATTCATATGATTCTGAGTAATAAAATTACTAGTTAACCCATGTCTTTGGTAACCTTTACTTGTTTTTTGTTACCTCTGTTGGTCTTACACTCCTTCCAACCCAGTATGAATTTTCATATTTCAGCATTTCTCACTCTGGACACTAGCGCCCATCGTGAATGTCGGCATTAGGTGCCCCCTTCCCCTCTAGGTGCCTCTGGCATCTTTATACTTTTCTCACCTCTTTTGGGTCCTTTCTAGCCTCTTGGGCATCTTATCTTTTTGGTAGTCAGCCTTTTCAGTGTTAATTATGAAATTTGAGCAAGGGAATAATATAAATATAAAGTTATGTGACCATAATAAAGGACCAAGCACTAAGTATTAGTTGTCACCACCTAATGCTGCATCCAAAGGCATCTACAAGAGCATTCAAGGATCCATCTAGCATCCACACAAGGGAAATTGACTTCATTATTCTACATACACTTTATAGAAGGGTAAATTCATTCTTTCATGTACACATTTATCTACATATTTTACATCTAACTGCTTACTCACTATCAAGTGTGACACGCACAAGAGCCACCTAGGGAACAATCTCTTCACACACACATAGAACTACATTGGAGTGCAAATGTAGTCCAGGTGCTCGATCATAAGATCACTCATTTTGCATATGAGGACATTCCGACCCCTCATTTGCATTATTTTATTTCTAGGATTTGGTGCACTTTTAAGGGTTTTGCAAGTGGTTTCTTTATTATAGGTTATGAACGATATTGGCGATCATTGTGTGACATTACAAAGGACAGACAATGACGGTTTCCAACAACTTAGCGACCCTGTGAAATTCATTTTTGAGCTCTTGTACAAACCCTCACACCCAAATAGGGATATTAATGCCCGGCACCCTAGTCCCTACCCTTCCTACATTCCATTTTTCTAATCTCGATTACAACATCTTGCACTACTTTTCTATCAATTTTCCACTTCCGCACACCTCTGGGATATTTGTGAAATCATATAAGTGATCTAACTCTTCATTGCACTTAGTTTTTTAAATTATTTTTCTTATTGCTTATGCCACTTAATGTATTTTATTGTTATATATTTTTTTTTTACTCAAAAATATCGTGTTAGGGTTTAAACAAATAGTTTATTTTTGTAAAATAATTTTGTGAACCCCACTCATGATCCATCTTTCATATCATTCTTTGGCATATCATATTCTCTATCATGGCTCTTAAGGTTCATCAAATATCTTTGTCTCAATTACTTGTAATTCATTCACCTTGCAAAGAGGTTCCTTAAAAAACCCTAGACACCATGTATCTCCCTAGCAATAGACCGCCTGCTCAAATTAGTGATATCTTCAATCATCTTTCTTGACTCTCTTGGTTTTAATTCCCATCAACCTATGTTGGCATCACTTCAATTTTTGCATTCTTTATTTCATGACCAATTTCAGGATATGGAATCCATGATTACATCTCTTAAATCTTAAATCCAACATCTTAAGGACATTTTTCAGGCTCATTCCTCCACTATATTCATCCCACTTTTATGTCTTTTATTTGTGCTTATATCAGTAAACCTAAAGTCTTACCATTACCAACACCTCTCAAGTTTGATCGCAATACTAAGCAACATAAAATTATTATTGTGCATCCTTAATCATCAATTAATCAAATTTTCATCCACTCATTAGTATCCTCCTTATCGGCTAGTCAAATATCAAGGTCTCACATTTTGTGTTTATCATCGAATCAATGGACATAATGACAATGATTGTTATGTTTTACAATGAAGAATCAAGAATCTTGAGCATCAAGTTTTCATCTCATTCACTGCATAACATTTCATTACATGGTTGTTGCACCTCTAAAATAACTAAGTACCTAAGGTGCAAAGCCTTGTGGCATGCATAAGCGGGCACAAAGGCACGTGTGAAAGTAGTTCTTGGATAGGTGTGAAGGCTCACGCTCGGGCAGTTGGATTCGAGGACTTAGTGATTTTCAAGGAAAGAATATTCTAGAGTATCAATATGATTATCATGAATGGATAAGGAGTTGAGGTTGTTATGGGTGAGATATCACATGCATGCTGAAGACACTCGATTGAGGGAAATGCATGATGACATTTGGTATGTTCTTGGGTAGTGGTAGGAAAATTATGGAGGAATCCTTGATGTTTTCATAAGTAATGATGAGCGGTTAAGAGAAGATTCCTTCTAGTTCCTCATATGGATAGTTTTTAGGAGATTATTAAGAGAGTGTAGTGAAGGTGTGTGAAGAGATATATGTGAGGATGAGAGATATATATAGTGAAAATGTGTAATGTGTAATGTGTAATGATGAGCTCTATAATGTATAAAATCTCTGCTACTATGAACATTCCCATAGATGGAACTCTTTTTGATGTAATCTTGGCTACTGTATTTTGACTAATGAATATAATGAAGTGATTTTGAAATCACTTATGTAATGGATCTTGATATGTACATTTTACCTTTATGTTCATGTACATATTACTAGGGTTTTCTTGATGTTATTCATGGTTTGATTCTACTTCCATTTAGTTTGATCATGTTATTCTATGCCCTGGAGCATTAGACTAGGAGTTAATGCTTACATTTTAATTCCAAGAATGGGTGCACTTATTTTCTGGTTGTATAACATCCTTGTGTTAAGGAATAAATTCTCACAAAGCTCACATAAAGGAGGGGCTCGACACCTACACGTGCCTTGGGTGAGCTTCCAAACTAATCTAGATGATGTGTCGACGTGCACTTGGGGTTGGTTGTTGAAGAAAGAGGTAATTAGAGACTACATTTTGGTTCCATTGCTAGGACCTCTTTTCGAAGATTTTTGAGAATGGTACGTGATGACAGAGTGCTTGACCTTGGACAATGTCAAAGCATGGTTTAAAATCACAGAGGATGAGTTTTCTTAGAGATTTAATAATGGATATGAGTTTGATGCACGTAAATGGGTAGAAGAACACTGTATCATGAGTTGTATGAGACCTTCTTTTGTTTCTTTCTAGTGGAGTTGTATGAATGGCTTTTAGCATATACATCTAGATCGATTTGGTACTATAGATATGACCCATGTATGGACCCAAGATGAGTATCGAAGCTACATGATGATGATCTAACCTGGACATGTGTTGTTGATCACTAATGGAGAAGAGTTTTGACTAGTTATACCCTGAATACGTTGTTTCTACATATTCTTGTCTTGGAGATTTTGAGTTTGAGTTCTTGAGGGAGCCTAGAGGATCATTTTTGCGTGTTATCCCCTTAGCTATCCAAGATCCTAGTCATTACTTTGAGTTTGGAATCTTTTCCTATGGCTGGCTAAAGTCATGTTAGGTGTGGGGCGTGGAAAAGCTAGTGTGGTGAAAGATGGTGGATCCTATGGCGATAGAGAAGGAGAGAGAAGAGAGGTGAATCAAGTATGATGAAGCTCAACAGAGGGAGTTGGTGAGACAATGTGAGGTTGTTGAGAGATGGAGATACGGAGACAATGTTTGCGGGAAGAAGGATTTGAGGTCTCGCATAAAAGGCGTGAGATCCGAGCAGTCTATGCTACCCCATCTTGGAAAGCACGTGAGAGTTACATCCTTGGCTTTTGGTGAAAGTTCGTCATGTGAAGAAAAGAGAGTCGTATGCATGCATCTTGGCCCACCTGGTGATCAGACCTTGACACTTAGCCTTCCAGTCCTGAGGAAAACTTTTCTCATTCGATTATTAGAGGTATTGATATCAGTGGTCAAGTGACACCTAGGAGGTATAAATTTTCATTCCCATCTATGGCTACATAGTGTTTTCCTGTGTTTGGAGGTATTTTTTCTAACACAACATTTGGGCAAGGTCTAGGTTCACAAATTTTGGGTATCACATGTGGAGTTGGCACGAGAAACACATATGGGAGTGGTTCAATATCAAAAATCATTGGCGTGTAGTTTAGCGTGATGGTGGGGATGTAAGGCGCCAACTTCAAGACCTTTTCCTATTGCGGGAGGAGGATCTGGTGGATCCAGAGGAATAGGAGCTAGTAGATCAAGTGGATTAGGTGGTAGAGGCTATTAAGGCCCCAAAGAAGCTAGAGGGCAAAGACCTCAACCACCTCAACAGGTGTTTTACGAGATGTCCCTACTTTCTTGATTACAAGGGTGTGGAAGATGTTGCAGAACATGTGCATAAGTGTGAGCTACTATGGCATGAAGGGAATAATTTCCTAGAGAGGAAAGCAAGTCAGTTTACAACCACATTACAAGGGTACACACATAGCTAGTACCAAAAATATGACCCACTAGATAGTGGTGGATTACACTGCGTGTTGCATGATGCATTCTTGGTAGAGTTCCACATTCCTAGTTCAAACAAAGAGCATCAACGTGTTGAAAGAAATTTAGCAAGGGATGGCAAAGAGTGTGCGGAGTATGATGCACGCTTTAATACTCTCTTATCAAAATTATCTTATGATATTCATCCTTCTCAACATGCTCAGTGGTTCATTGGAGGGTTAATCACACCTTTCAGAGGGTGCTTTCACATAAGACCTTCACAGACCCACGCGAGGCCTTGAACTACCTTACGCACGAGGTCAAGGAAGCATGGACACTAGAGTTCAGTCCATTTCTTGAAGCCTAGATCATTGCCATGACAAAGAAACTAGAGAAAATATCTGTGAACTCAAAGCACATGAGGCTCATAGTGGACTATGGTGCATGGACTATGAAATAGAGGGACATACGAAGGACAATTGTCCATGAAAGATCGGTGTGTGCCATGATGGTGGACTCTGAAAATTTTCCACAGAGACCATGATGCAAGTAGGTGCCCTCTACTGCATAATGCGTGATCCATAAGAATGTATCTTGCTACTGCAAAATCTATACTTCCACTACTCATGACACCAAGGACTACAGATTGATTGACCAAATACATGATGTCATTGATATCGGTTTGTGCCTAACTAGTATTGCAAGCAAGTTCCAAGGATGATGGTCACCATTATGAAGGGCATGCGGATGGAGGTGGTCATAGAAGAGGATTTTCAGAGGATTTAGAGGTCATGGCAACCATGGAGGTGGAAGAAGTGAGTTCCTACATGGAACTTGTTACAACTATGGGTCTATGGAACACTATAAGCATGAATGTCCCAATCTATTATAGTGCTCTTGGTGTGGAAAGAAGCACAAGTATGAGGAGTGACCAAATTATTTGAGCACATGAGATAATAAAATGGAAGGAAAAAGGCGTCGGGATGGTAAGCGTGAAGAAAGTTGACTCACAGTGGATGCCAAGGGTGGCACATGAATCAGAGTTGGAACCTATCTTGTGAACGATGTGAGCTGAGGTTATGCATGTGAGGGAGACCCCAAAGTAGAGGCTTAGTTACTAGAGAAGAGGTGGTGCACGGGAAGTATCCAGACCCTTCTCATCAAAAAGAGGTCTATCAGGAGACCATGGATGTGATTCAAAGCCTACAAGGAGAGATCCAATGCCTAAAGGAGAAATCATGGCAGTTAGAGAAAAAGAAGAGTGTTGAGGCTCCATAGAAGGATCTGATGAAGTCAAGGAGGTATGAAAATTTTGAGGCAAGAGAATATCATCCCTCTACTAGGAGAATGGTTATGGGAGAAATTACCACGTGCTGGAGGAGAGCAAGTGATAGGTCTTACACGCTAACCTTCCCCTCATACCATTGACTATGATAAGGAGATTACCTTGAATGTAGTAGTTGATGGATGGATCTTGAGAAATATTCTGATAGACACGGGTGTGGAGGTTAATGTTCTCACCCTAGATGCATGAAATCAAATGGGAAGGCCCCCATTACAGCCATCCTCAAATGTGTTGTATATGGCTAACAAGACAAAGGTGATGCCCATTGGTGTCTTGAAGGATGTTGCTATCACTATCCAAGGGAAAAATTCACTGGAGACTTTGAAGTCTTGGCACTTGCTTTGAGGTGGATAACTTTCCAACATTACTTGGGTGCCCCTAGTGCTATAAGAACAATGTTGACTATGGTTCAATAAGGGATACATAAGTTTTGAGAATAAGGAGGAACATGTTATTATCCCTTTGATAGATGGAAATTCAACCACCCTATACTGAGCCCTTGGGAGAAGAAGTCCTCGAAAAATCTATGTGCACACTATCAGAGACCCTGAGGTTGTACACCCAACAAAGGAGTTATTTAGTGGGAGGACACTCAATCTATGAGTGATACCACTAGTGTAGCATGTGACAATTGGGCACACGAGACATATGAGTTAATTGGACAAAAATTGAGGGGCTCTGTTACGAGAGTGGAAAAGGCATGCCCACTTAGGCACCTAAGAAGAAATCAGTTTTAAGTTACACTGGGGAAGGAAACCATTATGTTTTCCTACAAACCATGGAAACCCAATGGAGATGCGAAATCGAAAGGAGAAGCATACTTATCTACACTTTTGCATGGAACCACAACATGTTGGTGGGCGGTGCATCAAGACAATCTTCTAGAGTGGTGTGAGGTGAGGATTGTGCTCTCTATTAGATTCTTCCGAGCAATGCGCCTACTAAAATATGTGGCTATGATGGAAGGGCATCAACCTCAGAGCATGTTCAGGAATGTGAAAAGACGTGGATGGGAGGCATGAAGCTTTACCCCCTTCCCTCTGGGTGCACAAGTTTTATTCCACACTACAGGGCTATGCGCGCATGGTACATTCATTCATAATTATGCCATCAAATAGGAAACTAGCGAGGAGTTAATAGATGACTTGATTCAAACCTTTGAGTATCAAAGTACTAAGCCATTGGTGAAATGAGGTGTTGCAGTTTGTTAAGAACCTAACTATGGGAGATAGTGCCATGGATGAGAATAGAATTATGGAATTGTTGGGAGAACTGATTTGGAGGCACACTTTAATGTGGAGGAGCCATAGGAAGTATAACTTGAGTGTGCCTTCATAGAGAAAGAGAAGGGAAAGTTAGTCTATGTAATAGATGGTGAATAAGTGGAGAACTTGGATGTTAACCATACTATGGGTAGCATGAGGTGATGGATAGTGCTGATGAGCAAGCAGTGCACCTACCATAAACCCCTAAAAACTAAGAAGGTTAACATTGGCTCGGATGTTGAACCTAAGGAGGCTACTATCTAGGATTACTGGTTAGATAAAGAGGTTTCAAAGATCATTGATCAATTGTTGCACAAGTTTTAGGATTTATTTCCATGTGGGTACCATGAGCTTAAAGGAGTTCACCACTCTTTAGGGGAGATGTGGATCAAACTAAAGGAAGGAGCACCCGATTCGGAAGAGACCTTACGAATGAATCCAAATTTCATGTCATCAAGGAGGAGATTGAAAAGATGATCGCATCAAGCATCATTGAGGTTGTTGAGAATCAGAATGGATAAGTCCAATGGTCATCAACATTAAGAAGGATGGGAGGATAAGGATTTGTGTTGATTACAGAGATTTGAATGTGGTATGTGTCATTGACCCTTTTCCAACCCCTTCACCGAGGAGATCCTAGAAGGAGTAGTGAGTGAGATCTATTCATTCATGGATGGCTTCTCAAGATATCATCATGTTAGAATTGTGAAGGAGGACCAAGAAAAGACAAATTTCTCCACTAAATGGGGAATTTTTCCTACATGGTCATGCCTTTTGGACTAAAGAATGCACCTGCTATGTTTTTGTGCATTGTGGTCCAGGAATTTTAGGACTTCATCCATAAATTTATTCAGTCTACCTTGATGATTGGATAGTGTATGCACTAGTAAAAGACCATTGCGAAAATTTGTGATTGATGTTCGAGAGATGCCGAAGCTATGCACATATCTCTCAACATCAAGAAATGTATTTTCACCACTCCATTTGGAACCCTGTTGGGGCATATTATATGTAAGGAAGGCTTATTGGTGGATCCTACCAAAGTTGTCGTTATTGTAGGGTTGGGGGAACCTATCAGCCAGAGTGTGGTGCGTGGATTCCTTGGGTATATGGGGTACTACCAAAAGTTTATTAGGGGATATGCCAAAATCACCAACCATTGGAGGGATTACTGAAGCATGGAAGTTACATTTCATTGGGGAGAGGTGCAACAAATGATGTTTGATACATTAAAGAATAGGCTTATCATTGCGCCCATATTACGCTTTCCTTCCTAGGATAAGCCTTTCCATGTACATGTTGATGCCTCAGGGATGGAAATTGGAGTAGTGTTAGCACAACCTAGTGAGGGGACTATGTTGATCACCCTCTTTGTTTTACAAGTAGGAAGTTGACACCAATGAACAAAACTATACTACTACCGAGCGCGAGGCATTGTCGATGATCTACACACTACATAAATTCAGGAAGTATCTATTGGTAACACCCTTTATATTCTACATGGACCACATGGCATTGAAGTACTTGGTAAAAAGCCCATTTTACAAGGGCACATATGTAGATGGGTCCTATTATTTCAAGAATTTGAGTTTACGGTTGTTGTAAACCGGTAAGAGTAATTTGGGACCCAACCATTTATCATAGACTGACTTATGGGAGGGTGCACAAATAATTGAGGATACAATGTCATATGCACAACTATTTAGGTTATGACATGCGTCCTCTGAATTAGAAGATATTGTTGTGTTTCTCAAAATGGGTATGGCACCGAGGAAATGAAGACTTTGGAAAGAAAAATTAGCTATATGTGTCACCCTACATGTTAATTGGTGGAGACTTATACAAGTTAGGTCATGATGAGGTCTTGCGTCGGCTAGTGCGTGTTAGAACATGAGTGTGTTGCAATCATGGAGGAAGCACACCATGGAAATGCAGGGAGGACACTATGCAGGAAATGCCACCGCGTGGAAGATTTTACTAGCAGGTCTTTGGTGGGAAAGCATCTACTAGGATTGTATTGATTTTTACAAGGCTTGTGATCATTTCTAGTGCCTTGGCAAGCCAGGAAGAAGAGATGAAATGCCCTTGAGACCAGTAGCTAGCAAAAACCATTTGAGAAATGGGTGATTGATTTTTTAGGACCTATTTCACCTATCGCGTGAAGTAATGGTTCACACTATATCATTACTTGTATTGATTACTTAACAAGGTGGGTGAGGAGTAGCACTACGAAGGATTTCACATCAACCATAGCAGCAAGATTCTTGTGGGAAAACATAATCAACAAGTATGGGTGTCCTTTGAGCTTGACTAGTGATAGGGGTACACATTTTTTGAATGAGACGGTCAAGATTTTATTGGCAGATTTCATGGTGGCCCATCATAAGACTACCCCTTATCACCCTCAAGCTAATGGAACCACTGAGGCATTTAACAAGATACTAAGTCACACACTTGACCAAGATTTGTGATGTTAGGAGACAAGATTGGGATGAAAAAGTCTTATCCATACTATGGGCATATAGGACAACCTACAAGAGATTTAACAAGGCCACACCATTTCAATTGGTGTTTGGTGTAAAGTTATTTAAAAGTAGAGTTTATGTTGCCCTCTTTACGTATTGCATGCGCATAGGAGGATTAGTTGATGAGAAATAACTAAAATATCACATGGAGAAGTTAATGCAGTTGGACGAAAGGTGATCACTTGCTAGGTGGAGTCAAAAGACTAAGAAGGCATGAAAAAAAACATGACACAATCATCATATTAAAAATAAACAATTCAAGGTTGGGAAAATGGTCTTGACTCTAAGTTTTTGTGCCATCCTAGAGAAACTTAAAGTCCATTGGTTAGGACCATACATCATCTCATACATCCTTGATTCAGGCGTGTGTGCGAGTTACAAGTGCTAGATGGGATGAGGTTACTAGGTTACTTCAATGGGAGTAGGCTGAAGCCCTACTATAAATAAGGATTCTATGTGTTTAAAAATAAGGCAATATTTCCAATTAGATTAGATTTCCTTTAATGCTTTTCCCTTTTGGTTATTTCCTTTGTCATCATTTTTGGTTTTGTGTTGTGCATTAGTGCACTAGTAGCTAACTACATTATAATAGGTTCTATGCACAAATGAGCACACATTCATTTTTGTGTGGGGTGAAGTAGCAATTATGTTGAAAATGTTTGACAAATTCCTTCTAAAATGGACTATTGGGAAAAATTAGTGCAAAAAGGTAGAAGAACAAGTGGCATGATGGCTAAGGTGCATGAATTTGTGTGGTTATGAAGGTGTGTTGAGAGAATTTTAAAGACCATAAAGAAGGGAAGGATCTTACATGGTATAACATAAGGTAGGAAGCACCATGGGGAACTACTTAGTGATGATGCAGAGGTTATGTACTTCGGCACGGTGACGTGCATGAAGAAGGAGGTATGTGGCGAAAATAGTAGTGGTGGAGTGCCAAAAGGTTATAGTTGTGATGCATGAGGGGAAGTCATGGAAATTTATTTAAGTGAAATAAAGTGCTCTATTAAAAAGAGACATTAAGACATGTGGTCGGAGGAACTCTAAGGCATCAAAAAGTATAAATAAGAGGTAAGAGTAGTCATTTCAGACTACTTTTCCTTAGAGAATTTTTTTGTGCTCCCAAGCTCAAAGTGTGATGAGGGTTTTACGAAGAAAAGAAATGTGAAGTACTATCATGAACCAGTGGACTTGTGTAAGTTGTAGTGTAATCTTGTGGCATAGCAAGGAGGAAAGAAGACAATATAATAGGAAGGAGGTTACGTGAGAGAGAAGCGGGGAATTTTTTGAGTCCGGAAGACAAAGGAGAGGATCATAGCACCTAGGGCATGAAATAGAAAGAAGAAGGAGGAAGATGGCACCCAAGAAGGCTCAAAAAAGAAACCGGTGGTGGAGAAGGAGGATCCCATGGAAATTTACTCAAAAATGCAGTACCCTCTAGGGGTTATCAAGGTAGAAAAGTGGAGTTCAAAGTTATAAAAATGCAAGATCGTGAGTACAACCACATGACAAGTGACAATGAAAATATGATGTGGGTGGACTTAGTGTCAAACACTCCAACTATGGATGAGCTCGAAACCCTAAGGTTGATGACTTGGTGCAACAAGAGTTGTAAAAACTATATTTTGTAGCTATGGGAGCTTCCTTTCTTTCCAAACCCACCCCGCTTTGTTCGGTGGGCTAATGTCATAGGTGAGGAATTCTTCTACTTCACAAGAAGAAGAATGAGGATCACATGCCATTTGATTCAGATGGTTACAGGCCTACGGAAAACCGGAGAAGACTGATGCTTGATTTATGTGCCACTTTAAGATTGAGGAGTTAACGTAGAAATTAAATTACGAGAAGGGAGGTAGGGCACAGGTGATTGCAGATCTCCCAGACCCAACATTGAGAGTCACCTCCCAGATCATTAGCTACAAATTGGGCATGCGTCAGAGAGATGGATGCACATTAATAGGAGATTCATGTACGTATCCTACATAGTGTCCAAGAGGGCACATTACAATGTTTTCCAATTTATTGCGAATGGAATTATCAAGAAGCACGGGTGTAGAATGAGGTAGGGGAAAAGATCACATGGGCTCCATCCTGTTATTAATCATGTTATGGGAGATTGGTGTCCCAAACAGACCAGATGGGAACATTTGGGTTCACCCACCGGCTCACATGTCCCCTATAGTCCAATTCGTGAAGTTCACCTGCGATGGGACCATCTCAAGTGCTTACAAGGATCAGATGAACATGTGGTTTGAGAAATTGTGTGAATATTTTGAGAATGAGTGGTGCATCCCCCATGAGTTACCACAAGTTGTTGGGGACCAGGTAAAAATTTTGTTATACAAAAAAATTTTTTCTAGCAAATTTATGATGGCCAAGGGAGAGATAGGGCCATGGTGCAATCTCCCCTTCACATTTACTACCAAATATATGAAGTGCACCATCAACTAGATAAAGGAAGTGTAGAAGTTGTTTTTGATGTGAATAAAGTGGATGTTGATGTCCACACATTGTGTGCAACATAAAAATATGGCACTCGACCTACTTACGTCAAAGTTTTGGAGCCATATTTTCTAGACTTACACCCTCAAATCAATGTTACCATCAAAGGGTATGTCCATCGGGTGTTCATGTAGTTACTACCCCAAAACACAAGGGGGATTGAGGTGGAGGTTACAAACTCCCCTTTTCCAAAGCCACGGGAGGCTAATCCCACCCATGAAAGTAGTGCAGGAAGAAGAGGAAGAAGAAGAAGAAGGGATGAGGGAAGTTAGATACTTCTAGGAAGAGGAAGTACTACACACATCGGAATGGTAGCAAGGGCACTAGCACTTCGGTACAGGGTGGAGCCAAGGCCTCATTGCCAAGGCACGGGAAGAGAAGGAAGAGAAGTAAGAGGAGGAAGATCCTGAAGAAAAGAAACAAAAGACACATGATGCATCGAGCCCCACAATAGGCTCGGAGGAAGGAGAAGAAGAAGACCCCACTACCTTCAAGTAGAATTGGAAGCAGAGATGAAGGAGTAGGAAGCTGGGGCAAAGCCAAGGATGCAAGAAAGACACAGAAGAAGAAAGGAACATTCTACGGAAGGGACTGAGAAGATTCCAAGTGTGAGGCCTCCCAACATAGACTACCAGCCCAAAGGGAGATAAGGGGGACTCCTTTACTATAAAGGAGGATAAAGGATTCACCCCTGGGGTGAAGAAGCAAAGGAAAAAGTGCAAAGCTACAAGGAATAAGTGGACACCCATGTCCCCACATATGGAGTTCGTGGATGACCCCATGAAGGTCTTGCGTGTAGATTCCAGGACACCCTCCCACCAGAAAAGCTACATGGATGGGATTTGATGGATCAAGATGGGGTGTGCCTAGAACTAGGAAGATTCTCAAGTTGGAACATGCACTGTCACTCCAAGGAGCTTGAGTTTGAGGTCAACGATCATGTGATCGAGACCATCCATTTGAAGAAGAAAGGATGATATACATATAAGGTGGTGGATCCTAACCACCCGACAAATGAGAAGGCATGCAATGCATTACAAAATATGTCTTCGGAGGTGATCCAACATTGCTTTGATGTAGGGGCCACTGTTCAGACCCTGATCATGGAAAAGAAGAAAAAGGAGAAGGAAATAGATAGATTGTGCTAGGATTAAGGGGAGAGTAGGGAAAATGAAGAAGGCATATGACCAAGTTGGTGCCCTGGTAAAAATCATTTTGGGACAATGTTTGACATTGGTGAGCCAAGCCAAGACCAATTATGGGGATGAAATGGAGTACCTCGAGGACCTTGTGGGGATGTTACTCATTAACATCAAGGATGAACGAGGCCCATAACTATAGATCTTGTGAAGGAAAAAGAGGAGAAAAGGTCGTTGTTGAATCCTAGATCACTGAGTTAGAGGAATTCTCACCCAACTCAAGGAAGAAAATATACTAGTAGATAGGGGCTTCAACAACTATAGAAAATGTGAGCCCATTATTAATGTGCATGGTGACAAAGGAGGAGGAATCCCTCAAGGTTTTTTATTGGAGACCATCCCCACCAACAAGGTGGAGTGTACACAATTGGTCGTTAACACCACGACCCAAAGGATTAAAATTAAAACAAAGTGTGAGAAGTTGGACTTTAGGATCAGAACTTGAGACTCCATCACTGAATGGATGGATGAGTTCAAAGATTTCTGCGTAGAGATGGTGGTGGCTATCAATGTGCTGAAGGGGAAGGTAGAAGAAATCAATCCAAACTAGGTACCCAACATCATAGGATAAGTTCTAGGGAAGGCCTTATCAGAATTAAAGGCCCTGGAAAAGTTGAAGGATGAGATAAATTTAGAGTTCCCTGAACTCCTCCAATTGAATACATAACATATTCTTCCATTCTTCATTTCTTTATTCAGATTCTTTCTAATCCACTATTCTTTATTCTTTGGAGCAACATTCTTTCCTTAGATATTTTGGTCAAAAAGACTTTGTTTAAGAAGCGTAATGGATTTTCGGGGCGGAAACCAATTTAGTGTGGGGTGATGTTGGACCCCTAAAATAACTAAGTACCTAAGGCACGAAGCCTTGTGGTGTGCAGAAGTAGGGTGCAAAGGCATGTGCAAAAGTAGTTCTTGAAGAGGCGTGAAGGCTCACACCTGAACAGTTGGATTCGGGACTTAGTGAGTTTTGGACAATAGGAAAAGATGCGTGTAGGGAGCGAATGGAAAATTGACCAGATACATATGTAGATAATCTATGGAGACTTGTAACTCAAGGAAAGAATATTCTAGGGTATCAATATGGTTATCATGAATGGATAAGGAGTTGAGGTTGTTATGGGTGAGCTAGCACATGCATGTTGAAGACACTCGATTGAGGGAAATGCATGATGACATCTAGCATATTCCTAGGTAGTGGTAGGGAAATTATGGAGGATTCCTTCAAGATTTTCAGGTAATGATGAGTGGTTAAGAGAAGATTCCTTCTAGTTCCTCAAATGGATGGTTTTTAGGAGAGTTTTAAGATAGAGTAGTGAAGGTGTGTGAAGATAGGTATTCGAGGATGAGAGCAAGAGATATAGTGAAAATGTGTAATGTGTAATGGTGAGATTTGTAATGTATAAAATCTCTGCTACTATGAACATTCCCAATGATGGAAATCTTTTTGATGTAATCTTGGCTATTGTATTTTGACTAATGAATATAATGAAGTGATTCTGAATCACTTATGTAATGGATCTTGATCTGTTTATTTCCTTTATGTTCATTTGTGTATTACATGTTTTCTTGATGTTACTCATGGTTTGATTCTACTTCCATTTAGTTTGATCATGTTATTTTATGCCCTAGTGCATTAGACTAGGAGTTAATGCTTACATTTTAACTCCAAGAATGGGTGCACTTATTTTCTAGTTATATAACATCCTCGTATTAAGGAAGAACATTCTCATGAAGCTCACATAAAGGAGGGGCTCGGCGCCCGCACGTCCTCGGGTGAGATTTTAGACTAATCTGAATGATGTGTTAGTGCACTTGGGATTGGTTATTGAAGAAAGGGTATTTAGAGAGAACATTAGGTGGAGGACATTTTTCAAGATCATTCCTCTACCATATCTCCTCCCACTTCTATGTCTTCTACTTGTGCTCATATCAGTAAACCTCAATTCTTACCATTACCAACACCTCTCAAGTTTGATCAATACTAAGAAACATGAAATTATTACTGCACTCCTTAATCATCAATTAATCAACTTGTCATCTACTCATTACTATCCTCCTTATTGGCTGGTCAAATATCAAGGTCTCCCATTTTTTGCTTATCATCGAATCAACGGACATAATGATAATGATTGTTATGTTTTACAACAAAAATTAAACATCTTGAGCATCAAGGTTTTATCTCATTCACTACACAACATTTTGTTACATGGTCCTCTCCACTTGTTACATATTAATGGGTTCCTAAATATGATTCGTTTATGTCTAATGAGAATCATGTCATCACTTCTAATGTTTCTTCTTCCATTACTCAAGCAATACCCATGCAATCCACTCTAACTAATAAACCACCTCTCAAAATTAGGCTTAGTCTACCTCCTACTAAGTCATCTTTGGCATTACCAAGTCAAAGCAAGAAACTAACATCTCCTCGTCTTCTATGTCGTTACCAAACAAGCAAACCACTCACTATGCAAGGCAAGAAAACTCTAGTTGGCCTATTTTTACTTTCTCCGCATGAGGATCCTAAGCAATCACCACTTCAGTGTCCAATTACTTTTTCAAGGAAACTACTCCTTACATTGATCCTCTTAGCGTCATCGACTAGATCTCCATCACTTACATACTTGGGGGCCATAGCTTCCCCCTTTTTCATTTATATCAAATGTCTCTATCATCCCATGCACTTCACGCTCTGCGCTTAGTATCTAATATCTCCTAAGCATCAATATAAACCACTTGATACACTTATATCATCATTACCCGATGATGCACTCTTGTGGTATGGTTCACACTTTAGTGTTGTTGAGGGCATACTACATACATGAACCTCACACACTACACATTTCACACTTCATGCATTTACGACATCTTCTTTTCACATCTACTATTACAACTCATACACACTTTGCACTCTTTCTTACATCTACTACTACATATTCTACACATTTTCCGCTTCATTCTATCATCTATTTATATATACATAGTACATCCTTAAAATTGGCACATTCAAATTACATTGTTCTACTTTTGCATTCTCAAATAACACATTGTACACTTTTCTGGCACCTTCTCCTTGTGCATCATATTGTTCTATTCTACAATATATGCTTCATGATCGAATCTTTCTAGTGCATGCATCATTACCTAAGGATGAACTCATGTTATCAAGGTTCTTACATGATTGTTGAGGGATATATACAATAATAACCTCATGTCGTCAATCACTATCTAGGTGTTGTGCTTCTTGTTCTATATTTCTTGCATGCATTGTCGTCAGATCATTTCACGATGACACACTCTTGTTTTATGATTCATTCTTGACTATTGAGGGGTCATTTATAAATTAACATCATCTCATGCATACTCATTTGTACTCACTCGGGGGCATTGCTCCTATCACACTCACTCTTGCATTCTATTCCACTTCACATTCACAACATATTGCATATCTTGGTTGCACATTATTCTTTCTTACTTATTCTCTCATGTACACGTTTCTTACTATGTCAGCTAGATACATTCTATGTCATTATTGTTCTATACACACATACATGTTCACTTGCCTTCTAGTTATGATCATAGACTTGACATAGATCGTTACATGTAGCATGGATGATTGGCATTGTACCTTTAACGAGTCCCACGGGATCTTGGGGAATCCATTTTCGTACACATCAAAAGTGTTATTGTTTCATTTTATACTACTTCCTATTTCTACTAGCGCACTACTATATCAGATCATACACGCTTTGAAATATGGTATATCTTTCTAACATGCTAATGGTTCTTTATGTGCAGCATTTTCCTTATAGGAATTATTTCTACCATGGTTGTCGACATTTATCTCATTATTACTTATCAATGTTTCTTTTCGTTTACAGGATTTTCACTATGTTTTGTCCTATGTGCACATTGTATGCTTTTAGCCATTATGGCCTTCATTGTCTTGTGACATTGTGAGTGATGTCCCATGTTTGCAACCCATTTTTCACATTTTTCTCTAACTTCTTGTTTTAAAGCATACTAAGATTTCTATATACATGTCTTTTTACACTAACACTTATATTCTAGCCAGTGTTTACATGTGCCTTGATTTCTACTAAGCACATTCCCATCTACATACAGGTATCAACTCAACTGGAGTCCTCTTTTGGTTTCTATCCTCCTAGAAATGTTGCATGCACCCCAACAGGGGGCATCTATTAGGTGAATTGGTTACCCCAATCAGTAGTACACAAACACAGTTTAGCACAGAGAAAATATAGTCTACAGTCTCAGGAAAGGCTTAGAATTAGACTTGGGTCCTTACTTCAACATAGACACTAGTGCCTAGATGTAAAATTAGGTGCCTAAGTGCTTATGTCCCTTCTTGGGTGCCTATAACCAGGGGGCAGATACACAATTTTTCTCATCTTGGCATAGTTCACAATAGTTTACACAACGAATTTTATAGGAAGCTATACTCCTTAGCACTCGGCATACATGCACTATCACCTTCTTTTCTATTTTCTCATTGGATCAAACTGGATCGGAATTAGACACACCAAATGTAATGGTATTTATACTTTTGGAAGTAGTCAAAGGTTATATAATAACACTAAACCTTTCTCCCTACACTTCTTCCACACATGGTGCAAATAGCGTGCGATCACCCAAAAAAATCACATTCAGCACAACTAACGTGAGATCACCTAAATAAACTCGCTCTTCTACATCATCTTTAGGATCCTTTTTCAGTTTCTTGAATACTTTTACACACTTTTTACACGTTTTGACCATATATATACATGTATTTGACTACTTTTCCATTCTTTTTTTTTCATGTCCATCATTAGGGAAGTAGTAGTCACATCATCACAACATCAAGCACATCATCAACAACATCAATCATAACATCAATCACATGATCATTAACACAAACAATAGGTACAATCATTACATCTACACATGCATCCTTCCCTAGGGTCATCATCATTATCATCACTTATTTTTCACTTCCTCTTCTCTAGTTTCTATGCTTCATATTTTTATCACTCCACATTTTTCATTGTCTCTCATCATGTTTTTCACCATCAATCTACATGCTTATTAGGTATGCATCTCATATCTACTTTATGTTATCGAGAATTCACTCAACAACATAAAGTGGGGTAAATGTAGACACTAAATCATGCACTTTGGGTATCTATCTAGTCTTGATCACATACTACTATTCATATGATTCCTAAGTAAGAAAATTACTAATCAACCCATGTATTTTGGCCACTTTTTCTTGCTTTCTTTTGCTTTTTTGGTCATAGACTCCTTCTAGCCCAACCTGACTTTTCATACTTTGGTATTTCTCACTCTAGACATCAGTGCCCAACCAGGGTGCTAGTATCAGGTGCCCTTGTCCCCTCTAGGTGCCCCTAACCTCTTTGTACTTTACTCACCTCTTTTGGGTCCTTTCTATCCATTTGGGCATCTTATCTTTTGGTTAGTTGACATTTTCAAGGTTAATTCTGAAATTCAAGCAAGAGAATCATATAAATATAAAGTTGTGTGACCATAATAAAGGGCCAAGAACTAATCATTAGCTATTACCACCTAAGGTTGCATCTAAAGGAATCTACATGAGCATTCATCATCCATGCAAGGGAAATGGAATGTATTATTCTGAATACACTTCATAGGAGGGGAAGTTCATTCTTTTATGCACATATCTATCTACATCTTTTACATATAGCTACTTGCTCGTTATCAAGTGTGACATGCACAAGAGCTGCCTAGGACACAATCTCTTCACACACACACATATATATAGAACTACATTGGGTCCTAAATGTAGTGCAATGCTCAGTCGTAAGATCACTTGTTTGACGGCTGAAGAAATCCCGACCCCTCATTTGTATTATTTTATTTTTGGGATTTAATGCTATTTTGGGGGTTTTGTAGGTGGTTTCTTTAGTGAAGGTTATCAACGACATTGGAAATCATTGTGAAACATTACAATGAAAGATGGTGAGGGTTTCTGAAAACTTAGCAACCCTATGAAATTCATTTATGGAGATCCTTTGAAGAACCCGTGCCAATAGAGGATCCTAACACCCAGTGCCACAAGATGCAGTCTAAGCACCTTGATCCCTACCCTTCCCGCATTCTGCATTTTTCTAAGCTTGGTTGTGACATCCTACATTGTTGTTCTATCATTTTTCCACTTCCACACACCTATGACATATTTAAAAATTAGATAAGTGATCTAACTCTTCATTATAATTAGGATTTTCAATTACATTACTTATTTCTTGGGTTATTTTATGTGTTTTATTGTTATATCTATTGTTGTGACTACGAAATATCTTATTAGGATTTAAACAAAAATTTAATTTTTGTTAAGTTAGAAGGAGAACTAGCATGGGCTTTAGAATCCTCCTTTAGATGTTGAATTTCATCTTTAAGAGATGTACTTGTTTTTTTCATAGCTTGAATTTTATCTTGAAATAAACAATGTAAAGATTGAATTGACTTTAATATGGGTTGATTGGATGGAGGATTAGGACCAATAGAGTCATCAGATAAATGATCGAAAATGGAACTTACTTGAGCGGGTGGCATCTTTGCAAGGGAGATACATAGTGTCTAGGGATTTTGGAGAACATCTTTGCAAGGTGGGTGCATTTGAAGTAAGTCATGTAAGGAGATTAGAGGATTTTTAGGAGGCATGAAAGAAGAAAAATAAATATCCAAGTGTATGATCATGAGTAGGGTTCACCAAATGATTTAATTTAATTTGAATTAAATCTAAATATTGCAGAGTAACTATTGAAACAAATTATGTACAAATGTTGAAATACAATAATGACATAAGCAAACTAAGATGTAAATTATGAAACCCTAAGAAAGGAAGAGAGATATGAGTACTTAGCTGATTTTCAAATACACAAGAAGTGATCTAGGCAGTGCGGTGATAAAAAGAGAGAAAAAGCATCATAAATTCTCACTTTAAAATCTAGACCCTAATAATAATGTCATATTGGGCACCCAATGCAAGAAATGGATTCACGAGTGCTTGATGACCAAGATCTGAGTGTTGGTGATTGTATAGGAGCTTAGAATCGGGTTTCTACTATGTCGCTAGGGTTTTACAATTGGTCTTTATTGATCACCCGATGTTCACAATATGATCACCGATGTTACATGTAACCTACAAAAGAGAAATTTGCCTACACAAGCTCATAAACAACATCAAACCTAGAAAAGGAAATTGTAGAATGGGGATTTGAACTAACCCTGACAGTCACCCTGAGAGTGAAATTACGACCGAGTGTTACACTACATATAAGACTCCATGTAGTTCTTGTGTGAGAGAGAGAATGATACTTGATAGTGGGTTGTGTAGCTAGAATGTAGCAATGTAGTAGAATGTGTGGATGGAATAAAATGAACTTACCCTTCCTATGTTCTCTATATAGAGTCACAACCCTTGTCCCTTGAATGGATGCTAGATAAATGCCTTTAGAGTTATTTATTTCCTTTGGAATGCAATCTTAGGTGATGATAAAAATGCTTAGTGTTTGGTCCTTTATTTTAAAAACATAACTATGTATTTATATGACTTCTTTGTTTGAATTCCATAATTGACAACTTGAAGGCCAACCCATAAGTGAAAGTTATGCCCAAAAGATAACAGAGACCCAAAAGGGAAAGTAAGATAAGAAATGGTCAGGGGCACCCAAGAGGGATAGGAGTGCATGGGCACTGTTGTACTGGCTAGGCATTGGTGTCCGAAGAAATGAAAGATAAACAAGTAAAGTTTTGACTGGGTTGTAGAGTGTGTAAGACCAAAGAAAAGAGGCCAAAGTTAGTTGTCAACCACTAGTTTTCTTGCTTAGGAATCATATAAATGCTAGTATGATTTTAGGACCTAAAAATGTACCCAAGTGCGTGATTTTGTGTCTACACCGAGAGATCTCTACATAACATACTTTGATGAAAGGAGCTAACTCATTCCAATTTTGATAGAAGATAGTCATCCTAAGCATGTTTCTATCATGAAGGAGACATTATCATCAATAATCATGTCCTCGAAGGTTAAGATCATAGAATCATGAGAAACGGGTTAGAATGAGTCACTGTAGGTGTGAAAGACTATCACTTGGGAAATGGGTGAAACCAAGAACATCGTGAGGTCTGGAAATGATCTAAAACATCAAGATCTTCATTCAAGTTCAAGTCACCAAGAGGATGATCATCATGAGCATGATGTGAGAATCTCACTATGAGTGAGGATGGAGGTCATCTCAAGCAATGCATACCTCGAGAAGTATTTCTAAACACTTGATAATGAGCTCGCATCTTGCAAGATAGTGGAAGTCAAATTTACACTATTTCGGTGCAGTCAAAGTAAGAGGACAAAAAAACATGGAATTCATTCTCATTCATTCCTTCAAGTACCATTCAATGGTCAGTCTTGTTATCAGGAAGATAGATCCTATATCCATGAGGAGAAATCAAACAAAATAATGTCTGAAAACCATAGGGATGTTTCCACTCATGGTCAAGAAAGTGAGTGGTGAAGAGGTCATCATGTTCATAGGTGAAGTGTGAGACTCAAGGAGTGAGGTAGTGATCACCACATCTTGACTCCACCATTATGTTCAAATCTTCTTCAAGGAACAAGCCAAGAAGAGCTAGTCCAAGGCATCCAGGACCATTGTGTGTGAAGAATCAAGAAATCATCCATTCCCATGAGAAACATGTGAGAAGGAGGTGTATGAGTTGATCTCATTCAAGGAGAATTCTGGAGCTAGGAAAGGTAAGAGGATGATCCTCATATGGAGCACAGTGTATGCAAAATGAGAAACCATATCAATTCCATTTGATGGCATTCACATGGCAGTTTCATTAAACACACATTCAAACCTTGTGGTGTGATCATGCCTCGAGGAAGAAGTACATCACAATCACCTCATTTCAGTTCAATGGATGACTACATGACAAGAATTCCATTTAGGGGTAATCCTTTCACCCACATGATGAAGGCATATTTCAGTAAGTGAAGGAAAAGCATTAAAAGGTTTGAGCATCACGTAGTTGATTTGTGATCACTAAAGTGAATTGAAAAATCCCTAAAAGAAAGAAAGTTATCCTCACTCTCACTATGAGTTATGGAAAGATCCATCCCGAGTGATTCCCATAGTCATCTAGCAGAAGGAGGATATTGTGATCAGCATGCTTCAAAATAGAAAATTCTCCATCAGACAAAGCTTCATCTTCATCAGATTGGTTAACCCTTATCTCTTTATATCTCTCTTCCTTCTTCTCTCTCTCTCTCTCTACATTCTAATTCCTCATTGAAAATGCACTTTTTCCCTATTTTTTCTATTCAATTATGTGATCTTCAATGCAACATTGTAAGTGTCCTTTTTCATCAATAAAAAAAAGACTCATTTTTGTTTCCTAGGAATATGGAAGGTCACAAGTGATGAAGGGAAGTGAAAATTCATGTGGGGGAGATGAAAGGACAATTTGTAACACGATAAATTGGAATGGCTTCTTCATTCCAAGGGGTTGTCAGTTATTGATTGAATGTATGTTGTTGAGATTTACCACTACTACATCAAGAAATAAAAGTTGTAGTTCTTCTATTCATTTGTTGATGTTCCTCTACTCTCAAACTACTTTCCAACTTTGTATACATGATAATCTTGTAATTTAACTAAGAATGATGTATGCGCCTTTGATAAATGAATCAATGGAATTCTATGTCTATGATTTTCTAATCTTATCATTGTTAGGATATTTGTGTTATTCTAATTGAATGTGGACCTACTCTGGTTATTGTATGTGAACTTTGTAAGCTTATTCATAATTGTAACCCTCTCTCTCCATATTTCCCTAACTCCCCTTTACCTTTATCTGCTGCAAATTCCTCCCTTGTACCTTGTATAAGCACTTTGCCACATGTTTAGTGGAATATTCATGTGTGATCCCGACCTAACAACCACCCACAAACTTTTAGTTAGTTTACATTCAATAATGGGAGCCTCCCCATACACAAAAAGGAGGGGCTTAGCCCCAGAGAGTTAGTGAAAACTCAATCATTTTCCCACACGACAAATTATTTCACCAACATGGTGTAAGTGGAACAAACGCTGAAATTATGTTGTGCCACATCGAAGTTATTCATGGCTTTGCTTACATTTAATGTTCTTATGACACTACCTTCGCGCTTCAAGATGATCATCAATTGCCCTTACAAAGCATATAATGCTTGGGAGGTACCTCTGGAATGCAATTTTGTGGCAGCATGCCCAACCATCATCACAGTCACATACAAATTATCAACGATTTCATATAAAAGTGCCACTTTTCTTCCCTCACTTGCCACATTTACGTTTTTGTTGTGCGTGTAATAAAACATGTAGAGCAAATTTCCCAAGATCGGAGGTAGGTTGTCTGACTCATACCATCTAATGTAGTGTTGTCCCAATTCTAAGAAGACATGGTGTGTGTACTCTATCATGTGAGCAGCGATGTTGCTAAATGGCAGTGTGATGTACGAGCATTCCAATTTATAATATCGACCAAAGAGCGGGGCTATGCTAGATGAAGGCCCACACATATGCAACAAAAATGCTCGTTTCAAAGATGTTGCGGAGGCGCTCCATACCATCCATCCATGCGGATGCACGTCTTGTCGAGGCCCTTCACAAACCTTTTCGACATATCTGACATTTCCATGACATCAATTTATTTTAACTTTTACAAAATGTCACGTATATATTTTAACATTTAAATTTAATAAAGTACGAATATATAGAATGCTTGGAAATTGGAATGAATTTGTGCATGTAAGGGGATAAAATGCCATGTCGTATGTCTTCAATCGCACTTTACATGTTAATGTGGGCGGGCTATGAGTTGTTCCCACTTTTTGTCCACATCTCTAGACCCTGGTAGTTTCCTTTAACTTGACATATGTATACAGTTGTTGATAACTTGTTCTTGCAAGCATTGGAGCAGTAGGATCCCTAGAGGATTTTGAAGAACCAGGGGTCGGGGATGGCCATGTAGGTTTGCACTTTAACGTTTGGAGGGTGGAAGTTACGGATGGACATGTCCCGTCGTTGAAAATGTCCAGCGTGCCCTAGCCTCCGCCGAAGGAGCCGTCCGTGGGAATATATGCGTACTTATCTATTTTAACTTTCGAGAAAGTCAAGTCACGCCCACAATGTTTTGTTTGACAATTTAGTCAAAAGTTCAATAATAATCGAACATGCAATGAATAATTCAAGAATATATTCGACCCGCCCTTCATAATGTTTAAGAACATCTGCCGAGGATAATTGACCATTTCTATTGTAAATTTATTTCGTAAAATAATCCTCGATAATTTGACCACATTAAAAATTCCATCCATCATAGTATTAGTACAAAATACTTAGCACAAAATAAAGGTTTAATCAAGCCCCGCGAATTCACAAAATAAGGGTTGTGTAACTCGAACTATGTACTTCATTTAATCAATTGAGAAATCTATTCCATCATTTGTGTGGTTGGGGTGACAAGATACCAACAAACCCAATTGTATCCAATTATCTGGATTAGGATGTGATGAGTTTTAATTGTAAGGAATTGGTAGAGCTAGTTTTAAATGTGTACATGCTTCAACGAATCAAATACTTGTGTGAATTAAGTATGTGATTGGGGCTAATTCACATAATGAACACACAACCAAGAAAATTACAAGCACTTGATGAACATTGAAGGCAAATTCACCTCAATTGTGTACATGATTGAGCCAATCGAATAATCGATCAATCAAAAGTAAATTTGAAATTAATGAAGAAATATTGACTCGGTTTTATTTAAAACATTATATACAAACACTACATTTGCACTTAAGATGTCATCAATTAATTTGAAATGCCTAATTTTTCTAAATAGTTATTATTTTGTACAAAACAAACACTAGATTAAAAAATTATATATGCCAAAAATCTTAGATTTAATAAAAAATCTTATATCGGAATATTATAATTGAATATATAGTGACTTTATATTAGATATTGAAAACTATTACCTGAAATTTCTTGTATTCATAACAATAAATAACTTATACTTCAATATTTATTTTACTAAATTTAATGAAAACTTTGAGAAAATTAAATTAAGGTCATATTTGAAGTCACCCCAACATCATTATAATGAAAAGAAGAAAAATACAATATTAAATTGTCATTAAAAAATATCTTAATATTACATTAAAGTTTACTTAACTTCAACCAACTTTAAGATGACTTTAATATTCTAAAGTTAAAGAAAATAATAATAATAATAATAAAGTTAATCCAACTATAAATCTTACCTTAATCTCCAACCATGATCATGTGAACTTCATTGCTATATTTGGATCAAATATTTCACTTTTCTATTTCTTTGATATGTGCCAAATTAATTATCATAAGTCAACTTAATAACTAAAATGGACTCTATGGCTAAGATTACCAAATGGACTCTCTAGCTAAGATTACCAAACCTCCATACCAATAACACAATTTTTTAATAGATTAATTAAGATAAAAAATAATAGAATGGAAAATTATATCATCCACCTCTATCATTAGGAAATAGTTATTGATTTATCACTCAGAAATTGTAACAATTTTAGTTCCAAAGAGTTCAAACACATAAAAATTGATTATAGTCAACTATGAACAATTTTGAAAAAAACAACTAGAAGATACTAAGAAAAAAAAAGGAATAACTCTTTATCTCTAAGATAATATATAATATGAATCCTTCAAAATGAATTCCTTCAAAACATAAACAAAGAGGAGCTTGGTTACATTAGTTCCTTTAAACAAATTATAGGATTCTTTTAACTTGTCTTCACGATTACCTTATCAACATCAAGAAGTGTTATCCATTGAGTTGATTTCACACCATTTAGGATCGATTCCATAAGCACAACCCAATTATGAAGTGGAATTATATGTCTTACTATGTTATCCATATGTACAATATTGAACGTACGACTTTAAGAGAATCAAAATGAAGACCACCATCAACATCAAATTAAGGAGTGTCATCAAAAAAATGACAAAATATCAAGTCAAAAAATTATAATCTATCGATCACCCATGGAGAAAGACCTTTCCTTAACAACAAGTTTCATGACCTTGGTATTTCCCTTGTCAATACTAATAACATATGGAATAGGGTTTCCTTGATAAGATTAGAGAGATCCCTAACATTAACATTATCCATACCAAGGATACTTGGTGGATACTTGAAGGAGTGAAATGACCACTATCTACTTTTGTATCAACATTGACTAACCACATTTTAGTTTCAACGGAAGGTGCCTTATGCATGTATTCAATAGTAACATAAAATTCATAATTCAAGGTGAAGAGCTTAGAGATAAACTCACCAATTCACACATTTACAATAGCTTTGGAAATTGTATTCCTCTAGTAGTGGATGGAAAGAAAGATGAATTTATTACTAATTTCATCTAATCATTTCTCTATTATTCATCATGAACATTAATCTCAACTCATTTTGGGTTCCATTCATTTTCCTTAATTCCTCCCCCACAACATTCCTAATATACTCTACATTGAAATAAGAAGAAGGGTTAAATACTATCTGGATATATTAATCAGGGACATGGCTTGCATGACCACTTTTTTAGAGGTTTTTTTTAAACCATGTTTCTAAATTTTATTTTTATTCTTACTAAATTTTTTCACCTCACCCATTTTCCCCCTTCTCTTCTTATATTGTTTCTCAACTTCTAGGATCAAATCATTCAATTTTTATATGGCTACCCACAATCATAGTCTAGTTATTGAGACTATGATGGATTGCTATGACACATTCAAGGATGCAACCATTCCAGTTTATTTTGAAGTTTTTCCAAAAGGTAATACCACTTCCCCAAATTTTGTTTTACCTATTGATGAATTTGATATGACTTGCAAATGGCTTCAATGATGTTATTGAATAGGTTAATTTTTTGGGATGATTCTCTCTAAAAGCATGCTAAAAACCTAGGTTCGTTCTACATGGACCCAACATGACATAAATTTGAATGCAGTCCAAAATATGACAAAAGGTGATTTCCTTACATTTTAATGATCCTACACATGTTTCAATCATTCTTTACATATCCTTGACCTAGTATGTAGGAATTTCCTTTCTCATTTTGTCCGCATAGACATTATAGTTTGTGGTATCATACCATACTACCCTCAAGGTCTTGGGTTCCCCATCCTTCCCATGTTGTGTTGTTCCTTGACCTCATAAGCTTCTCTATATGTCATGTCATAGATAAAGAATGATATAAATTCTAATTTTCATGACCGCTTAAGAAATTTGTGTAAAAGAGGATCTATCATAAGACCTCAATGCATATATTGAAAAACAAGTGGGAGATTCCCATTATACTCAAAGGGTGGTTTATATTAACTTTCCAAACACTTTCTTCAAATTCCAATCGTCTCAACACAAGATTTAGGATTTTCCATGATTAGCCACACATAAAAATTCATTTCAAATCCCTCTAATATGATCCCTCAATCATATGGTGAAGATGGTTGTACCATTGTGGGTCAAAAAAAAACCATAACAAAGCCCCTCCTACCAACCCCTTAGGAGGTGCTTTTAAAAATGTTGATCCCTAAGGTAGTTCATCTCACACTCTACAAAGCTTTGGTATGCCCTTAGTGGACACCCCACTTATGCAAATTCATGATATTAGCTCAACCTTTGAGGATTTCACTCAAATTCAATGTCATAATCCACACTTTCCTACATATGTTCTCATTGGTTTTCATTCTAATTTATATGATAATTCACTTTTTTCTTTTGTGAATGTTTGTATAGTTTCTCCTCATAAATTAGGGTCTCATCTATCTCGTATCCCTCTCTACCAACATAAGGAAGGAAATATTCTTCCACATATAAGAAGAGAATTTAAGATTAATGATTTTTTCATTCTAACAAACCAAATTTTGTGTAGAATACCTATGAAGCCTTTGTTATCTTGCATTTTAAATATATGTCCCTTGATCCCAGTTTTTCATCATTTTCTACTCATGGAAGCTTAGGAATCTTATTGATTCCACTCAAATACACAGTGTGAGAATTTTAGATTTATTTTCCTGAAACATGGATATTCTTTATCTACAAGAAGTTAAGATGGAAGGATTTTCCCTATCCACTGTCACTATAAGTTGTTTAACTAGATAGTTTACCTCTACCTTGAAATCATGAGCTAGGAGGTAGAGGAATTACCACTTTTATTCCTCCTAAATGAAATTATCACTACAATATTCATGGATGTGACCTAAAAAATCATTTCCTCTATGTGTTACTTAACATTGATAAGATCGTTCTTTTGGTGTTATTAATGTTTATGTATTAAATGACGTAAATGAAAGGACAATGATCTAGTTTTATATTTTTGATGATATCCCCGATATGCATTGAGTGATGTGTGGTGAATTCAATATAGTTGAGTCTGAAATCGACAAGATTGATCACCTACCCATGCATTGGATAGCTAGTGAAAGAATAACTTAAATGTACACATGCACAATAAATTTAGGTTTTATAACCCCAATTCAAAGAATCACTCAAAGTATTTTGTATGGAATACTTTTTCTAACTACTTCCAGGTATCTAATAGAGTCCTTAAAATTGTCAAAATATTTCATGATTTCCTCACAACCTTTTTTTCTTTTGTTAGCGAGTTTTTAGTTATCGATTAGAGTGGTGTTAGATATTGTTCTCTTTGACCAATTTCCATTATATTTTTGGATTGAATGCCTCTTTTTATGGCCTAAATTATAAAAAATTATTTCTTTTGTAATATCACTATGTGTTAACATTAGCCCACTTTTCACCATATCAAGAAAGTTTGTAATATGGCTTCCACATTAGATAGAAAAGTGGGTTGTATTTCATGGTGAAAGGGCACCATATTTTGGATTACATGTTTCCTTCACAAATTTAGGTAGTATCTTTCTTGTGTATGGCATAAATCATGTTCTATTATTACTTTCGAGCTAAGCCACTCATTGAATGCTCTTGAACATACACCATTCTACAATCCTTTCCAATTATATGTGGAAAATATTAAAAAAATTCTCCAAGTTGAAGACTCCTACAATTCTATAGTGCCTAGATAAAAATCAACTTAATTGGCTCAAAGTGGGAATAAGGCATCCAAATATTTCTTTTTTATTTTCAAATCCAAGCACTCACACCAAAAAATTAAGGTCATCTACGAAGAAATAAGTGCCTTACTAAAGTGCCTAATATGGTGCAAGAATTTATTCATCAAGTTTTCAAAGTTCAAGCCCCTTTCCCCCTAAGTGACATGTAGCTCTTGATCAATACAAAATATTTCCCTTGTTAAATTTCTCAAGCTACATGTGGTCAGAATCTTTCTATTGATGATTTATATGAGCCTATTTCTCAAGTGGTTGATGAAAAATCCCCTGGCTAGGATGGGATACCATGTAAATTCTACAAATATCTATGGGATGTGGTCAAGTTTCTTGGGTAATTTATCAATCAAGGCTATATCTAATTCATACCTAAGATGGGAATCCCAGAACTCATTTTTAATTGGAGGTAAATTACTGATCCATAAATTTAGCAGATATTAATTCCACTAATAGAAAGTTTACCCGGATGACCCTAATTAGGTATGAAATCTGATCCAATGTGTTTTAAAAATCTAATTTAGTAATGAATATAACATCCACATAAGTTAACCCACTGAACCATTCAAGATCCCATTCACCTGATTTTTAATAAATGTCTTAACTGATTAATATGAAAATTCTAATATAAATTTTAAGGATTAAAATTCAAAAGGAGATTGGAAAATTAGAAAGTAAATTAGTGACCAAAAACAACACCAAAACTTGATAACGGAGTTCGGAAAACAAGGCTACGTCTCCGGGTTCATATGAACCGATCTATTAAAATTGCAAAAATTGTAAGTATAATCACCCTTAAAATTAACAAAAATAAATCACAACCTACAAAAATGTACTTTCATACCCTCGGAGAACTCTGGCAATGCTCAATGAACATCCTCCACCTTCCCGAAGTACTTTGCCAAGGTTACTCCTTTTGAAACTCCGCAAATAGTGAGTTTCACTGTGTAAAACATCATCACAAAATCTCCAAAATGTAAAATGGATTTCACCAATATGATTTTAATCAAATTCTAAACAACTTTCCTTTTTTCACCAAAGTCTGGTTTTGAGTCTAAGTCCTCAAAAAATGACAATATGTGCAAGTAGGTATAAAACTACCCTTCTTCGCTACCTTCTATCAGGCCTTTGCTCCAATGCTTCTTTATATAGAAGCGAGCTCAAATGTTTACCCATCGAGCTATGTGGCATAATGGCTAGGAATGTGGGATGGAGGGTCGGTTTCAATTGTTCGAAGCCCACCACCTTATTACTTTTCATTTCCATCTTTTATTCCCTAATAGGGAATATCCCACATACGTGGGAACCAATGCGCTAAAGCCATTTAAATAGGTCTGAACGCTCATGGTGTCTCATGGAATTGTCACACATTATGGCTTTTAATCCATTGTTTAAATATAGATAGGCCCAAGTTGGGATGGCCTGGTGGATATGTGGCGGTGGTATGTGCCACGTATAACCCTTTACATTGTTGAATGGCCAGTCGATGGATTAATTCAAACTAGGCCACATAGTGGCCACCTAATATGTACATCGAGGTAAAAGATAACTCAATCGAGCTAGCTAATAACCTATCCCAATACAATGTGAACTCCCTCAACATGATACGAGCTCACCAAGCTATAATAAATGAGCTAGTCCCAAACATCAATATAACAATCCACCTTGACATTACAATGATGATATGAGGAAGGTATAGTAAACTTGTTGCAATAAAAGTAAGAAGTATCATCAGTAACGAAACCCCTTTGTCAAAAGAGAGTGTCGATCCTGGCTGAGGGTCCCCAGCCAGCAAATAGTAGCTCCCACCATTTTTAATCTGATCATCAAAGATCAACGTCCCGAGAAAAAACTTTGCATTGACAATCAATATTCATTTTTACCATGTGTCACTGTCAGTTGACCCATAATGTGCCCTTGTTCAACTACGACCTTCTACGGACCATATCTCACTCCATCAGAGTTCGTTTCATACACACAAAAAGGTGATAGAAAGCTCTCTAAATGATCTTGTGCACAGTGATGTTTAAGGGGGATTTTGGAAAACTATGTCTTTGAAATGATCCTCTGATCACACCTCCCCACTAAGAAGGATTTTTCCACAAAATTTGTATTCGCCCACCTTAAATTTTCAATCCCTCCTTGCACCTCACAAACACATACAGGACAATATAAGAATAAAAATATGGGTTAATCAAAGTAAATATTGATTATCAAGTCAAAAACAATCGATCAGTCAAAATAGATAATCATAAGCCACAAAAAGGCAATTTTCCACTGATACTTTGTGACCCTGTCAACCTCTACAAATAGCTTGAATCGGTATAACAAGAAAAACCGAATCCCAAAGTAATAGGTGAATGCCTCACTGAATCTTGTAGACTTGTATCCCCACTGTGATTCCATGACAAACAATTGATTAGATAAAAACACCCAATAGAAAACAAGTGTCCAACTAATTCTATGATACAACCCATCACTAAAAATACAATTTCACAAAAATTAAATTAGTATAAAAGACCAATAAAATTCCCACAATATGCTAGTGTCCACTTTGTCCATGTGAAATTGCAAAACACTGTAAAATTTCACCAATATGATCCAGAATAAACATGCCAAAAATAGACACAAAATAAAACAAGTGAATTACCAGTGAAAATAATCTATCCCCATAATCTACATTGCAATAGGATATAAGTAAATTGTCTGCACCACACTAAAATACCCAAAATAGTGAACTTCCATCAAGTACAAAGGTCACCAAGTATACTTTGCAAACCAGTTTATAAAAACCAACAATAGATACAAAAATAGACATTTCAACTGTGCCCTCAAAACTTGCGTACTGTTCTTAGAAATCTACCGAGTTGAAACATTGGTTGTACCTAACAGTACCACAAACTCAAAGCTGAAATGAGGATATGTAAATGGAGTATCTATCAAATTTCCAAAGTAATAAAATCAATGCGAGTATGGTAAACCTATCCCCCATTTGCTCTCACAAAATCTGAACTCCAATAAACATTCAAAGCTAAATGGGAAAAATGATTTCATTCAACAAACAACTGGAATCCCATAAAATAAGCCCTAAATTAATTACATGCTACAAATAAATTAAGAGCTATGCAAAACAAAGTTGAAAAACGATTTACCAACCCATGCCAATGGATTTTCATATACAAGTATCACCTGATCTGAGGTTGTAACTTCAACTGAAGGTGAATTTGAAACTTTCTTTACCTTTAAAATAGGTCTATACTCCATCTTTGGCTTGCCACCTGTAATGCCCCTTTTAGTAGAAAATTTAATATTAGATTCTTTAATCCCAACCACCGACCCTTACCCATTAATTCTTTGTTGGGCGCTAGTTTTGTTTTCTAACATGCTAAAAGTAATGTTCAATTTTTTATTAACCCTTCCACCATCTCATGTTCTTGCATGCTCCTTATTTAATAAAATTAATGCTTTTTGTTGGCAAGTGGGTGCGTGGGTGGAGCTGATGGCCATCTGCTCTAAAATTGATTGTTATTAAATGTCTTCTCTAGCTCCTTTGTTTGGTTACCTGCTCACACCAATTTGATGTTGGCCGCATACATTGTATTGTTGGTTATTAATAATTTTTGTCTTTTTTCTTTGTTAGCGTACTCACGCCTGATTGGATGTTGTCAATCTACCTCCCTTATGGCCTTATTTTGGCATGCCTTTGACTCATGAATTGTTGGGTAGGAAACACCCAAATCAAGCAAATTTGGATGTGCAATTGCTTTTGTGGAGGGATTGTAGTTTGGTTTTGTTTGTCAATGCTTTGAAACTCTGGCCAAATGTGTGTGTGGAAATATTTGAGCCTTATCATTTCCACCTACTCCGTGTCTATGCAAAACGTGGTCGTGAATGAAGTGTGGACACCTATAAAGCTCGAGGACAAAGAAATTTCTCCTGATGTTATTGTTGCAGGCATGTGAGGCATGTATGCGACTTATGGAAGGGTATTACAAGCATTATAAGCTACCCATCTCAATAATAGGCTAAAATATAACAAATATCCTGAAAAAAACATTCTCTTTCCTGAAATTGGTATTTAAATTGTGATTTTGTGGATTGTGTTCAATCACTTTATTTAATAGTTGGTTGCTTCTTAATTTGCCTCTAGTTTTGGTCTTCTGGGTAGTTGTGAATGCTTTCATTTTGAGAAAAATCCTTCTAGGTAATTGTTTTCTTGAAAATATATGGTGGATTTAGATGCCTAGCTATGAATTATTTCCCCTTCCCTCGAAAATTATTGCATAACAATAAAATTTGCTAAATGTGTACTGGTGGATGGTTGAATTTCCTGTATTTGGTTGGTACGTTGGAAAAAGTAGAAATTTTGTTCGGCATGAATTTATACCTCTCCCTTTTTGTGACTTATTTCGTATGATATCAACATTTTTGACCTACTGGAAAATCGTGAAATCGTATGACTGCAATTATTCCTTTTGATTAAATTTTTGTTTTGGATTTAAGTTTAATATTGAGGTATTTGGGAGTGGGTTGCATATTAGGGGTGTATTAACGGTTTTCCTTTGTGGTTGGAGTATGTTTTGGATTGATAAATCCATCACATATTTAACACATTCCAGAGTTATTGGTTGTCTCATTAAATGAAATGCTTCTATTTGGGTTAATGCCTTAGACTTGCTAAAGTGTTATGAATACTTAAGTTTTTGCAATACTTTATATATATATATTTATATATATATATATATATATATATATATTATTGGATTTCGTATTTGGGTATATCCCCTTGTTGATGGAATATAGTTTGGCTCGGGTTTATACAAAAGATTTATCTTTTATTAAACCCATTGGGGAAGATATCAATTATGTCTATTTTATTCGGGATGACTTACGGTAAAACCCCCCCTCTGATAATCATTCTCTCCCTGGTAAAGATGGGTTGTAAGCTTGAAGTGATTAATACTTGGGCTAAAGCCAAGTTTGATTTAAGTATAAAACATACATAATGCAGGAATTTGAGTGTAATGTATTCATATCTTAGTTCACATATAATTACTTGATGATCATCGATATTGGTTCAAGACGTGTAAGTTTTTCCTTAAGGGGCACATCGATCATTCCTTCTAGAGATTGAACCGTAGCTAAATATATCCGCCAAGATTTAAAGATACATATGTACATTTATGTATAGTATTCAGTTATTATTAGAACTACCTTACCTTATTCTAATAAGGGATGACTATTGGAAATTGTTAAGTTTTTAATGGCAATTGTTGTGTGGTGTGTGTGTGTATATATATATATATATGTATATATTAATTGTGATGTTAGTTGAATTTAGAAATTGTTAAGATTGTTAATGACATTTGGGGTATTTATATATATAGATACTTTGTTGATTATGATGGAAATTGTTGTTAAGATAATGACATTTGGTGACACATGTAAATGCATATTTAAGGGTGGTTTTGAATATGGTAACAAGTGTTACTTTAAAAGGATCATGTGACGAGAAGTGGTAATCCATTTTTATAGAATGAAACTACAAATTTATTAAGGAGGTTTACGAATCTAAAGTGTTATGAAGCTTGGAAGGATGTTTATAATTCTGACTTGCATAAGAGGCTTGGGTAGTTATGATGCTTGTCGCTTCTTGTAGCTTGTTATATCACGTAACTTGACTGCTTGGCAATGCCCATTTCGGACTTTTGTTAGCCATCATTTTTTTCTCATCATTATCTTTTTGGAGTCTCTTATTAGATAAGAAAATATAGATTGTTGGATTGAAAACCATATTTCAACTCTTATTGATTATATGATGGAACTTCCTTTTACACTCGATTGTTGTTTCTAACTTATAAGTGTAATGGCCCTTCTTGAATGATTGTTAAACTATTGTTGCTTTGAGACCATGATCGAAACTAGTTATATTTGACTTCTCTTAGAAAATATATATTGATGGTTGTGTATTGGATTTCAATCATATAATCTATATGATTACATGATTGAAATTCTAAAACACTCAACATTTCATGTTTAACTTTTAAACCCATGGTTCCTCCTGGATTGATTGTTCAAAATTTTGTCATTATAGAGTTCAAGAATCATAGCCAGTGCTTATGGTATCTCTTTGGAAATTTTAGATTGTTAGTTGTGTATTAGATTCCAATCATATAATCTATAGGATTACATGATTGAAATCCTAATACGCTCGTCATTTTTTTCTAACTCATAAGGCTATGGTCCAACTTGTTTGGGTGTTAAAATTTTGATGCTTCCGATACATTGTTATTATCTACAGCTTATGACTTCCTTCTTAAACAACATGGTGGAAAAAATCTTACTTAAAAAGTTAATAAAGTGGTTAACGCGTGGATCCATTTCTTGAAATAGAAGGTTTCCTTTCTTGAGGTTGTTAAATAGTAGCATATTTTTATTATATGTAGTCTTATCATGCTCAGTTCTCGTGAACTGACTCAAGTTAATAATTGTGCAAATGGATTTTGTGGGTAAAAAAAAGAAATATTTGTAGAAGTTGCTTCAATTTTGCTTATGAAGTTCCTGTGTACGAATGCTTAATGTATTTTAGATATTGGAATGGTGTTTGTAGAAAGGTTTGGAGGGCTTGCTTTCCTTGGGTTTTCTATAATTGTGAGAGTAAGGTTGTCTTAACTAGCTGTAGAAAATCTTGTAAATACTATTGTTAAAGATATAAATTTAATCACAACATTGTTATGAGTAGTTTTAATGTAATATAGTAATCTTGAAAATAGCATAGTGTTGCTTGACCAATTTTGATTACCTTTTTTTCGAATTCAAGGTACATTCATTTCAGTTGTCTCCATTGGTTTGTGTGTCGTGTTGATTAGTAAATGTTGTAATCATGTCTAGTTTTCATCTTAAGGGCAATGGTGAACTCTTTGAATTATATCTTTGTGTTTTAAACCCCCTTCTCGTTATGGCAATAATATCATTTTAAGTCTTAATAAAATGACTTGGTTATCCTCATAAAAGTTATACAAAAGAGATAATAGGTTATAATCCTTTCGATGAAGTCAAGAATCTTTAAGTGGAAGATAAGGAAACTTTCTTTATGTGTAAAAAAGAAATTATCCTTACTACTCTAAGTTGTAATAATAAACTTTAATCCTTGTGGTGGGGCGTAAAATGTAATTAAGGTGTAATCAATGATTAGTTTTGAAAATAGCTAGACCTTAGTGGGTAGGGTTGTTTGATTAAGAAATCATTAAATCTAACGCATTTGTTTCGTAACCTAATATGTTTTCTTCTATCGAACTTAATCAAGAGAAGCCTAAATGAAGCTTTTGCCCAATCTAGATAAATTCCTAAGTCTCATTAAAATATTGGTTAATAACTAACGAGATCTTGAAGATGAATTCAATATAACCTTATTTCCCTAAATTTTTCTAAGGTACATTGTAATTTTCTCTTTGGTGTGTTAAATGTTGATCCTTGCTTAAGGAGTTTATAGCTCCGAACCTAAATGGAACTCCATCTCAATTGGAGCTTACGCTCATCTTCTAATACAATGGAGTTTCAAACAAGTTTTTATAGCGTGAGTTTAGATGATAGCCTTGTGGAATTGAATACCTCCTTGTTTTAATAAATGAATTAAACAAATAATTTTCATATTAGAGATGACCTTAAGATAAATACCCATTAGTATAAAAGGAAGAAATCATGTTTTGGAAGAAAAGTTTTTTGAAATCATAGTATAAATCTAATAGAACATAAGTTAAGTTTTGAAATACGATTTAGTAAAATAAGAAACCTGAAAAGACTTTCACCGTGGTAAGCCCCAAATATGTAAGTGTGTTCTGTGGTTGGACAAGTATGTGTTGTCATGCCAAAATGGGAAGTGAATAGTTTCATGATGGGTGTCATAGGTTCCCTTGTACCTAGGTGGTCAATGTTGTGTTAAGCCTATCGAGAGTTGGTTGCATCCTTTGTGATCACTTTTGGTGTCGTATAATCTTCAAGCAAGTAAAAAAAATTATCCATTAATTGTCGTGTTGTATTGTGTGTTGTTTTAAGTGGGCATTACACCACCACTCTAATGGTGAGATGACAAAGTTTCTGATAAAATTTCACCTATTTTTCATCATCATGACAAGGTGTACTAAAATTCCTAGCAACCTAGGAATTCTTCTTTCCATCTCTCGCTTTTAGATGATGAGATTGGTCTTTTTGGTTTTCCCTATTCTAATTGAATGGTAACAAATTTTTCAACAAATCCTTTCTCTTCCAACATCTGGCTACACAATGATTATTCATCCCATAAAATTTACAAGGAGACACATCCATTATTTTCTTAATAGTATAGCCAAACTTCTTAAGTTGAAAGAGCGGATCAAGAGTTTTACAATCTTTATTGTTCTTATTATTATGGTACAAATTTGGAGGTGGAATCTCAATACCTCTTCGTTGAACCTTCTTACCAACTCCATCCTCTAATGAAGTACTTAATTCCTACACTAAATCTACCAGTAGGACTAGTGGGGTATTCTCTTGGCTTTCGAAAGCTTGTCTCCCATCAACGTGCTTAGAGAATTCTTCAATATCCTTTCCCGCACTACTAAAACGCAATCCTACAAAACGAGGATGATCCTCAATCTTTATTGGTTTAGCAAATTCCTCGACAATATTTTCTAAGAATATCCAAAAGAGAAAACCCATCTTAAATAATAATTTGGATCCAATGCCTCTAGTATTTTTTTCAAATGAACCAAAGACATCATTACCTAGATCCAAAATGGGATGGGATGAAGAACAATATTCCCATGGTGAATAACTTACAGTGCACTCGGTCATGGTCGATGCATCTGAAGTAAAAGGAGAGAGAATCACCCTCTTTTTATCACCACACTACAAACTAATCAAGATCTCATCCATGTATTATAGCTCCTTTTTTGAAATGATCAACTTGTTCTTCGAGGGAATAGAGATTGCATCACAGAACGCATTTTCCTCTTGATTTGGATATTGATGCTTTTGATATCTTCCAAAAGACTTTCCCTCTTCAATACTTTCCCATGGGATTAGCCCCAAACCAAGTGATTCCAAAATGATGACAAATATCGTGTTGTCAAGCCAAATAGTCTTCAAAAATGGGAAGTGAATACAACTGGGTCTACATACGCACGACTAAGCTATGAAACCGGTTCTTGTACCAACATGATCCATAAAGCTAGTAGATATTCAATTCCACTTGTGTTACCTGCCTATCGAGAGTTGGTTTTAAAAATATGATCCTTTGTGATCACTTGTGGTGTCGTATAATCTTCAAATCTAAAATAAAAAAATTATCCTTTAATTGTCGTGTTGTATTGTGTGTTGTTTTAAGTGGGCATTACACCACCACTCTAATGGTGAGATGGATGAAGTTTCGATAAAATTTCACCTATTGTTCATCATCATGACAAGGGGTACTAAAATTCCTAGCAACATAGGAATTCTTCTTTCCATCTTCGCTTCTAGATGATGGGATTGGTCTTTTCAATTTTCCCTATTCTAATTGAATGGTAAAAAAAAATTTACAACAAAGCCTTTATCTTTCCAACATCAGCTAAAATGATTATTCATCCCATAAAATTTACAAGGAGACACATCCATTTATTTTTTTAATAGTATAGCCAAACTTCTTAAGTTGAAAGAGTGGATCAAGAGTTTTACAATCTTTATTGTTCTTATTATTATTATGGTAAAAACATGGAGGTGGAATCTCAATACCTCTTCATTGAACCTTCTTACCAACTCCATCCTCTGATGAAGTACTTGATTCCTACACTAAATCTACCAATAGGACTAGTGGGGTATTCTCTTGGCTTTTGAAAGCTTATCTCCCATCAACGTGCTTAGATAATTCTTCAATATCCTTTCCCACACTAGTAAAACCCAATCCTACAAAATGAGGATGATCCTCAATCTTTATTGGGTTAGCAATTCCTTGAAAATATTTTCCAAGACCCCTTCCATCAAAACCCATCTTAAACAATAATTTGGATCCAATGCCTCTAGTATTTTTTCAAATGAACCAAAGACATCATTACCTGGATCCAAAATGGGATGGGATGAAGAACAATATTCCCATGGTGAATAACTTATAGTGCACTCGGTCATGGTCATGCATCTGAAGTAAAAGGAGAGAGAATCACCCTCTTTTTATCACCACACTACAAACTGATCAAGATCTCATCCATGTATTATAGCTCCTTTTTCAAACGATCAACTTGCTCTTCGAGGGAATAGAGATTGCATCGCAGGAACGCATTTTCCTCTTGGATTTGAATATTGATGCTTTTGATATCTTCCAATATTTCCCTCTTCAATACTTTCCCCATGATTACCTGCAAACCAATTGATCCCCAAAATAATGCAAAACTATCGAGTAAGAAGATCAAGCCAAATAGTCTACACTGAAGGGATTAACAAATCACAACTCGTATCTACATGCAATGAAAGCTACTCCACTAGCTCAAACTGATACAACATGATCCATAAAGTTAGTAGATATTAATTCCACTAATAGAAATTTTACCTGGATGACCCTAATTAGGTATGAAATTTAATCCAATTTGTTTTAAAAATATGATTTAATAATGAATATAAAATCCACATCAGTTAACCCACTAAACCTTTCAAGATCCCATTCACCCGATTTTTAATAAGTGTCGTAACTGATTAATATAAAAATTATGATATAAATTTTAATGATTAAAATGCAGAAAAATAAAAAAAAGAAAGCAAATCAGTGACCAAAAACAACACAAAAACTTGATAACGGAGTTCGTAAAACAAGCCTAGGTCTCCGGGTTCATATGAACCGATCTATTAAAATTGCTAAAATTAATAAGTACAGTCACCCTTACAATCAATAAAAATATATCAAAACATATAAAAATGTACTTTCATACGACTTTAGAGAACTCTAAAAACTCGAGTGAATGTCCTCCACCTTCCCGAAGTACTTTGTCGAGGTTACTCCTTTTGAAATTCCACAAATATTAATTTTTTTCACGTAAAAAGTCATCACAAAATCTCCAAAATGGAAAACAGATTTCACCACTAGGATTATAATCAAATTCTAAACAACTTTCCTTTTTGTACCAAAGTATGTTTTTGACTCTAAGTCCTCCAAAAATGAGGATATGTGTAAGTAGGTATAAAAATTCCCTTCTTCGATGCCCTCTGTCAGGCCTACTCCAATGCTTCTTTAGATAGAAGCGAGCTCAATTGTTTATGCACCTCTTTAGGGCACGTGGCACAACAGCCGAGCACATGGAATAGAGGGTCGGTGGCCAAGTGTTCGAATCTCACCGCCTTATTGCTTTTCATTGCCACCTTTTATTCCCTAATAGGGAATATCCCACATGCGTTAAATCCATTTAAATAGGCTTGACCACCCATGGTATCTCGTGGCATTTTCAAACATTAAGGATTTTAATCCATTGTTTAAATATAGATAGGCCCAATTTGGGATGGGTCAAGTGGATAGGTGGTGGTTGTATGTGCCACATATAACCCTTTGCATTGTTGAATGTTTGGTCGATGTATTAATTTAAACCATACCACATAGTGGTCACCTAATATGTAATACTACTTCTAATCGAGGTAAAAGATAACTCAAAAATGTAGGAGACTCGAAAATATGCCAATGTAAATAGAATGCGAGCACCAAGAGATCCTTGAAATGATAATGTGAACTCCCTCAAATACAATATCATTTTCGAAAATATAACAACCAAGATAGTCCCAAGCAGCAATATAACAATCCACCTTGATATTACAATGATCATATGATGAAGGTATGGAAACTTGTGGTAATAAAATGTGAAATGACTCTCATTCGGACACAACCTCGACACTCGACACACTCATCAAATATTGATTTTGGATCCTAGTTAAGGGTCCCACATGCATAATTATATTATTTCTCTATATATTTTAATCTACATTAGGCTATTATATAGCCATCATAAACAACAAACAACCTCTATAAAATAGGAAGGAGTCACAACAATTAACCAAATGTTATTCACGGGTATAACAAACTCTAAGAATAATATATTGTTGAAACAATATATTATAACAATATACATTCAAACCTAATATTTAATATATAACAATATTAAATATTAACTAACAAACTATATTGTAAACATTAATATTTAATTTCCTAACACACAAATAGGTGATAGAAATATATCAGAATGATCTTCCACACAGTGATGGTTTATGGTGATTTTGGAAAACTTTGTCCTTGAAATGATCCCCTAATCAATTACCTTGATGATTGTTTCTTACAAGATTATTGCCAAATCACTGGTGTTACAAATTTTCAACCTATTCCCTACAATTGTTACTCCACAAAAAATAAGAATTATTTAAATAATATATATTCTCAATAATATAATTATAGTCTAGGATGTAATGGAGTGGGCTATTAATTCTCAATATAATTCCCTATTTGAGAAACATGACTTCAAAAAAGTGTATGATCAAATAGAAAAAAACTTCATTTTATGTGATCCTTAAGGCATTAGGATATGGGCCTACCTTTATTCACTTAAAGTACAAATTATTTTTGTTGATTATTCATCTTACCTCTTTATTGAAAGTATCAACTCTAAGTATTTTGTTCTTTTTTACTCTATTCTCAAAGGATGCCCCCTGATGTCTATGTTATATTTCTTAGCCACTGTAGAATTATCTTATCTTATCACCAATGTCTCTTAATGGTCACTTTGTTGAAGATTTATTTCTAACCTTTCTTGACAATGAGAACAATATGCAGTGAGTTATGCATTAAATTGAAATTTATTTCTTAACTTTAGTCTTGATCATCTAATGGAAAAATATTGAGTGCTACATGCAATATTTTCATCCTCCTCCACCTTGGTTGGAAATCTTTCAATGGAAGTGGATCTATTATCATGAAATATTATTATTTTTGTTCATTCCTTTTACATTCCAAGAAACCCCCTCCTACCTTTGGAAATTCGTGGCTAACAAAGTTCAAAATAAGCTCTCATATTTGATCACTAATCCACTCTCCTTAGAAATAATAAAGTTTCAAATTTTCTCCAATGTTATTACTACTACCAACATTTACCACTCATCATGTTAGGCTCTTTCTCAAGCCTCCTAGAAAAATATTGAAAATTTTCTTATATATTTTTCATGAGCTGGATATATGAACTTAGCAAAGGCATTCATAACCTGGTTGCTTGGGAATTCGGTTTCCTTCCCAAATATTTTAGAGGTATTGGTTTACTTGACGTTGGGCACCAAGGTACTTCTCTTTATGCAAAATGGATCATTTTTGTCATTAAAGCGAAAGAAGATTAAAAAATATTTAAAATTACATCTATGAAGGAACTTCATACGGACATATGACATGTCATGGTATTTTCTTTTAGAACATTCTCACCATCAAAGCACATAAAATTGGTTGGCTCATTTCTCTTTCAAAACATCTCGAATGTCTAAAATAAGATTAAAAATGGCATACATAGGATGGAAATGGGATAATAAAAAGCATTTCCATAAATTTTCTTTCAATTTGGTGGTCTCCTATTATCAATTTCCACAACATCCTTTTTGTATAGGTACATTGGGTGTATTCCTTTAAGATTTTCAGACAAGGGATTCACACTTTACAAGATGAGTTTTGTAAACAAACCAAGATATTTATTTCTTAGTAAGAAGACAAAGTTAAATTTTTGTTGGCCAATAGTGACCAATAATCCTTTCAAGAAATTTTTGATGGTATTCCTCTGGGAATTATTCACAAAATTGGATGTCTCTCTTCCCATTTATGGTGGAAAAAATAGAAATGGGATCAAAACATGGAAGCAAAAGAGAGTGATCAAAGAAACCAGCTAGAAGAAGCTAAGACATAGGCACATGTAGTAGAAGAACCATAGGATAAACCATAGTATGCATACATGGAAAGCACTCACCATGTTTTTCCACAGCCGAGTATTCACCTACAAAACTCGCCAAATCTTGCACAAATAATTTTTTGGAGAATACTAGCGAGTCTTTGGAAAATCTTCACGAATACTTGCGATTTTTTGGCGAATATTTGCAAATACTCATGATTTTTTAGAGAGAATTTTTTTCTAATATTTTTCTTAAAATTTATGTTATTTAAATAAATTCACATATTTTCTAAGTTGTCGGGTATTGTTGAATATTCGCAGAGTCTCACCGAGTCAATTATTTTTGGGTCTGCCAAGTATTTGTTGAATATGATTATGCAAACTATAGGATAAACACAAAGAATTGATATAAAATCAAGTCAAGAGTCAAATGATAAATGAAAGAGGACAATATGATAGATTAACAAACATTAATCATCAAAGGATAGAATTACTATGGAGAAGTTGGGGGGAGGGGGTGGGATGGGTGGGGACATAAGCAACTTAACAAGGGATTTTCTCAAAGACTGGCTATAATGGAAAGGTCAAATTCGATAAGTGAATAGAATTGGAAAAATATGGGAAGGAAGAGATGCGCATCTCCATCGTACAATGGAAAAACTTGAAGATAAGACATGGGTGCTAGGAAATAAAGCCTTGTTGAGAGACTTCACATTTTAATAACATGAAGATCTAAATTTTTGAGTGTGGGCTTGATTTTCATGGCCAAAATTTTAATTTTTTATGCTAGACATTTAGTATGACAACAGGAGATTTGAAGGATAATCCTTCATTGTGGCACATTTTCAAGATTGGGGGCTTTAGAAATTGTATTTCTAAGCTCACGAGGTGCTACCCTTTCCTTGCCTTGGATTTCAGTCATGCTTGGGACAATAGAAATGTGATTATTCGGGTTATGGAGATTCATGTTTCTGAACAATCAAATGCATTGGTGATCGGGATGAAAATGAATGGGTTAAATATCTACAAAGAAAGGATCCGACGTACCCATAAAATCCAGATTTTTTTCAAAGGTAATGAAAAATTCTACTTTTTTGTTGATTGTATTGCCCATTATTGTATCCATAGAATTTGGAACATGGTTTGCATGCATTTGATGAGATATATCACCCTTGAGGGAAAATACTGAAAATTATATATGCATCATCTTTCTATATGCTCAATATGTTCCATCACAAGGTTAACATGAGCCTTTTGTTTTACCTTCTTATGTCTCTCTCAGCATATGTTAAGGATTTACAACAAGGGAAGACCGAAACCCCCTGCATCATGGTCTTATTCTCATTCTTTACAAAATTGGAAAGCCCATGTCAAATAAGGATTTGGAGCCAAATTTGGAGGAATTTGATGACACCTACACTTTGGCCAAATGTATGAATAGATGCGAAGGAAGAAGGGTATTGAAACTCATGGGAATGGAAAGGATTGTATTGTAGCCACGGTTACTCTATCTAGTATGAAAGGGGAGTTTTCTAAATCCAAAAAAAAATTATATTCTAATTGGGGATCGGATCTAGAAAAAATTACCCTCTGTGTACATAAGGTGGAGAAGGATGTTGATTCTCTTAGTGAGGTTGGGTCTAACCTAGGGGATACTGTGAAGAACTATATTGAGGATTCAAAGAGAATCTATATTTTTCAAAATTCTATCAGAGAGGAGCTTACTGGGTTAAAAAATATGGTTATGGATATTCAAGGGAGGTTGATAAAACTAAAGCAAGGGTGAAAAAATTGCATACTAAAATTATATCTTAGTAGCTTTGAGGAGGACGAGAGGGTGAAGGATGGTACCCAGACCCTGGCTGACCAAGATGACAAACAGAAAGGTCACGAGGTACACCACATTGGTTCATACAAGTGCTTGAAGACTAAATAGTTTCAGGCTTTCTGAGTTGTTGGCAGACTGTTTTTGGACTTTTCTCTTGGGAGGGTTGTTTCTCCCTGTTTTTTGTTAGCTTTGACATGTTCTCTTTTCTCCCTTTTGGTTCTACCCATTTATGTAATGGTTTTCTAGATTGTGGTTTGGGTTAAGATTTTTTATCCCTTTTCGTGCCATGTCCCTTTTTTTTCCTGTTTGGTACTAATAAGGATGTATATGATGTTTGACCTCTTAGAGCCATAACTATGTTCTTACCTTATCTAATAAAAAATTACCAAATATACTCGACAAAACCATATCATTATGTTAATGAATATCAATAGTGATTATCTTAATAAGACTATAATGATTAAAATTCCCATATAAATTATTAATTTCTAATTATGTATTTTGTTATAAATAATTGAATACATGATTAAAAAAATTTATTAAACTATTAAGATGGCCTTCACAAATAATCATTATCGTATACCCACTTTTTTCAAATTTATTATATTTTGGGAAAAAAATGATGGATAATAATTCCAAATCAAATATTACAGGATTCGACCCAAAGGAAAATCCATTCGGATCTAAATCACTTTTTCCCAAATTTTCCTTGCCAACTAAACAACTATTAAAAATGATAAATGAAATAAAAAATTAAAAAAATCAACCCATCAAAACAAAAACAATAACCTATAGATTCCCTTCACCCTAACACGTGTTCAACTCTTAATTTTTGTTACAAAGCACAAGTTTTAAATACCGCACAAGTATATGAAGGGAAATTATTTGTTTTACCTTTTTGAGGTTATTAATGCTTCCTGGTGTTCTTTGGACCTTTCGTAATATCTTTTATTCACTTCAATTTGATGAATAATCATAACAACATTGCACTAAATTTTTCCCTACCATTTTACTTATTTTCATTGTTTGATGTTGGTTTTCATACCAATAGGATCTTAATTTGAATTAAATTTTCCTATAAATACACAATAATTGTATTTCATTTAACATTCAGGGAAATATATTAACTAAGAAGTACATTAGGTGTTTTATACATAAATCTATTGAGAACTCACAAGTTTTGTAGAGAAGATCAAACATTCACTTAAGGACATAAATTTATGTCTAGATAGACATGATGACATTTATTTACATGTTATTTCAATCATTAAGGTTCTTTGTTTTTGGCATTTTATTGTGTAGTGGTTTTACAAATACTAAGATAGTTTTTTAATTCTTTGGTGTACTGTACACCCAAAAACATATTTCATTTTCCTTAAACTTTGAAGATATTACTATCCATTTATGATGTCAAAAGGAATCTATGTTTTACATGCAATAAAGTGAAATATCTTGAAATTGAGTAAAATTTGGAGGTTGGAACAATGTGGGTGCAATCGTGAAACTATTTTAAGCATATCGACATGTTTGTTAACAATGAAAATGCATAATATAGACTATTAGGAATGGCATTACATGCTCTAAATTGTTAGTAATTTATGTATGCAATCTAGAAGAAGCATTTTTAATCATAATATTTTGTTGTATTAAATGTGGTTAACTGTTAAGTATACATTTCCATTATCATTTTTAAAAACTATCCCCAAATTATATTTTATACCATACTAGAGATAAAATGTGAATTGTGTAATGGAAATGCCGAAGGGGATGCATCATAGAAGTAAAATAATTTGAGGGAGTTAAACATTGCAAGAGGAAGAGAGGAGATGAATGTGGGGTTTGAGGGAGCAGAAGGACCTTGTATAGAAGAAGAAATGTGGTAATCTTCTTTCTTACGACCATGTGTCATTTTTTCTTAATTTTAAGGAGGAATTTTTTGCAGTGCGTGGGTTCTACCGGGAATGTATTATGGAGATATCTCATAATGGAAGGAGCATTTGATTAATACTTCGTGTTTCAATATTTGTTTGTAATGTCAACCATTATTTTTATTTGGGTAGATAGAAAAAATTTCAATGTAAGGGAAATTCACATGCACATTCTAAGACACACTTTAGAGAGAGGGGTATCTAGAGTGGAATGGCATCTCAGGGTGATGATTTCATACACATTAACGATTAAAGTTTATCTCTAGCTATTAGGGTATTGATTAGGGTTTCTTCCATCAATGGTTATGATGATGTAGTCCATTAATGAAGACTGGCATAAAATGGGATTTTTTATATCTTAATTTTAATTTATTACATCATCAAATATTTTGATTCGTCATAATGTCTCTCGCAATATTCATGTGACTGCAATTTGCGCTTAACTAGCCAAAACTAAAAAATGCAGAAAATCTACAAGGTTTCATGTTCGAAACACAAATGAAATAATTGCTTCTAATAACACATTATAGACCCCCTTTTTAGTTATAAGCTCGAGTAATTATAGGAAAGTAGACAATGCACAAATAATCATTGATATTCAATCCCCTCTAACAACATGTCATATGAGTGTCAATAGATTTTATAATATATTTAAGATTAAATAAAGAGGATTTTTATTCAAACACTCAACAATATTATCTTATCAAAAATAAAATATTTCCATGGGGTCAATATACCTCATTTATTTTTAAACAGACTGAAGAATTACAACTTCCTCATATTGTCACTCACATTAATCATGTGAGTGCAATTTGAGCTTAAGGGATATAGATAAAAAATGGAAAAAAATCCATATGTTCTAGGTTCGAAACCTAACCACATTGTTTTCTTCTTGTAACACTTTATATCCCCCATATTTAGTTTCAATATCAAGTAATTGTAGGAATACATGAGCCCCTCCAATGGTTGGTCATATGAGTGAAAAGTAGATTTTATCAACCAATCAAACCTTTTTATTTCTTAATTTTATTTTTTTATGGCATCAAGGCTTTTGATAAGATTACATTTAATTTTTTACATAATTCGAAGGCAAAAATGGAAATGGAAATAAAATTTGTGGGGATTAAATGCTTGCATGCGCCACAATAATTACATGGCCCATATTGTTACTACCCAAATAATATTGTTTATATGTGCTCCACTTTATCATCTTGATCTCGCTTGCATTTTCCACGTGAGTGCAATTTGCGCTTAAAGAGGCAAAAATAAAAAATGGGGAAAATCCTATAGGTTCTAGGTTCAAAAACTAAGCACATTTTTTTCTTTTGTAGAAGTTTGTAGCCCCCTTTCAGTTTCAAGCTTGCATAATTGGAGGAGAGATAAGTCATAGACATGAATGGGAAGTTGGAAATTAAAAGTGGGAATTAAATACTTGTATGTCCACACAAATTCCACATATCTTAGTGTTCCTACCCAAATATTAATTGATATCTATGCTCCACTTTATTGTATCAATCTCACAAAGAGGACAAAATAAAAAATCGGGAAAATATAAAATATTTGGGGTTCAAAACCAAACCAAAACTTTATCTTCTTGTATCACTTCGTAGCCCCTTTTTTGGTTATAATATTGAGTGACTGTAGGAAAACAGGTGGTGCTCAAGCAATCATCTATAATTGATCCTCTCAAGTGGTTGGTCATATGAGAAACATGTAGATTTTATCTTCTAATCAAGCTTTGTTATAAAAATTATTTCATGACATCAAGGTTTTTGATTGGATAATGTTTGATTTGATAGATAAGATGTAGGCATGAATTTGGAAATAATAATGTGGGAATTAAATACATGCATTTCCCACACTTATTCCATGGCTCAAATTGTTCCTTCCCAAATAATGTTTGTTATTTGTGCTCCACTTAATCATATCAATCTCAAGCACATTATTCATGTGAGTGTGATTTGAGCTTAAAGGGGCCAAAATAAAAAATGGTGAAAATTCAATATGTTCGACACTCAAAACCCATCCATGTTTCTTGATTTCAGTAGCATTGTGCAGGCCCTCTTTGCAGCTTTAAGATCAAGTAATTGTAGAAAAGTAAGCGATTCAAAACAATTATTGATAATTAAGACCCTCTAGTGAAGGGACATATGAGTGACATGAAGATTTTATCTATCATCAAGAAGTTTAGCCCTAGAAATTGATTTTTTATAAAATTAAAAGAAGTGCATAACCCTTCATGTGAAAGGATGCATGATTTCAATGGGCTGTCCTCTCCTCCCTTTGTGTGTTAGTTTTCTATTTTTCATTTTATCCAACAATTGAGATTTGTTATTTTTTATTTTAGTTTTTTATGGATCATATTATCCCTACCCAAATAATATTTGTTTTATGTGCTCCATTATATTGTCTCGATCTCACTTGCATTATTAGCTTGGGTGGAATTTATGCTTAAAGGGGCCAAAATAAAAAAAAATCCCAAAAATCCAATAGTTTATAGGGTGGAAACCAATGGCAATGCTTGCTTATTATAGCATTTTGTAGACCCCTTTTCAATTTTATGCTCCAGTAGTTGTGTGGAAATTAGTAATACATGAAAAATCATTGTTATTTGAGTCCCTCCAGTTTAGGCTCAAGTAATTTTTATTTTTATTTTTGAGAGGTGATAAATTTGGGAAGGTATTTTGACATATATCTAGGTCCTATTGAAATATTCTTCATATTGAGGAGAAAATAAGGAGATAATCATTCAAGGGTGGATATGATCAAATAAGTATTGAGTAACATGTGTCTACTTAATCAAAATAATATTGTGAATGCATTGTAATAGGAATGAACTCCAACAGGGGCATCAAAAATATGGCTACAATGATGTTAATGTTGACGAGACATCATTTTACATATAGGACACAATGTATTCAACATCCAAAGGGGTTTCTCAGTAAACACTTGTAACTTGTATGTTATGTCTAAAAATAGGTCAAATCAACTAATCTTCACAAATATGCATAAATAGCATATTTCCCTTGATTTCCTTTGTTAGAGTACATTGGGGAACAAAAACCAAAGAATAGAATATCATCCCCTAATCTTAGGATTGAATACTATCACCTAGTCAACTAAGAGACAACTAAACTAGAGTTAAAGTAACCAAATTAATTGCTTTAACTTGTTATAATTAGTAATTAACATGCCATGGTGAATTAAGCTAGGTTTATACCTAACAAACCATGTACTTCATTGATGCACAAAAATTGATTTCTTTATTCATATCGGAATTAAAAAAATCTAACTTTTTACAAACACCTTCAACGTAATTAATATAAACCTTTCATGGAAATTCATTTATAAAATTGAAATTGAATAATTAGACCTCATCATCATTTCCCATATATTATAGATGTGATCCATTCATATATTAGAGTTACCCTATTTCGGTAAGAAAGAGACCCGCTCTAGATTTTTTATAAAAATTAAGGCCCTTTATGGAGTCGTTTGACTTGAGGCAGGGGTTAAATTTGAGGGTCGTTTAGACATTTTTGTGATTTTGGACGTAAAATACTTGTAAATTTCTGATCTAACCGTCACACTCAACTTGCATATTTAAAACGTGACCGTCATTTTTATATAGATTTGTATAAATATTATAAAAATATGTATAAATTTATATTATAAAAGATTTAATAAATATAGAATAATTAGTAAAAATAACATTATTTTGTGTATTTGAAGGGCGGTATTGAAAAATTACCGTCAACCAAAAATTGTTTGACATGCATAGGTAGGCATCAAATTTAACCCTACTTGGAGGAAACTACTGTTAAAACCTAATTTGGAAATAAAACGAAAGCACCTTAATTATAATTTTTTCATTGTGTGTAACATAAGTAGATTCTTAGGTGGCAATCACCTAGTATTTATGCCATAATCAGATGCTTGGGTGGATTTTTTAATTACAGAGATACGGCCCTAATCCTTGGCAAAACCTCAACCTCCACGATGGCGACGAATGGACCCAAGTCTCGCTTTCTTTCACTTTAGTTGATAGATTGTAGCAGAGCACTGCATTATTGTCCGGAGTACCTTATCTAAACATTTCACCAAGATAATTTAATCAATTGTGACATCACCCAGGGCTAGCGAGCGCAAAGCTACATGAAAATATTCAATGAAAACTTCATGGAATGGTTCACAGCAACATACAACTTTCCTTATCCACAATTCGACTCCTTTGACTCATCTTTTTCTTGTTCCATGAATTTGAATGTTTTTCAGGAATTTTCCTTACAATGCGGCTTTCCAAGAATTCAACGGCCATAGACCCTCCCCACATGTTGCGCAAGTCTATTTATTTATTATGTGGATTTTGCATATCCATGACCAAGTCCCTTTCTTCTTATGGACTTGGAGAGTCTGCAAAACACTATTTTCCACTTTCCCTCTTATCCACGTTAGACTTTGTTTCCTTTTCGCGGAGGTCATTTTCTTCATTCCACAGACTTGGAGATTCCGTGGAACACTGTTATGTGAGAATTCCATGGAACACTAAATCCTTTGTTCCATGGATTCAAACTTTGTGCACTCTAAAAATTCCTCCTTTGTCACGTAACACCAAAAATATTTTATGTTGAATGCAAGGCGTTTTAGACCATTAAAACTTGCCTAACACCTAAAGCTCGTTGTCCTTTATTCTATAAAAATGGTGAATCCATGGAACACTATTTTGTTTCTACTTTATTCCATGGACTTAAAGAGTCTGTAGAATACTTACTTCCTTCCCTTTGTCCTGCGGGTTAGGAGAACCCACAGAAAAATGAATTCCTCATTTCGAGATACACTATGATACAGTGTTTCGTGACTTTTCTCATTAAAATTTTACCTAAGTACAATTCAAATTTGCAAGTTGCCAAAATAGCTTGGGGATTATTTTGGACAACACATTTTTCATTTCCTATTTGTTGTTCATCTTCATAATTTGGTAAAGAGTGTGAGTTTTGAATAGGTTGGTCATTTGGTGTAACATCTATGTTTAAATTTGGTGTTACATCATCATTCATTGAACATTCATTATTTATATATTCAATTGGTGTTTGAGGATATGTTTCACTATTAATTTCATTTGGAAGAGATGACATACCTTCATCTCCATACGTTGATTTCTTTTTCCACAAATTTTTTTCCCTCACTCCCTTGTTTTCTTGTTTTCTTCTTTCTTGGCTATGTTAGATGATAGACGGTATTTGTAAACATCTCCAATCTCTTGTAAAGATGTGTTTAGTTTTTTTCACTCTTTTGCATTTGTTTCCTTTGTTTTTCCAACTCCTCAAATGTTTTCCTTCGTGGTCTCATCCCCATAATTCTCAAATATCTTTATCACCACAAGACAATTGATAAAAAAAAAAGTTAATCAGTGTTAGGGATATAAGAAATAAAAAAACACACTCAAATCTCAAATAATGCTTCAATATTTCACAAAAAATCATCTATCTAAGACAAAATTGTCAAAAAAATGTCTTCAAGGAATAAAATGTTGCAGGAAATATAGACAACAATAATTAGTGAGACCAAAATTATAGGTATTTTTTTTTGTTTGGATCTCATTCTTAAGCGTGTTATAATGTGCTCATGTTATATTTTTTTGGATTGGAAATTGTCAATCCATAGGCTTGGATTTCGAATAGGATATGAAAACCTAAGGTTTAGACTGTGTAATCCGTGGATAAATCTGTGTTTTACAAAAAAAAAAAAAAAATAATAATAACAATCTAAAGTGTATGCCTTGATTTCTCATGTATTATAAAATAATATTCCAAAAAAACCAGACTACGACATTAATCTCTATTTTATGTTTGTGACCATATATTTTTTTATAAATCCGATTAGTTTAAGACTCTCATCCTTAATTTCTTTTACCAGTGTTTTCTTTTCTTGCCAAAACATGTGTATATTTTTTTATACATAATTTATGATTTTTTCATCCAAATTTTAAAAAAAAAAAATGGTTTTATCTAAACTTCATTCTACATGCATTAAAAAAATTGAGTATTTTTCTCAAAATTAGAGGGTGTACACACAAATATTTCATTTTCGTGATGGGTTCACTTTGAAAATTAGTAAAAAATGTATATATTTATGAAAAAAAATATAAAAAATTAATGGGACCTCATATATGGTGTTAGCTAACTTTCTACTAAAGGGATTTGTAAAATAGTTTACGAAACTCAAAAAATGGGGAGGCACACACAATACTATGTTATCTTTTTGACTAGATTTCAAGCACTACGATTCTTATTCTTATCACATTGTTAGATTTGGAGCATATGCATGCCAAATTATTAGTTGAAGTTCATGTTTTGTTGATTTTAAGAAAAAAGTGGCCATTTTTGACCCCCTATTGACCCCCCATTTTCATGCACTTACCCACTTGGAATGCAGATTTAGAGCAAAGAATAAGCACCAAATGGCCCTGCAATCTGGGCTCATTAGTGATTTCTTTATTTGAAATTGGCAAAACTACTTTTTTCTTTAGTTGATTTCTTGTGCACATTCACTTGTATCTATTTTGTTTCAATGCATTTTGACTACAATTGGACATTATATGAAATTTTCTTCTTCACTTTGATAGACTAAAATTATCATTGTTAGATTTATATTCACTTGTTTCCATTATATATTTATAATTACTTTTACATTTATTATCGTGTGAAATTTTACTTACCTAAAATGTTAGGGATTTGACTAAGGGAGATCCCTTCACCAATAAAGACAACTAACCTTCCTCCTGGAAATCTTGCCCTTTAGGAGAGATTTTCATTGGATTCTTGATTCATTGAAAGTTGATCAGTGCACAAATGGGTTGAGAAAGGTTTTACTTATGGCCCTTTGTCTTCAAAATGTTGAGGGATTTTAGCCCTGACTAACACCTAAAGCTCGTCCTCACTGGCCAAGCGGGCAATCGATTTCCATGGACTTAAAGAGTCAGAATACTACAACAATCATCAACAAGCAAAATGCCCACCATTTTTGTGAGGATTTTTGGATTTTCAAAAATATTAATGAGCTTTTGAAGAAGAGCACAAGCGGATTAGAAATGCCATCATGGCATTCATGAAGCCAAAGCCTTGCAGAAATGTGTGGGAAGAATGGAGGGCGTTGTTCAGGAACATTTTGTTGAGTATATTTCAAATTGGGATGAGGAGAGTTAAACTATTAATCATAATTTATCCCTTGATGATATCTATTATTTATTTTTCCATATCACTTTCCAAGTTGCCTTTCTGATCTGCTCTTCGGTTTGAAGGACCCTGTAGAGAGGCAGATTCTGAACACAGAGTCCATCACACTGATGAAGGCTATTTGGTCTGTTCCACTGAATTTGCCCGGAACCACTTTCAACAAGGGCTTAAAAGCTCGTGGTCGTGTTGTTAAGAGACTCTCTTCCTTGATTTTGAGGAGGAATATACGAGAAATAGCAGTTTGCCCCATGACAAAGATTTAATGTCATGGTTGATGACTATGAAGGATGGAAGTGAAATTCCCATTTTGAGATGGAGATCATTGATAACTTGATCGTGCTCATGATAGGCGGCCATGACACCACTAAGTTCTTCTAACTCAGCTTGTCAGGATGTTTTGTTTGCATCCCATGTTTACAAAAATAGTACTGCAAGGTATAAATATGAACTTTCATTAGAGAAATTCATTTTAAATTAGTTGGACCATTCTAGGTAGTTCTAAAAATTTTTGATGTTATTACATTCCACAGAACAAACAGAGGTTCTCGCAAAAAAGCACCCAGATGAACCATTAAATGGGAACAACGTTAATGAAAGAATGGAGTACACACACAAGGTTGTTAAAGAAACACTGTTACCCCCAGTTTTTGGTGGATTCAGGGTCACAGTTCAAGATGTACAGTATAAGGGCTATCATTTCTTTATTTTTTAGCAGGTAACTTATTCTCCTTCCAACAATACATTGCTTTTCCATTCCTTTTTGATTGAACAGAATTTCTTAACTAAAATCTTTATCTGATCACAGCTATAAAGACTAGTACGTTATAATGGAGATGTTTACAAGGAGCCGATACATTTGATCCGAGTCATTTCCATCCAAGTATACTTTCATACCATTTTCGGAGGAGCCAATTTTTCTACTGTTTTGGTTTGCAAAATGCAATTACTCATATTTGTGCATCATTTGGTATCTAAATACGAATGGTCAATGATGATACCTGATGAGAAAATGACTTTGAACCTCTTCCTGTTCCATTACCAATCAGGCTTCAACTGAGGGCCAACTGACCATGTCACCTTTGTTTGGCATGGTTGTCACACTGTAATTCTTCATTTGTGGTCTCTAATTTCTTTTTGTTTTACTAATCGTCTCCCATCAGCATGGGTGGTAATTTCGGCATTCAGTGGAGCCAAAAACTATTATCGTTTTGTAAAGTTTATAATGGTACTTTATTTTATTTTAATTAAATATACTTATTTCTAGCAGACAGCCATTAACTATTTCAAAGATTATAAATAAGAGATTAATTTTGATAATTCTATATTGATTAACGATTCAATCAGCTCCTCCAACAAATTCGTGATGTTTGCATTTTTTTAAGGTACAATTTAGTTGTGTAGTTGCGTAGACTCCAAAACAAAAATGTTAAAATGTTCTAAAAAATTAGATTAAAAATTCATTGTATGCATAACATATTACATTGTATCTTTCCTATTAAACAAATGGGACGGTTCAATGAATGTTAAATTTAATAAGTAAATTTTAATATTTTAATTTGTATTTATATTTATGTTTTTTTTTTTATAAATATATTTATCAATATTGTTATTGAAAAAAATTATTAAATTTTTTTATGTTTAAAAATATATATACAATTTTAAAATTACTAATCTTTAATATATATTATTTCTTGTCATATAATTAAATACATTTTAAATTTCATTATATAAGTTGTGAGAGTATTTACTTGAGTACTTTAATTATCAATGTCTCTTCACTCTTGTGAGGTGAGAATAATTCTTATTATTGTTCTCAATATTGCAATGGTTATATTCCTACAATATAAAAGAGAGATAAGTTACATATATTTTATTATGGTAAGATATAAAGTCTTTATTATCAAATGAGATACAGGAGTCCACGAATTTTCTCTCTAGTTATTAAGGGTGGGGAATGTTATAAGAAACCCCTAGCATTTTTAACTATTATAGTATTCCACACAATTATTCACTCTAAATTTTTTTAGGTTTAGTTTAATAACCAATTTGATTATGTAGGTTATGTATGTTAGTTTTTTATTTTGGTTTTACAAAATTTTATATAAAGTTTTTAAATTTTTTCAAATTCCTTTTATTATTGTGCTATAGGGTATTCATAATAAGATTGTTTTTTCAAATAACATTTCTTAAAAAAATATAAATATGCAAAATATTAATTATTATATGAAAAATATTATGTACCGATATATTGACTAATGGTACATAATATTTTTCATATGATAAATTGTAGTAACAATGATAATCTATAATTTCTTTCATGCTTCTTTCATAGTTTCATAATTCTTTCATAAAATTCTTGTAATTTCCATGAAATCCTCTTTCAAGAAATATTAGATTTTATTTGTATATATTAATATTTATTTATTTTCCTTTGATGTCAAGGTAGTAAAGGAGAAAAAAAATTGGAACTTATTGATCCTCAATGACATGGTGTGTCGACACAAATTTTGAAGCATTGCTTCATGTTGATATCCAATATGGATAAAATCAGTTATCTTCCCCCCATATACACTTTGGCTTGGATTATATATGTGAGCTCCTTTTTGTCTTTGTAAAATTTCCAAATACTCCTTTAATTTTTTACTCGCAAGGATAGCTAATGTGGAGTTATTGCTAAATTGTTATAGGCTTTTTAATTATTAGAATACTAGACAAATGGAAGTCTATACCACTTTTTTACCTTTCCCCAATATGAGCATTAAGTATGTCCTCCATAATCTTATTTACTTTCTAGTGTATTTTTCATTCATCTAAGTAGATTTTTCAATAACTTATTATGCTTTTGGATTTCATTAGAACTCTTACAATCTTATTCTCAAGGTCAAAACTTCTACATATTTGAAGGTCTTTCCTATCATTTAATGTTTTAAAATTTTAGTTTCAAAAATGGAATTATCAACTTTATGCAAGTATGAAATTTTGTCGATTTTCTCTACTTAAATGTTTACATTTTTTTTTTATTTATGTTTCCACTTATTCTAAGAAGCTATATAAAAGGGTTTGTTTTCATCAAACAAACAATATGATACCACTCTATTTGAAAATTTGGTTACAAGAAATTATATAGAAGACAACGCTTGAAATAAATCCAAAATACTTTAGTATGATATGACAGCTCCAAATTTATAATCTAAAAACTTCCTAAGAAAATTTTAATTCAACTTCACATAACCATCTATCAATAACATATATCAAAATTCATTGAAATATCAACACAATGAGTAATTGATTGATGGATCATAATTTGTTTGTGGTAAATTCTACACTAAATCCAAATTTCTCACCCAATTTTTGTTTCTTGTAGATATTGCATTGCTTTTGTGGACAGCACTATTACAAATAAGTATGTCAAATGTGTTGCACTAGATATTACACATAATTTCATTAAAAACTATTTTAAAGAAATGTGGCCTTGTGGACAACAATTTTTTTCTCACAAATTAAGGTCTCTTCAAACTATTTAAGGGTCTCTTCAAATTGATTATCTGATCTATTCAAGTTGGGTGCACTTTATTTTAAAGAATGTGGTTATGAAATCTATAATGTCTTCATATATTCAAATTCATTCAACAAAGAGAGAACACCTTTTTCCAAACCTATCCCATTTATTTTGGAGCTTCATGAACTTTATGGATGTCCTTAGGAAAAAAAATCACATTAATGATGAAAAAAAATTAAAATCATAAATGAAGATCAAAATGAGAGTAATGATGAAGAAAAAAATGAAAGTATTTACAAACAAGGAAGTGCATAAGTACACTTGATTGGTGGCGAAAATTTCTGGAAATGATGAAGAATAATATTTGAGTTGCGTTAAAAAATAATAATAGAATATTAATGAAATTTTAGATGCTACCTTTATTATCTATCAGGGTGTTTTTTCAACAACTAGTGCAATTTCTAGTTAATAAATCATATTTTTCTATCACGTGCATACTTATATGTTGACAATACTACTTAAAGTCTTTAATATGTGCAACTAAGCTCAAATAAAATGGGCTTATAAGATCCGTAACATGTAATTTGTGAGTCATTTTTGTGACCATGGTCATGAATCTAAAAATTACATACTAATAGGCTCATTAGTGCTTTGTCTTAGTTGAACAATATGTGTAAATATGAAATTTATGCTAATGTTAATAAAAATGTGCTAGAAAATCATAGACTACTGACATAATTGTATGTATAGATCCATGAAGTAGAGAAAACAAAACCATCAAGAGCATAGTCCTTCAAGCTCCTAGGAAATAGCTTGGTCCATAACTAATCATCATGTCTTAAATAAAAGAGAGAGAAAGAGACATAACATGCCTAAGGTACTTTGATATATCTTTTTTCCTTTTTATAGTTAGAAAATTTGAGTAGCAAAAAAATTGGAAGGGGGTAATAAAGTACATTAAAAGAGAAATGTCTTATTAATATTTCATTAGAAATGAGCCTATTGTATGTATTTTTAGACTCTGATTCAATTCCATAATTCAATTTTGTAATTGTCACAAAATGTTCATCATAGTGGCCACCTAATAAGGATGAGTAGAGTTAATAGAGTATATTAATAGAGTGCATGTGTCAGGAAAGGAATAAAACCAAGAAGCAATGGGAGAGTTATATAATAAAAACACGCATGAGCAATAAGATAATTACAAGGAGAGAATAAATTCACAAAGTGGCAATAATAAAAAATATTTCCGGGAACCATGACTAACCCTAATCAGATTCCTAGCTAGCTCAGAGAACCCTAAACACAGACCCATCTCGGTAATCTCTATCACTGGCGGCGGCTTCAACCAAGGTCATTCTACTGGCAGGACTGAATTGTGGAAGAAGGAAGCACAGGCAGCGACATAGGTGGTCTTCCCCTCTCCTCTATCTCTACAAGCAACCCTTCTATTGTTACATTTACTTCTTTCGGTAGTGTTTCTTTGCACTCTTCCCTAAATGCCAACATAACCCCTGCCTCAAATCCCCAAGTGTACCTAACATTCGTTCATGGTAGTAGCTCCCATGTTTGATGTAGCAGTGGGTTGGTTCCGGGTGGAGAAATTTCAATCCCTAATCTCATTCATCCATGTGGTGATGGAGGTGGTGACAGGAAGTGTAGCGAAGGTGAGAAGGGATTGTTGAAAAATGGCTCTGATGGAAGGGGATTTGGTGTGGATGGTAGTGTCATGAACAAGACTGGGGATGGCTATGTGTCTGTACCCAAATATTTTGTTGTTGTCGCTGTCAGGAGAATACAAAAAAACCCTTGCTACCTACTAGAGACACTCTTGTATTGAAGTTCGAGGATGATGTGCTTTATAAAGTTTGGTACCTAGAGGAGGAACACAATAGACTCACACTCATCTATAGATTTAATAAGTTTTTGCCCAAGCTTTTGCAGCTTCACAAATGGATCACTTCAACTTGGAGCTCTAAAGTTAGGGGTAAGATAGATCTTTATCCTTTCTCCAAATTATATTTTATTGTTGTTTAATTCATTTGAGGATCATGAATACATTCACGGTAACTATTGGATATGAGGGGATCAATATGGTCTCATGAATAAACCCTAGTATCCCCTTTTCGACACATTGACTAACACATTTGACACTTTTCCCATATGGGTTAGACTACCTAGCCTTCCCCTTCCACTATGGGATAACTCTTTCCTTGAAGCCATTGGTAAATGTTGATGCATAATCATAGCACCCATGAATGTCTGCAACTCGATGGGTTGAGACTCTCAATGTGATAGCATAACATGGAGATTTTCCCAAAGTGTGGGATTTTGAAATCGGGAAAGCTATCCGGATGAAGGTCGGTTCCTATTTCTCTGTTCAAGTGCACACATACAATTTGCACAGGATCTACTCTAAAATCTACTCTACCTTTCCAAGGAGACAGGGTTAAGAAGATGCAAAAAAAAACCTAAATTAATAGAGGTGATGCACCAAGGAATTTTGAACACCTATTTTGCAACCAAACGCAAACCATTAAAAGTGTAATACAACCACCATGCACAGATAACTAGGATTGTAATGAGAGATCAGGAAGATATAATGAACATAATAGAGGGTTGAAATCATCCACAAACTTATTTTTATTGCTCCAAGAATTTGATACAATCAATTACAATAGCCAAGAGTTACAAACTTGCATTACGGTTTTAAAATGGGAAATTTGAACTCCACAAATTCACTTGTAGATCAGAGAAGAAGGGACGGTGCAAGGAAAAATTGTCCAACCTTTTAGAAAATGCCCGTCCTAACAATATATAGAAAGAATTAGAGAAGGAGATAGAAGAAATTTGAATTCTTGCTTCAACCACACCAAAATGCATTGAATACTCCTGTAACAATGATGGGTTCTATTATAAAACCCATGCCTCCAAGTATTTTTTGTTATTGGAAAAGAAAGGAATCCCATGCTTCATTATGGTGGTAGTTGAGAAATGTGGGACACCTCAAAAATGGTGAACTGTAATATTTCCAAAAAGTCCTCTCTTTCTCAAATCCAAGCTCCCAATCACAAGTTATGGCCATCTGAAGGTCGAGGTGTCATTATGTAAAAATGGTGGACTGAGAGTTCCAAGAGTTCGAAACCTGAAAGTCCAAAATTTTAGACTTTCAAGTTTCAGAGTTATAGAAATTGAGAGGTGATTTTTGTGTTTTGAGGTTAGAGACTTCCGAAACTCTTAAGTCTGAAAATTTGGACTTCAGAATTTCAGGATTTCGGGCTTTTTGCTCGCCACTTTTTTGGCACAATTCCCAAAATTCCCAAAACCCTGAAATTTTAAATTTTGGACTTTCAGACTTCAAGATTTTAGACATTTCCACTCCATTTATGACACGCTTCTTGAGGTCTCTGAAACCCCGAAATCCTTAAAGTCTAAAATTTTAGACTTTCAGACTTCGGGATTTCAGACTTCGGGGGCCGATTTCTCTACTTCGTGCCTGAGAGTTCTAAAACCCTGAAATCTGAAAGTCCAAAATTTTGAACTTTCAGGTTTCAGACATTGCCTTCCCATTTTTTTGCCCTATTTTTTTCTAAAGTCCCAAAAAATGTAAAGTTTGAAATCTTCGATCCTTTCTCCATTACTTTTCATCTTGAGCTCTAATTTTCTTCGACGTTTTCTTGGCCATTGATTTTTCAGCCTTGCATTTCATTTACAATATCATCTGCAACCTGATTTTTGAAATCGGATATGAGCTTGCATGATCAAACCAACCGCTCCATCTCTCTATGTAAAATCTTGTTTGATCAATTTTTCCCGAGGGGTAAAATTGGATAATAGTAACAAGTTGGGAGCCTTTGCAAAATCTAATAAATCTACCTCCCTTTAGCTACATACTACCTACGTTAGGATTCTTGTTCATCTATACATCTCACAAGATCTTCCAGAGAGAATAATTTTACAGATTGGGGATAGAACCTAGTCACAAAGATTAGACTATGAGATATTAGCTTTTCGCTTCCACAGGTGTTTTGAAACAGGGCATTTGTTAGATGATCGTGGTCATATTAAAAAAAGGGTGGGCTAAACCTACCTATTGGGTGGGTTCTCTCCCTTCATATTTCACCATTAATCCTTTTACTACTGCTTCTGTCTCAGTCCCCCTAGATTGGTTTCTTCCCCATCAGTTTTCCCCTCTCAGTTGCCTCATTTTGCATCTCCTATTCCCATTTAGGCCCCTATTGAGGTTGTGAATAAACTTTCTCCTCTTAGACCAATTCAGATGAAGATTAATGTTGGTCCTAAATTTGTGTAGTGGCTACGGAAAATATCCATCCTCCCTTTCCTTTAGATACAAGCTAATAAATGATCTTGAAGTTGTCATTCCTATTGAGGAGGATATAGAAGGGTTGAAAATGCTTCACAAAAAGAAAAAATATCACAAGATAACTGATTCTCCAGCTTAGCTTTTGTGGTGTATTTGGTTTCACGTTCATTGTTTGTTTGGTACAGTCGTGATTCACTTTTTGAGCTTTGTATGGTTATATCTTGGCTTTGGCCTCTTTGTATCTAGCTAAAACCCAAGCCAAAAAACCTTTTGCCCTAATTAAAACAAAGAATTACAAGGAGAAATTATGTTGTAGGAAATTTTAGAAATGACCACATGAAAAGGTAGTGACAATGTCATATTATGTGCTAATTATTTGTGTTATAATTATGTGGACAACCAAAACTTTGATGGCATTTTGGTGAAGATCATTTGTTACTCAAACCTTATAAAGTTTTTCAAATGGTTTTCTCAAAAATAAGTAGTATGCATTTCTAATTGTTATATTTTTATATTTATTGTTATGAAAATAATGCTACAAAAATTTTCTTAATCAAAACAAAAACTGGACTACAAATTCCGTTATTATTGGACAATGTTATTAAGTTTGGTAGAAAATTTAGAAAAAACATTCATTATTGTTTATATTTTAAAAAATAATACCAATTATGTCGATAGGAATTCTATAATGGAAAAAAGGTGTGACACCTAATGGTGCGGCCACGTTAACTTTTATTTTCTACATTAAATTTTATATCCATTATAGACTCTTTAGGATGAAGAGTGGGAACATGAAATTAAAAATGCACCTCGGTAGGGCATTGGTTCACTAGGTGAGGGCTTAGAGGGGAAGGGTAGTGGAATACAACCACAAACATAGCTTAAGTGCCTCTTCACTACTCATAAGAAGTATCATCTTCTCCAGCTATCTCCCTCTTGGATAGATGTTGCCCCTTTGTTGATGTAGACACCAAATTTTGGTTCATTTATCTCTCATCCCATGTTTTCTCCTTTTCATCATCATCTTGCACATGTGCAACCATTTTTTATTTCAATCCCTACTTCCTCCTAAATCCCATTTATTTCATCTAATTCCCTATTTTCCCATCTTAATCCCATCGTTATTTTATCCCCCATTATTTGACCCTAATCAGATCCCTAAACCCCTCATTTATCCTCCTTAGACCCTCATCTACCCTCATTCAATGCTTCCCCACCCTCCACCTACCTTTGATCATCCCTATACAACCCTAACCTACCTAAACAGCTTGAAACCCTAATTTAACCTCACTAGACCTCATGCATCGAGTTGTGCATCGTCTCCACCACCCAAATCAACGATTGTCTGTAGTTGACAACAACCCTAGCGGGTTGCCATCGACCCTATAAATACACCTCTACCCCCTCCTCAATAGGATGAAATTTATGATATTCTCAACCATCTGTGAGCTTTTCTTGTTTCCTTCTCTTTTTTTGAGCTGCTATAATCAACTTGGATTCATCTTGGAACCCTTTCTTTCCATTATTAGATATCTAGAGCTTGGATTTTTCTTGGATCCTTACCATTGTTTCATCATCTTTCTATTAGTTTTACAGGTCTGTTCTTCATCTTTGATATATGCCATTATATCAGCCTTCTTTGATTATTCCTCATATCCCTTCTATCATCTATCACACTTCATTAAAACCTAATCCAGCCTCGATCACCATCGATTCAATCTAGTTATCATTGACCTGATCCATATCAACTTTGTGATCTACCTGTCTGATAGCCCAGATCTCATTTTTTGGCCTCAATCACCTTTGACCATCCTAAATCTTCTAGTGCTCAGTGTATATCCAATCTACATCCATTATATTATCATTAGATCTATTTGTTTCTCTCATCCTTTATGTTTCTTGTATTTCTGCATCAGATTCAGGATATCTCTAGTATCCAAAAATCAGTTACAAATTTGTTCTCTACACATATTTTGATTTACTCTACTATAGTCACTATTGAGTACCTATGTCTGTGTCAGGTCATCGTCAACCCGATTAGGTCTAATTTCACTTATCTCAATTTTATCACCATCTACATTATCTTATTTGTGAACTTATATATCTCTTATTTCTGTCCCATTCAGATTATTCTACATATTATCCATATTTTATATTTTAATCAAAGTGGGTGGACATCCATCCTAGGAATTTTATCACTTCTTAGAATTGACTTTTTCAGGTAGCCCACCATTTAATCTACTAATTTTTTTGTCTAGTTGTCCCTTTGTTGTGGAGGTTATCGAGCTCGCCATGGAAAGGATCTTTACACCTATATCTCATCCTCATCATCATCACACATCAGAAGGTAGCCTTAAACCCTCCCATATTTTAGAGTTTCTTTTTTTCTTTCATACCATTTCATTAACTTGGAACATGAGGAGAAAATTCGTCAAACATTCTGGCACCCCCAGTGGGACCTACTTATGTTCTTCGATAAGATAAAAAAATTATTTTCTATTATATATCCTATTTTATCTCTTTTCATTAACTTTGTAGGTAGATCTTATTTTCTTGCATGCTTGGGGGTTTTTCTTTCTTGTTCAACAAAGTGTGCGTTTAAATTGAAAAAATAAAAAAATGTTATCCAGGTATTCTCTTTTTTTCCTTTTTTCTCGTTTTACATCATTTCTCCCTCCTTTGTTTGTTTTTTCTCATCAAATATCACATTTGGTTTTGGATTTAAACATAATACCTCTTCATGCTTTCATGATCACATAGTTTAAGTAGGTGGTAATATTTCTCATTTACATTTCTTCCACACCTAACCAAACCACACAAATAAATCAACACATGTAAACATCTCTTACCATGTGGATCTATTGGGATTTCATCACCAAATAAGGAAGCCGCCACAATGTCCCGGCCGTGTAACAAATTTTTTGACTATCAGTATATTGGCTAAGTGTCTGAAACTCTTATTGTTGTGGTGCGTGAAGTGTGGGGGTAGGCCCCAATACCAGGCTATGTACTTGTAGTTATCACAGATTTGTGCCTCACGTACCTTCGGGTATATTGAGGACTCCAACCTTAAACAAACCCGAAACCATCCTTAGATCGTCCACTTCTTAGGTTCCCTTTTAGCCTCTTTTCCTATTCACATTTCTCTTAATAAACAAGATAATCAAAACTTCACTACTTGACTTGTTTGTTGTGTTAATAACATGCATAATTTGTACTTGTTTGTTTGTTTCATGTCCATTCTTATTCGTTTCCAATCCAAAAAAATTGAACAATCAACCTCTTCCATCAACATCCCCACCTCAAACAATCTTTGATAACAAACTTCCACACTTGCCATTTTTTCCTCTACACCTATGATCACCTCATCTTTGGTATCCCAACCCATTATTTCTATGATGCCCCCTCATGAGTCCCATATGATTCAAATAGATCCCCATGTTGAAACCAATCCTTTTTTCTATCATTATTCCATTCCCTCTAAACCAACTACACCTCCATTTTTCACTTCTTTAGAAACATTTGGAGCTCCCAACATCCCTCGCAGATGCTTGGAGTTTCAAGAAATCCCTGATGTTAATCTCGTCGCCCTTCATGACTACTTAATTTGTAAATCCACTAATCTCCCTATCAATGGACCCCCTTCAACAACTATATAGTTATCCCCTACAAACTGAGTCTACTAGGGTCCTTACCTCCCAACTTGTCACCTTGTTTCCTAGGGCCATGAATGAGCTTGCAATAGCCCAACAAGAACATTGCCCTCATGAGTCTTCTACCATGGTCCCCAAACCCATAAATCCACATAATTGGTGGCCCTTATTCCACCTAATCTACCTCACATCAATATCCTCCCTACATCTTCTATCCCTATTCCATATTCATCCACCGTTGTCATCAATGCCCCCACCCGAACTCTTCAAGAATCCAACCTACTTCTTTCACCACTCGAGCAACACATTCAAATCTTAGCTCCCCTCTTCACATATCAATTTCATGCCAATGTTGTTATATCATAACCCCACCCTTCAGTTGACTTAGATGAACTAACCTCCATTCCGTAGCACCTTTTGACACATGTTTCCTTATTAACCCATCCAAACATCCCAAGCATCCCATATGCATATCCCAACTCACCCAATGAAAATCCAATCTAAACCTTAAATCTCTTAACAAAAATCACAATCATATCCATCCAATTACATCCCTCCGCAACATCCTATCTCCCAACCCATCCAATCACAAGCTTTCAATTATCTTCCTCCTTATCAACCATCCTCCACAAACACATACTTACATGAAACAATATTAATATTACCCATAACCCAACCCATCTACCTATTACAATCTACAACCCCATCAATCATCTTGTCATCCTCACACAACCAATCACCCCATGCAATCCTTTTTAAGTAGGATGAAAACCCTATAAACCACTACTTTAAGCCCCAAAAGCACATTTTCCTATGAAAAAAATTGTGATGAGCCTATAAACCCATCTGTACCCGTCAATCCATATCATACACACTAGGAGCTCCCTACATTTTCTAAATTTAAAAATAATGAGGATTCCTAACAAAACCTTTTTTCCTATATGAACTTATGTTATCTCATCACCCACGATCAAGACCTTATGCTTCGTACTTTTCCTATGTCATTGGTTAGACCCACTTTGGACTGGTATAATGGCATTCCCCAACATTCCCTCTTCTCATTCACTCAAATTTTACAACTCTTATTAGAGAACTTCTCTATCAATATTACACACAAGATCACCATTACAGATCTCTATGCCATCAAACAATTCGAAGATGAATCAATCATTTACTTCATCGTTAGGTAGCACGACATCATCAATCAATTATCCTTCTCTCTACCCAAAAATGACCTAATCAGACTATCCTCGGCTGTCAAACAAGTGATCTTGTGACTGAGTGCTTCACTACATCTCATACCCAATGTAATTCTATGTGTGTGTGTGTTGAATCATGCCCTAGGTGGATTTTGTGTGTGTTGCACTTGATAGCGAACAAAGTAGATAGATGTAAAAATATGTAATAGATGTGTGCATGGAATAAAATGAACTTCCCTCTTATGCGTGTGATTCATAAAACCAACCCTTGTCCCTTGTAATGGTGTTAGATGAATGCAAATGATTCTCTTAGATGCTTATGAGATACAACCTTAGGTGATAGTATAGATGCTTAGAGCTTGGTCCTTTAATTTGGTCACATAACTTTATATTTATATGCTTCTCTTGTTAAAATTTTGTAATTGATCACTAAAAGGCCAACCCCTAAGAGATAAGGATGCCCAACAGCTAGAAAGGACCCAAAAAGGAGTGAACAAAGTACAAAGAGGTCTAGGGAGCCCAAAGGGGATGAGGGTGCCTGGGCGTTGTTGTCTAAAGTATGAAGGGTCAAACTAGGTAGTGAGGTCTGTAAGGCCAAGAGGGAGGCTAGAAAGGAAACTAAGAGGCCAAATATAATGATCAATTAGTACTTTTATCCTGTAAGAAGCATATGAATAGTATTATGTGATTAGGACCTAGTAATGTACCCAAAGTGCATGATTTAGTGTCTACATTAGGGTTTTGATCACACATGGCATATGCAAGGATCTTGAAAGAAGAAAAAACACGTAAGAAGTAGCTATAGATAATGATGAACCAACCTATAAAATAATAGAAGTATCTTCAAACCCAAACACTAGTGATAGACGAAGGATGAAAGCATTAGGCTCTAGTGTCAAGTTTGACACAAATATCTAAAGTGGCTTCAAAGCCTCATTTTTTAGACAAAGCACATTTGGCATAGTCATAATCTATTTTCCCTAATTGAAAATCTAAAACCTCTACGAGACATTACAAAATCTAATTCAATTCATTCTCTTGTGATATAATTTATTTTAATATGTGGCTTAATTGAATATCATTATTTATTACATATACATGTACTATTAGATATGAATTTTGGACAATTTATTTACAATATCTAATTGTACATTAGTTTTAAGTTGCAATATAAATTATATATAAGATAATAACTTTTTTTTAATTATGGCCAAAATATTTGGTGAACCCACTTAATGATCTTACACAACCTTTCCTAACCCTTGGGATTTCACATTTCTAACTTTTATAAGCTTTGTTCCATATTTCATCTCTCATTTTTTACTCTTTACTATGCCTATTCTAGAGTTTACATGTCTATTATTTATTTCGAGGGTTTAAATTATCTTTTTAACTCAACCCCTAGGTGTTGTTAGGGTTTTCTTTTATCACATGGCTTGTACATTATATTGCAAACTTTCTTACTCTATAGCTCTAGCCAATGTATACAAGACAAACATGTTTCACACATATCCTCGAGCTCCTTTTCTCCTTGATGTCTATTGTAACAATATCCAATCCAAAGTACCACCTATTAGGTCACAATATTAATGAGTTATTCCCATTTTATGACATCTTGGGTGCTCAAAGCATTCACAGATGTTACAACCATAACCCTTGTCATTCTTATGTTGTCTGATGTAGCCACAAAACTTTTGGCTATAAGACTTATAGAAATAAACTCTATGCTCGTAAAACTTATGATAATCAAGGGTAAAACACTAATTGTTACTAAAATAAGAATTTATGTGTAACACCAGTTAAAACAACCCACTTGAGACCCAAGAACAACCTAGGATTAGTTAGGAAAATTATGGAATAATTTTTTTTGGTTTAAAGAATCTACAACCATGTTACAAGGCAACAGTTGCCACTAATAAGTTCTAAAAAATTCAAATCCACTAGAACATACTTTTATTTTATAAATATTTATTAGAGGTCATAAGGTCCAAAACTAAGGGTGAGAAGGTTCAATAAGGTTCAGAGGGTAATTCCTCACCATACCCACTCTCTTACAGGCTTAAAGTTTCAACTTGATTTTTCTCACACTTAATGCATTCAAAATTTTCCTAAATCACTCCCATTGGATAAGAGATTTCCTCACCTTTCCATTGATATACAAAATCCTCCTAACTCCTCATAAAACTCAAGTTATGGGCCGGCAACCCTTGGGGTGAAAATTTTCCCCAAGAGCGGGCCTATGGGCCCACAGATGAAAATTTTCCCTTGTGCGGGTTGGCGGAGCGGGGAAGAGTTTTCATGTTTTTTTCCCTTTTCCAAGTAAAAGCATGATTTACCTCCATGTGCCCGCGTTCCTGAAGAGGACACGTATCGGCTTGAGAAAGTTCTGGCGGAAATTCAAGCCATCAAAGAGATTTAAGGAATTAATCCTTTTGGGTTACAAAACACAAGGGGTAAAAATTCTCACGCGCCTCTGCTGCTCCCAGATGACGCCACGTGTCATCACCCTATTAGTCGTGGGCCGGTGGGGAGGCGGAGGAAACTAAGAAAATTTTCCCAAGAAAAATTTTAAAAGTGCTAAGGTTGAAAAGGGTTCTACGCCTCAATCGTTGCCCAGTGATGCCACGTGGCATCACCTAATTGGTCACGGGTCGGTGGGGCGGTAGGGGAAAACTTGGAAAATTTTCCCAAAATTTTTTGGATGTGCTAAGTTTAAAAAGAGGTCCACCCATCCGCTGACACCTCATGGTGCCACGTGGCAGCCAATGATTGGCTGCGCCAATAGGGCGGTAGAGAAAATTTTGAAAATTTTCCCCAAAAATTTTCCTAAGTGTTTTAAGGGAAAAAATTCGGGCCGCGGGCCCACCAAGGAAATTTTTCAAAAAATTTCCACCAAGGAAGGAAAACTTCAGAGGGCCATAACGTTTGATAGAGAGCTCATTTTTGGGCAAGCGATGACCTTCTGGAAAGCTCTTGATGCCCTCTTTGCACTGAGATCATTAATTTTAGATTTTGATAAAGTTTAAAGGGTCAATTTTAAGAAAATGGCCTGCATGCTTTTTAAAAGCAAACTGGTAAATTTTAACTTATAAATTTTGTTCAATTTTGTCATTCTTTCCCCTTTAACATGTCAAATGAACATGGACGATTGTTCTAAGAAGAATTTAGGATGTATTGGGAAGGTAATTTTGCTTGATTAATTTCTAATTTGAATTTTTACAACTTCAGACAGCAAAATAATTGTGAAAGGTTTGGGCCCGATTTTGCAATGTTTCAAGGATTTTTCCTTAAGTGTTTTAGCCCAATTTAGTTCATTTATATCATAACATGTTAGATTTCGAAGTTTCAATATTATTTATTGTTCGCAGGTTCGAACTGTGCACTTTAGAGGAAGTATTTACCAGTTTAAAATTCAAAATAGAGGTTAATTTCTATAGGATTTGTGTATCATTTTTCATCTTCCAAACATGAAAATTCATTTCTCTTCTAGTCTAATAAATTTAGTTGATTTAAACAAACCATTTAATAGCTAGAAAGTAAAGTCTGATTTCCAATTTTAACATATTCAAAAGAACAGAGTTATATATATTTACTTCATACGTATTCCTCATTTCAATTTTCCAAATAGAGATTTTAAATCACAATTTGATGATCAATTTCAATACAACAATGGAAATTGATAAAGGTAGTGGAATCTTCTATCGATTTCAAATATAGAACTTTACATCTTTCAATTTCTTTCTTTCAAATGAATAGAACAGAGCATATATATTTTTCACATTCTTTCAAAGCAAAAACAGAGTCTATCTCTTTTTCATTTCACTTTAAAAAATCCATAATCAATACAACATATTTCCATTTCAAAACATTTACAAATTCATCCACTTCAAAGTGGGAAAGGTTACAATGAGATTTCATTTCAAAAGGTACTGTCAAATTGTCTTTCTCCTTTGCTCCAAAACATCAACATAATTTTTCTCCTTTTGGATCACAATAAAGGCAGGGGAAAGGAAACACTCTCCACCCAACCAAGACATCCAATGAAAAGGAGAATTCATCCTTTTTCATTGGTCCCCGAGCCCCAACCAGAATGCAATAGAATATGTGATTCAACCCATGGCAACAAACGCTTCCAAAAACACACATGCAGCATTTTCACATTTTAAAAATAGTTCAACACAGAATGTAGTTTACAACTACATTAAAACATACAAACAATACTAAGGCTTCATCAAGCAAACCAAATGAGCAAGGAACTATGGAGGAAGCTACTTATGCCTCCCAAAGTGAATTGGGTATCCACCTATAACAAACTACCAATATAAAACATCTCACATATCCTTATGCCCCCACAATCCCTCCTTATGCCCCCACAAATTTTCTTATGCCCCCACAAAGTAAGAAATGCAAGCTATTTATTTTCCATGGTGGATCCCAATCCCAAACTCCCTCCACAATAAAACTTATGCCACTAGCATTCCCTTATGCCCCCCCAATGATTCCCCATAGCCTTCTCTTACACCATTCCTAGGCAGTCTACCCAACCAGCCAACAAACTCACAAAACATTCAACATTCATACAAACATACAAAGAAATAAAATCATATGCCAACAACAAGCTCCTACCTCTCCATGGTATATTTTGTTCCAAAACAACAAGCTTTCAATGCCAACATACAATCCCAAAATCAGCAATGCCCAAGTATGAAATGCTCTCCAATCTCCTCTAATATCAACAAGAGCTCTAAACAGCCAAGGAAAATTCACCCCCAAATGAAGTATGCCACAAAGTGAAATCTTGTAACCAAGTAACCCACAAAAAGCCAAGCAAATTTGAATTTAAGGAAGAGGGAAGAGAAGAGGATGAGGTGGATCCATGTAGGATGCCACATCACACATCCTCAACTCCAACACCAAAATTCAACATGATTCCCCCAAGCATAATAAATAGGTGGGTGAAAATATGACAAATTACTTACACACTCCAACCAAGCCCACATCCCATAAGGACTTCAAATTTAAAACATGAAGAAAGTGCAATTAAAACATGCAACTTATAAAAATGCATTAAAAATCTCTAAAACCAACCCTCCAACCATAGGTACATAGTTGGTAAATAAAATTAAGAGGTATGGGATAAGTTTTACTTGTCCCACAGGCCTCCAAAATCAGCCTCCAAGGATAAATTCGAATTTCCAAGGAGGTGGAGTGTTTTATACTCAAAAATCTGACTTACAAATACTTACACATCACTTAGAAAATTTAATACAAGAGCCAACAACTTCTATAATTACTTTCTTATATCCCAAATTTGAGTTATTTATTTATTTTAACAATATGATTACTCACATTAATTCTCCACAATTAAAAGAATAATAAAAAGGGTAAATACATCACAAAATAAACACATGCAAACAATAATAAAAAGAAACCACATTAATAAAATACACATAACCCCTTGGTCACATTCAAAGGTAATCCCCCCATGGGAATCTCTAACAAAATACAACACACATAACAAATACAGTTGCCATGGTGACCTTGTTGAATTCATATAGAATTCCAATGTGGTTGGACTTCAATCCCCCGATGTTTGTTGTGATATTTTACCCTACAAAACACAAATACCTCCTTCGGCCTCATGGCCATATTAAAACATCCAACATGATATAAATATAATCACAAAATCATCTATACATATGAATCACAACAACATCAAGGCAATCAACAATATCACTTACAATTTGTATCAACAACTATATCATCATCATATAATGTCGATTTTCTAGGTCTACTCGTCATAACCAAAAATCACATGTTCGAACAACATTCATAATATATCCATGTCAAATAGTATATCATCATCCACATATGAAGTGTATCTAATAATCATCATGCATCATAACTAAATCAAAATCAACAATAATCCATGGTCCAACATCTAACATCATACTAAATCAAAACCATAATAATGTCAATAATGAAATCAACAGTATCAAGATCAGTATCAAAAGGTGTCAAAGGAAAGTGGGCACTACATCCCCCTCCCCTTAGACTCGACTTCCTCCTGGAAGTCACTGGAACAAATGTGGAAACTGAACCCGCAATATTGTAGCATCCTCCCATATAGCTGAAATCTCATCATATTTGTCCCACTGCACCAGGACCTGATCAATCTCTTTGACTCGAAGGCTCGGGGTCTTGTGATTTATAATGTGAATGGGCTCCACCATCACCTTCCCCTGATCATGCACCTACAATGAGTTCCAATCTAACACATGAGAAGGATCTACAACATATCTCCTAAGAACATAAACATGAAACACATCATGTATGTGAGACAAGCTAGGTGGCAATGCTAGACAGTAGGCCAAAGGGCCAATACGCTCCAAGATCTCAAAAGGACCCACAAATCTAGGAGATAACTTAGAACCTTTTCCATAACGGATAGGTCTCTTATGTGGCCTGACACGAAGGAACACCTTCATACCCACATCAAAACTACGGTCAGTCCTGTGTTGATCCACATACTTATATTGTCTGTCTTGTGCCCCCTGCAGTCTCTTTCTGATCAATACCACCTGCAGCTCCATGTCTTGCAACAAAGATGATCTAAGAGAAACCTTGTCCTCTAGCCTGTCTTAGCTAAGAGGTGTCCTGTACTCTCTACCATACAAAGCCTAAAAATGATCCATGCCTATAGAACTCTGAAAACTATTATTGTAGGCAAACTCCACCAAGTACAAGTACTCCTCCCATTTCTACTATTGATCCATCACATACATCCTGAGCATGTCCTCTAAAATCTGATTCACCCACTCAGTCTGTCCATCTGCCTCAGGGTGATATGTTGTGCTGAAATTGATCTTCATCCCGAGGGCATGTTGCATGGTAGTCCAAGAATGGGAAGTGTACAAAGGATCGTGGTCACTAATGATCTTCCCCAGAATCTCATGCAACCTGACAATCTCATCCAAATATACTCATGCCACTGCTCTAGTTGTATAAGTGGTCTTCACCATAGAAAAGTGAGCCACTTCTTTTAATTTATCAACCGTGACCATGATGGCGTCGTGGTGATATTTCAACATCGGTATCCCAATAATGAAGTCCATGGAAATGGTGTCCCATTTCCACTCCGGTATAGCATGAGGGAAAAGAAGGCTAGCTAGATGTTGATGTTCGGCCTTAACTTTCTGGCACTCTAAACATTGTGACATGAACTAGGCCACATCTCTATGAATTCCTATCTAGTGATACAACTGTCTCAAGGTGGTGTGCATCTTCTTCACCCCAGGATGGACTAAATAGGGTGCACGATGTGCCTCTGCCAAGATGTCCTGCCTCAAGCCCTCATCTCTGGGAACATAAATCTAGCCTCTGTGCCTGAGAAGACCATCTGCCTCTAAATAAAAACCATCAAACTTCCCCTCGAGGGGTCTCTGAGACTCAATCTCTACTCAACCTACAATGTAGAAGCTGTCAAGAGAAGCTGCTGAAGAATCCTACTCTTTAAATTTGTGCTCACTAAGGTGGCCATAGCCACATGTCTCTATCTACTAAGAGCGTCTGCAACCACATTCTCATTCCCCTTCACATGCTCTATTTCCATATCAAACTCACAAATTAACTCCATCCAATGCCACTAACGAGCGTTAAGATTGGGCTACGTGAAGAGGTGGGGAAGACTCAGGTGATCTTTCCTAAGCGTGAATCTCTAAACAAGAATAAAGTGTCTCCATTGAACCAAAGTGTGTACAACTGCCACAAACTCAAGATCGTGAGTCAGATAATTAAGCTTGTAATCTTTGAGTTTGCGAGACTCAAAAGCCACTACTCTACCCTCCTACATCAACACACCTCCAAGCCATGCTAAGGAAGCATCCGTGCAAATGAAAAACTCACCTTGAGGATTCGGCACTACAAGAATAGGTGTTGTAATGAAGCACTCCTTCAGTGTACTGAAGGCCTGCTCACATCTTTCTAACCAATAAAACTTCTTCCCTTTCCTCTGAAGGGAAGTGATGGGGTGTGAAATTTGAGAGAAGTCCTGAACAAATCTCTGGTAGTATCCTGCTAATCCCATGAAGCTGCACACCTCAATCATAGTAGTGGGTACTATCCAATCCATAATAGCTCTAATCTTGGAAGGATCGACAATGATACCTTCCCCAGAAATGATATGACCTAAATACTGCACCTCTGTCTGAAATAATGCACGCTTATCCAATTTCCCGTAAATTTGCTACTCCCAAAGATACTGAAGAACCTGGAAAAGGTGCCCCTCGCCCTCCTCACGTGTATGTGAGTAAATCAAAATGCCATCAAGGAAGATGAGCATAAAGCAATCTAAGAAGGTCCTAAATACCCCATTCATCAAACTCATAAACACTGCAGGGGCATTAGTCAAACCAAAAGGCACCACTATGAACTCATAGTGCCCATATCTCATACAAAAGGTGGTCTTATGAATGTCCACCTCTGAAATCCTCAATTGATGGTAGCCTGACTTAAGATCAATCTTAGAGAAAACCGTGGCTCCCTTCATCTGATCAAATAACTCATTAATGCGAGGAAGGGGATAACAATTTTTTATCATTACTTTGTTCAGCGAGTGGTAATCAATACACAACCACAAGGATCCATCCTTCTTCTTCACAAAGATCACCGATGCACCCCAAGTGGATACACTAGGACGGATAAGGCCTTTCTCCAAAAGGCCCTCAAGTTGCAACTTGAGCTCACAGAGCTCTCGTGTGGTCATCCGATAAGGTGCTCGTGACATAGGCTCTAATCCTGAAACCAGATCTATATGAAAATCTATCTCACGTGGGGGTGGTAACCTCGGTAGCTCCCCCAGAAAGACATCTGCAAACTCTCTCAAAACGGGGTGATCATCTAACGATGGTCCACTAGAACCATCCTCTGATCTATCACTGACTATAACAACATACATCTAGCAACCCTGTCATACACACCACTTAAGTTGTATAGCAAAGATGGTGTGAATAGAAAAAGGTCTCCTGAGCCCTAAAATCATTGACTCAACTCCCAAATAATCTACATAAGATATAATCTTGTGGTAATAATCCACTCTGGCCTTGTGTGCAAATAACCAATCCATACCCAAAATTACTCCATAAGAGCCTAAAGGAAGGATACAAAGATCTGAGGTAGTGGTGAAAGGTCCCAAATCCACTACACACTCCTTAACTAAGGAGTCTATAGAGATCTTGGCTCTAGAAGCCATCTCAACGTCCCAAAAAAGACCCTACCTAACTGCCACCAGTCTGCATCTCTCTACTAAAGGTGGTGACTCTCTGCATGCTCATCCCTAAGCCTATGGCTGTAAGACCTCTTTCTATGCTCTGAAACTCGTTCACCTTGTCCCCTCTGTGGTGACTCTGCCCTGGCTGACTCTGCATGGGAGTTCTCTTCTCTATGCTCCTTGCTGGATCGAGGAGATACCTGACCCTCCATGGAAGGGACTCTGTCATGTCTGGCTACATGTCCTCCTACTGATCCTCCATGTAGAGCGGCATTAACATCATGAAGAGTCTGCAAAATCTGGGGTAGGATGGCTACTACAGCATGATCCAATGGTGGTAAGTCTAGGTCTATGTGAAAATACCCCTCATCCCGTTTGCACCCCTACACAGACCAAGGCAAGAGTTAGTTCATTTTTCAAATTTTATTCAATTTCCATGTTTACTAAAAATATGTAATTTCTAACTAAATTGTGTTTAGATTTAAGTTTCATGTCTCCAGTTTTCTAGTGTGCCCAATGGTCCAAGATTTCAAACCACTGCTCTGATACCAAGTGTAACACCAGCTAAAACAACCCACTTGAGACCCAAGAACAACCTAGGATTAGTTAGGAAAATTATGGAATAATTTTTTTTTTTTAAAGAATCTACAACCATGTTACAAGGCAACAATTGCCACTAACAAGTTCCAAAACAATTCAAATCCACTAGAACATACTTTTCTTTTATTAATATTTATTAGAGGTCATAAGGTCCAAAACTAAGGGTTAGAAGGTTCAATAAGGTTCAGAGGGTAATTCCTCACCATACCCACTCTCTAACAGGCTTAAAGCTTCAACTTGATTTTTCTCACACTTAACACATTCAAAATTTTCCTAAATCACTCCCATTGGATAGGAAATTTCCTCACCTTTCCATTGATATAAAGAAGTCCTCCTAACTCCTCATAAAACTCAAGTTATGGGCCGGCGGGCCTTGGGGTGAAAATTTACCCCAAGAGTGGGCCCAGGGCCCAGGGCTGAAAATTTTCCCTTGCACGGATCGATGGAGCGGGGAAGAGTTTTGGCGGTTTTTTCCCTTTTCCAGGTAAAAACACGATTTGCCTCCGTGAGCTCGTGTGCCCAAAGAGGACACGTGTCGGCTTGAGAAAGTTCTAGTAGAAAGTCGGGCCGTCAAAGAGATTTAAGGCATTAAGCCTTTTGGGTCACAAAACACAAGGGGAAAAACTTCTCGTGCACCTTTACTGCTCCCAGATGATGTCACATGTCATCACCCTATTGGCCGCAGGCCAACAGGGAGGTGGAAGAAACTAAGAAAAATTTCCCAAGAAAATTTTAAAAGCGCTAAGGTTGAAAAGGGTGTCGTGCCTCCGTTGTTGCCCCCTTGATGCCACGTGGCATCACCTGATTGTTCACGGGTAGGTGGGATGGCGGGGAAAACTTGGAAAATTTTCCCAAAATTTTTGGATGCGCTAAGTTTAAAAAGAGGTCCGCCCATCCGCTGACATCTCATGGTGCCATGATGTAACCTCTGATTGGCTATAGGCCGGTGGGGCGGCAGATAAAATTTTGAAACTTTTCCCCAAAAATTTTCCTAAGTGTTTTAAGGGAAAAAATTCAGGCCGCGGGCCCACCAAGGAAATTTTTCCAAAATTTTCCGCCAAGGAAGGAAAACTTCAAAGGGCCATAACTTTTGATAGAGAGCTTAATTTTGGGCAAACGAGGACCTTCTGGAAATCTCTTGATGCCCCCTTTGCGCTGAGATCATTAATTTTACATTTTGATAAAGGTTAAGGGGTCAATTTTAAGAAAATGACCTACAGGCTTTTTAAAAGCAAACTGGTAAATTTTAACTTATAAATTTTGTTCAATTTTGTCATTCTTTCCCCTTTAACATGTCAAATGAACATGGAGGATTGTTCTAAGAAGAATTTAGGATGTATTGGGAAGGTAATTTTGCTTGATTGATTTCCAATTTGAATTTTTACAACTTCAGACAACAAAATAACTATGAAAGGTTTGGGCCCGATTTTGCAATGTTTGAAGGATTTTTCCTTAAGTTTTTAGCCCAATTTAGTTCATTTATATCATAACATGTTAGATTTCAAAGTTTCAATGTTATTTATTGTTTGTAGGTTCGAACTGTGCATTTTAGAGGAAGTATTTGCCATTTTAAAATTCAAAACAAAGGTCAATTTCTAAAGGATTTATTTATCATTTTTTATCTCCAAACATGGAAATTCATTTCTCTTCTAGTCTAATACATTTAGTTGATTTAAACAAACCATTTAATAGCTAAAAAGCAAAGTCTGATTTCCAATTTTAACATATTTCAAAAGAACAGAGTTACATATATTTCCTTCATACGTATTCCTCATTTCAATTTTCCAAACAGAGATTTCAAATCAAAATTTGATGATCAATTTCAATACAATAATGTAAATTGATAAAGGTAGTGCAATCTTCTATTGATTTCAAATATACAACTTTACATCTTTCAATTTCTTTCTTTCAAATGAACAGAACAAAGTATATATATCTTTCACATTCTTTCAAAGTGAAAAAAGAGTCTATCTTTTTCATTTCACTTTAAAAATTTCATAATCCATACAACATCTTTCCATTTCAAAACATTTACAAATTCATCCACTTCAAAGTGGGAAAGGTTACAATGAGATTTCATTTCACAAGGTACTGTCAAATTGTCTTTCTCCTCTGCTCCAAAACATCAACATAATTTTTCTCCTTTTGGATCGCAACAAAGGTAGGGGAAAGGCAATGCTCTCCACCCAACCAAGACATCCAATGAAAAGGAGAAGCCATCCTTCTTCATTGGCCCCCGAACCCCAACCAGAATGCAATAGAAGATGTGATTCAACCCATGGCAACAAAGGCTTCCACAAACACACATGCCGCATTTTCACATTTTAAAAACAGTTCAACACAAAATGTAGTTTACAACTACATTAAAACATACAAACAATACTAAGGCTTCATCAAGCAAGCCAAAGGAGCAAGGAACTATGGGGGAAGCTGTTTATGCCTCCCAATGGGAATTGGGTATCCACCTATAACAAACCACCAATATAAAACATCTCACATATCCTTATGCCCCCACAATCCCTCCTTATGCCCCCCACAAATTTCCTTATGCCCCCCACAAAGTAAGAAATGCAAACTATTTCTTTTCCATGGTGGATCCCAATCCCAAACTCCCTCCACAATAAAACTAATGCCACTAGCATTCCCTTATGCCCCCCCCCAATGATTCCCCATAGCCTTATCCTACACCATTCCTAGGAAGTCTACCCAACCAGCCAACAAACACACAAAACATTCACCATTCACACAAACATACAAAGAAATAAAATCATTTATGAAGAGTTAAGCTCCTACCTCTCCATCGTAGATTTTGTTCCAAAACAACAAGCTTTCAATGCCAAAATACAGTCCCAAAATCAGCAATGCCTAAGTATGAAATGCTCTCCAATCTCCTCTAAAATAAAAAGAGCTCCAAACAGCCAAGGAAAATTTGCCCCCAAATGAAGTATGCCACAACTGAAATCCCGTAACCAAGTAACCCACAACAAGCCAAGCAAATTTGAATTTAAGGAAGAGGGAAGAGAAGAGGATGAGGTGGATCCATGTAGGATGCCACATCACACATCCTCAACTCCAACACCAAAATTCAACCTCATTCCCCCAAGCATAATAAATAGGTGGGTGAAAATATGACAAATTACTTACACACTCCAACCAAGCCCACACCCCATAAAGACTACAAATTTAAAACATGAAGAAAGTGAAATTAAAACATGCAACTTGACTTATAAAAATGCATTAAAAATCTCTAAAATCAACCCTCCAACCATAGGTATGGTTGGTAAATAAAATTAAGAGGTATGGGACAAGTTTTACTTGTCCCACAAGCCTCCAAAATCAGCCTCCAAGGACAAATTCAAATTTCCAAGGAGGTGGAGTGTTTCATACTCCAAAATCTGACTTACACATACTTACACATACTTACACATCACTTACCACATTTAATACAAGAGCCAACAACTTCTATAATTACTTTCTTATATCCCAAATTTGATTTATTTATTTATTTTAACAATATGATTACTCACATTAATTCTCCACAATTAAAAGAATAATAAAAAGGGTAAATGCATCACAAAATAAACACATGCAAACAATAATAAAAAGGAACCACATTAATAAAATAAACATAACTCCTTGGTCACATTCAAAGGTAATCCCCCCCATGGGAATCCCTAACAAAATACAACACACACACAACAAATATAGTTGCCATGGTGACCTTGTTGAATTCATCTAGAATTTCAATGTGGTTCGTCTAAAAGTTTGTTGTGATATTTTACCCTGCAAAACACAAATACCTCCTTCGGCCTCGTGGCCATATCAGAACATCCAACATGATATAAATATAATCACAAAATCATCTATACATATGAATCACAACAACATCAAGGAAATCAACAATATCACTTACAATTTGTATCAACAACTATATCATCATCATATAATGTCGATTTTCTAGGTCTACTCACCATATCCAAAAATCACATGTCCGAACAACATTCATAATATATCCATGCCAAATAGTATATCATCATACACATATGAAGTGTCTCTAATAATCATCATGCATCATAACTAAATCAAAATCAACAATAATCCATGGTCTAACATCTAACATCATAATAAATCAAAACCATAATAATGTCCATAATGAAATCAATAGTATCAAGATCAGTATCAAAAGGTGTCAAAGGAAAGTGGGCACTACATTATGTAAGTGGTTAAACATTTTAATGATGAGAGAATGTCTTGGAATATGACTACCGATGGATTAGAATATATCAATTAAGATTAGAATAGGTGTACAATTCATTATTAAGGCATTCATTCAATATTGACATTATCAAATGCTAAGTTATCAAATTTAGGTGTCTACACAAGTCCAAAACTTGATTCACATACTCACCATAAATATCTCTTTGAAGATGAAAGGATGTAGTGTCATGTTGAGTAACAATATCAATTTCTCAAAAAGATTGTTTAACAACTAGATTCATACACAATATCCTTGTCGTAAATAAGATTACATGTACTCACATAATCATCAATGATTTTTTTTGCTAGTGATGTAGAATTGTATATGGTCTCTTCAGTTAGAAGTGGGAAATTTTGGTCAAATTGTCCAATTTCACCATAATCCAATCACAACTATAAGATGTACTAAGACCAAACATGAAATCCATAGAGAATGGGTCACATTCACTCTCATATGTTCACTAGAGATCAAAAAATACTTTTCAATTTCTTTTTCTCTACCTTAAACCTCCATAACTCAAGGGTATGAGCCACAAGTCTACAATGTCCTACTACAAATCACCCACTAATATAACTATCATAATTTTTTATTTATTTTCTCGACCACATGGTCTTTCAAATAACGATATGGATGAGCCTGCAAAAACATCAATTGTGAAAATCATCAAAATTCAGAACATAAATGTGCCCTTTGTATTGTAAAATAAGTTTGTGACCTCCAAATAAAAATCTACATATTTTCATTAAGTTCTATATGTGACTCAACCATCTTTCAACCCTCATAACATAAAATATCCTCATGAAGGTGTTTAAGAATTATTCTCCACAAATCTATCCTTAGAGTCATTACTGCTAGCTAATGTCAGTTTGTAATGAAAGCATCGAGGACTATGTTCTCATTTTTTATATAAAGTATATTAAAATGTTTTCTTCTAGTAATCTAGAGGGATCAACGAATACCCAACGATCTGAAATTTTGAGGTGCGAGGCTCTAAAACAATGTGAACACCACCAATCAACCTTATTTGAAGCAACATACACCAAGCCCTCAACACATGTGTTGGGTAAATAATGAGATTGAAACCCACGACCATCCAACACTAGTAACAAACATTGAGGTTATAATGAGTGAATATGTCTTAGCGACTCGTGAAGTGATCACTTACTAGTAAAAATTAGTTCCTTAATATATTTTTAAAAAGTAAATACCTTAAACAAAGGAGGTTAAGCTACAGTTAAATTATAAATTTATTGAATAAAGAAATCTCAAATTAATAACCAAGAAACAATATGGTAGAAAATAGATTGAGTATGGCACCATAGTGATATTATTTCACCATCTTAACTCTTTGAATAACTATTGATAAATGATTAAAGATTAACATTTATAAGGTGATTTTTAAAAATTGACGTCCTCTCAAAATTACATAGGCAGATGTTATCAGCTCTAGATTAGGAGTGGATAGTTAAGCTCATATTAATTGCAAGTATCGATGCATTGAACATTTGGTTGGCCTTCTTGCATTTCTTTTTCCTCTCAAATTTCTTGCCTTTCCAACATTAATCATTTGGAAGTGATATAATGAGAAGCTCAATAGAAACCATGCATAAATTTACACTACTAACTAACTAAATCAGTGACATTCGTAACCTATCTTGGCCCATCATCTAAGATTGTGTCTAAAAGAAGGAATGGTTGAGAAAATATATCCAAATATCTTATGGTCACCGAAAAGAGGGAGAACCCATCTAACACTAAACATTGAGAACAAAGGAATTTGTTGGAGGAGCTGACTGAATCGTTAATCAATATAGAATTATCAAAATTAATCTCTTATTTAGAATCTTTGAAATAGTTAATGGCTGTCTGCTAGAAATAAATATATTTAATTAAAATAAAATAAAGTACCATTACAAACTTTACAAAACGATAACACTAAGATCACAATTGTTTTATTCGAAGTCGAAATTACCACCCATGTTTCGGTGGGAGAGGATTAGTAAAACAAAAAGAAATTAGAGACCCAAATGAAGAATTATGCAGTGTGTGACAACCATGAAACCAAACAAAGGTGACATGGTCAGTTGCTCCTCAGTTGAAGCCTGATTGGTAATCCTTTGCTTGGAACAGGAAGAGGTTCACAAGTCATTTTCTCATCAGGTATCATCATTGACCATTCGTATTTAGATACCAAATGATGCACAAATATGAGTGCCTGCAGTTTTGCAAACTCAAAACCAGGACAAAGTCTGGCTCCTCCTCCAAACGGTATGAAAGTATACGGTGGAGTTTTCTCATCGAAATGACTCGGATCAAATGTATTCGGCTCCTTGTAAACACCTCCATCATAATGTGCGGTACTAGTCTCCCAAAATAGCTGTGATCAGATAAAGATTTTAGTTAAGATATTCTGTTCAATCATAATAATTGATAAAGGAATGGAAAAGCCATGTATTGTTGGAAGGAGAACAAGTTACCTGCCAGCCTTTGGGAATGGTATAGCCCTTATACTGTACATCTTGAATAGTGACCCTGAATCCACCAAAAACTGGGGGTACCATGCGCAGTGTTTCGTTAACAACCTTGTGTGTGTACTCCATTTTTTTAACGTCCTCCCATGCTAATGGTTCATCTGGGTGCTTTCCTGCGAGAACCTCTGTTTGTTCTGTGGAATGTAATAACATCAAAATTTAGAACTACCTAGAATGGTCCAACTAATTTAAAATGAATTTCTCGAATGAAAGTTCATATTTATACCTTGCAGTACTCTTTTGTAGACATGGGGATGTAAACACAACATCCTGACGAGCTGAGTTAGAAGAACAGCAGTGGTGTCATGGCCGCCTATCATGAGCACGATCAAGTTATCAATGATCTCCATCTCTGTAAGGGAATTGTCACTTTCATCCTTCATAGTCATCAACCATGACATTAAATCTTTGTCAGGGGCAACCTTTCCCTCTGCTATTTCTCTCCTCCTCAACTTAATCAAGGAAGAGAGTCTCTTAACAACACGACCACGAGCTTTTAAGCCCTTGTTGAAAGTGGTTCCGGGCAAATTCAGTGGAACAGACCAAATAGCCTTCATCAGTGTGATGGACTCTGTGTTCAGAATCTGCCTCTCTACAGGGTCCTTCAAACCGAAGAGCAGGTCAGAAGCAACTTGGAAAGTGAGCTGCTTCATCAAGGGATAAGCAGAAACAGTGTCTCTCCCTTCCCAATACTCAACAAAATGTTCCTGAACAACGCCCTCCATTCTTCCCACACATTTCTGCAAGGCTTCTGGCTTCATGAATGCCATGATGGCATTTCTGATCCGCTTGTGCTCTTCTTCGAACAGCTCATTAATATTTTTAGAGCCGAAAATCCTCACAAAAGTGGTGGGCTGCTTGTTGATGATGGTGTTGTAATCATTCTGTAAGAGAAAGCGGTTGCCCGCTTGGCCGGTGAGCACGGCAGTTGGGCAGCCCATCAAGGAGGTTTTGAATACAGGGCCATATTTGGCAACCTTGTCTGCAACCCACTTGTCGCACTGATCAACTTTCAATGCATTCAAGAATCCAATGGTCTCTCCTATCACAGGCAGCCCCAGATTTCCAGGAGGAAGGTTTTTCCATCTTCCAGGGCTGAAAATCTTGGCTACAAGCACAAATATTACAGAAGCAACTGCGACAGTGGACAAGGCGAGAATGGCGGGAGGAATGGACTGTAAAATATCCATGGCAGGAGCTTCAATAATAATTAATGGCTGCTGTGCAGTGCAGACTCAATATGAGTATATTAATTGCTAAGCACCCACAGTAATTTTCAGATAATACTTGGATGGATGGAAATATGAGTGATATCCCGCTGCTTTTATAGCCATGAATTTGTAATATGGTCAAACTATCAATAATATTAATTGCTAAGTAAGCACCGGCGGTATACTTCTGGTAATACTGGATCTACTTTTAAATGGATGAATTAGTAATATGGTCAAACCAGTAAATCAATGGTATCTAGTCAATGTTTTTGTTCATTTTGTCGTTATTAGGTGAGTCAATGGTAGCCGACTTGCGGACAACCGTTGCGTAGAAACTACACTGCCTTTGAATGCTTCTGATCGTTTTTATAACTAGTTTAGATGACTCTGCCCGCATTACTTTTCTCTTCAATAACTTCAATTTCATTACATAAAAAATAGAAAAATATCTACTTTAATCACTGACGAATGCTTTAATTTCTGCTAAGTGGAACATTGTTATTAAGGTATAATTATTTATGCAATTCATCTTGAAATATTTAAATATGTGATAAAATTTTCAAAAAGTAATGTAAATCGTTCCTTCCCACCACAAAATTCAGTGGATGGTAAACGTGGTGACATATTCTTGGCAATGAGTTGGACCACTCCAGGCTGACTCAACAACGACACATTAAGGGCCCCCCTACCAAACAACTTTAAATGTGATCGGATGGTAGTCTGACAAAGCACTTCTGACTAGGTGAACCAAGCTTGGTCTTTAAATGTTGTCGATTGAGTATCGGATCCGAAAGACCCCAGCAACTTAAGCTCATTGAATCTCACTCAGCCCGTGGTGCACAGATCCGTTCAAGATTTCGTTGGCTTAGGATGGGAGATAAAGCCTCTAAAAGCTTCTTCGAATCCCTCTGGGCCAAGCATGCTCGGCAACAGATCAAGGCAATCTATGATTCTCACCAGCGGCTTATTGAGCTACCAGAGATCTCTAATGCTTTTATCAAGCACTATCATCTGGTTTTTCAAGCTCGGGAGGATTCAAATGAGGGTGCCACCGCGTTGAAGAAATGGATTGATGTCGTGCCTTCGCAACTAACACCCACAGAACGTGCTCGCTGCAAAACCCCTCTCACTTTGGAGGAACTACATGCAGCATTACTCTGTTTGGTGGACAACAAGTCTTTGGGTCTGGATAGCTTCCCAAGCGAGTTTTACAAAGCAACCTGGTCTTTTGTAGGACATGATTTGCTTCCGGTGTATAATGAAGCTCTGCAATCTCGCTCTCTTCGGAGCTTCATCAATCAAGGCAATATCAAGTTCATTCCTAAAGCAGGTGATCCTGAACAAATAAATAATTGGCCCGATCACTCTTCTGAATGTCTCTTATAAAATTATTGGTAACACGTTAGCTCTCCATATTGCTGATATTCTACCCAAGATTGTTCGGCTCGAGCAAACTGGTTTTGTCAAAGGCCGATTTATTTTGGATAATCTTCTTGCGGTTTGGGAAGGCATGGAATGGGCTCGTGTTTCATTGCAAAAGCCTCTTTTTCTTAAAATTGACTTTAAAAAAGCTTACGATCACATTGAATGGCCTTTCATTCTTGTTAGTCTTAAAGCTTTAGGGTTTGGAGAATTCTTTCAATCAGTTGTGACCACGCTTTTCTCGAATGCCTCTGCTCGGCTCACTATTAATGGTCACCAGTCAATTGTCATTGGCCTCTTCCGATCCATCAAAAAGGGGTGCCCTCTTGCGCCGGCTCTATTTGTTCTTGATGCAGATGCCTTGGGATACCTAATTGCCCATCAAACTACTCAAGGTCGAATTCGGGGGATTATTCTTTTGGATCATAAAACGCAACTGATCAACGAACACTTTACAAGATGGTTCCTTTCTTACAGCGGCAGAATCTGAACAGAACGTTGTTGCGGTCTTTGATTGTCTTGATACCTTTTGTCTGGCTTCCGGCTCCAATATACAAATGGCTAAAACCTTAGTATTTCGACAGAGTTGTTTACCTCTGCCGAATTGGTTAAAGGCCTACCCCTAGAAGTGGATTGGGCACGGTGAGGAATTTTGATTTCTTGGCATTCCCTTTGTGTTTGACAGTGACTCAAAGAACTTTGTGGAATTATGTTCTTAACATAGTGGAGTAGAAAGTTACCAAATGGTCTTCCAAACCCTTATCTATGGCTGGAAAATTCCAGGTTTGCACCAAAATCCTCATAGTTACTCAATATGTTTATTATCTTGCATGTTGGTTTCCTTCTCACATTTCCTTCAATCGGATTTCCAAGTTGCTTCGAGACTTTTTGTGGTGTAAAAGTTCTGGTTCAGGTGGATTTCACCGTGTTGCCTAGGAGGTCTGCTATCTTCGGTGTGATCAAGGTGGTATGGGTATTTTCGATGTGTATCGACAAAGCGTAACTTTATGTGTTAAATGGGTTATCAGGTGCCTTTCAGGTTCAAAATCCTGAAAATTCTTTTGCGGCATTGCATTGAATCTAGAGCCCCTTATGGGAAAAAGTGATAGAGCGGAATTGGCTTATATTCCCTTATTATAACATTTTCTCTTGTTAAGAAAACCGGCATCTTTTTCACGAAGAGTATTTGGAAATCCTTTGAACAAGTGAAGCCGCTTATGAGGTGGGTTAGCGATGGATTTCGCACTAGCCTTTCATTAAATTCACAGAAAATCTAGTGGTCTTCTATTATCATCAATGGCTCTATTACAGGGAATTCACACCATACAGGATCTTGTGCATCGCAGAGATTAGATTCATTGGCCCGAGCTCACAGCTAAATTCAATTTGATCAATTCAGACCTCATGTCAATCTACAGAATTCAAGAACTCCTTCCAGATGTTATGCTTCATAAACTTGGCCTCCATCCTCCGGCTGCTTGGTGGTGTGACTGGCAATGGAATCAAGACAATGCTTTTCTGTGTTATAACAGTCAGACTATTTATCAGCTTTTATGTCCTCTTTCTCCAACCATTGATAAGCTCAATGATCATTGGGGATTACACTCTACATAGTCTACCTAGTTTTGTCAGCTTTCCCGTACCTGGAACCCTCTTTTGGAGCCCAAATTTAATCATTTTTTGTGAAGTCTTGTCTATTAAGGCTTTCCTATAGGTGAAAGGCTTAGACATATTGGCATTACCCCTCGAACTTGCCCTTTTCTGTTCCTGTCTCGAGTCCTTTCTTCACATTTTTTTGTCTTGTCGGCGTGCCCAATCTATTTGGCGATGGATACACTCCTTGTTTTAGCCTTATCATCTTGAATTCTTCCCATGGCGTCTGGCCTTATTTAGCAATTTTAGCCCCTAGCCTCATTATATTGCTAATTTGTGGCATTTGTTTCATGCCTATATTTTGTTTCATATCTGGAAAGCCCGCAATACCTTTATTTTCAAGCAAGATCATTTTGTTATAATTTTTCTACTAATGACAAGGTGATTATTATATCTATTGTTCACATATAGATACAAGCTCAAGCCGTTAAGGTTGCTTTGGAATTTTCTCATCTACAGGAGCTTCTCGATCACTGGGGCAGTGTGTCATGCATAATGAGCTTGAATTTTATCTTGAAATAAACAATGTAAATATTTAATTGACTTTAATATGGGTTGAGTGGATGGAGGATTAGGACCAATAGAGTCATCAGATAAATGATCGAAAATGGAATTTACTTGAGCGGGTGGCGTATTGTGAGGGAGATACATAGTGTCTAGGGATTTTTGGAGAACTTCTTTGCAAGGTGGGTGCATTTGAAGTAAGTCATGTAAGGAGATTAGAGGATTTTTAGGAGGCATGAAAGAAGAAAAATAAATATCCAAGTGTATGATCAGGAATAGGGTTCACCAAAAGATTTAATTTAATTTGAATTAAATCTAAATATTGCAGAGTAACTATTGAAACAAATTATGTACAAATGTTGAAATACAGTAATGACATAAACAAATTAAGATGTAATTTATGAAACCCTAAGAAAGGAATAGAGATATGAGTACTTAGCTGATTTTCAAATACACAAGAAGTGATCTGGGCAGGTGCGGCTGATAAATAGACTGCAAAAAGCGTCATAAATTCTCACTGTAAAATCTAGACCCTAATAATAATGTCATATTGGGCACCCAATGCAAGAAATGGATTCATGAGTGCTGATGACCAGATCTGAGTGTTGGTGATTGTATAGGAGCTTAGAATCAGGTTTCTACTATGTCGCTAGGGTTTTACAGTTGGTCTTTATTGATCACCTGATGTTCACAGTATGATCACTGATGTTACATGTAACCTACAAAAGAGAAATTTGCCTACACAAGCCCATAAACAACATCAAACCTTGAAAAGGAAATTGTAGAATGGGGATTCGAACTAACCCTGACAGTCACCCCAAGAGTGAAATTATGACCGAGTGTTACACTACATATAAGACTCCATGTAGTTCTTGTGTGAGAGAGAGAATGATACTTGATAGCGGGTTGTAGCTAGAATGTAGCAATGTAGTAGAATGTGTGGATGGAGTAAAATGAACTTACCCTTCCTATGTTCTCTATGTAGAGTCACAACCCTTGTCCCTTGAATGGATGCTAGATAAATGCCTTTAGAGTTATTTATTTCCTTTAGAATGCAATCTTAGGTGATGATAAAAATGCTTATTGTTTGGTCCTTTATTTTAAAAACATAACTATGTATTTATATGACTTCTTTGTTTGAATTCCATAATTGACAACTTGAAGGCCAACCCATAAGTGAAATTTATGCCCAAAAGATAACAGACCCAAAAAGGGAAAGTAAGATAAGAAATGGTCAGAGGCACCCAAGAGGGATAGGAGTGCATGGGCACTGTTGTATTGGCTAGGCATTGGTGTCCAAAGAAATGAAAGATAAACAAGTAAAGTTTTGACTGGGTTGTAGAGTGTGTAAGACCAAAGAAAAGAGGCCAAAGTTAGTTGTCAACCACTAGTTTTCTTGCTTAGGAATCATATAAATGCTAGTATGATTTTAGGACCTAAAAATGTACCCAAGTGCGTGATTTTGTGTCTACACCGAGAGATCTCTGCATAACATACTTTGATGAAAGGAGCTAACTTATTCCAAATTTGATAGAAGATAATCATCCTAAGCATGTTTCTTGTCATGATGAAGGAGACATTATCATCAGTAATCATGTCCTCGAAGGTTAAGATCGTAGAATCATGAGAAACGGGTTAGAATGAGTCACTGTAGGTGTGAAAGACTATCACTTGGGAAATGGGTGAAACTAAGAACATCGTGAGGTTTGGAAATGATCTAAAGCATCAAGATTTTCATTCAAGTTCAAGTCAAAAGAGGATGATCATCATGAGCATGATGTGAGAATCTCACTGTGAGTGAGGATGGAGGTCATCTCAAGCAATGCATACCCCGATAAGTATTTCTAAACACTTGATAATGAGCTCGCATCTTGCAAGATAGTGGAAGTCGAATTTACACTATTTCAGTGCAGTACATAGGACAAAAAAATGGAATTCATTCTCATTCATTCCTTCAAGTACCATTCAATGGTCAGTCTTGTTATCAGGAAGATAGATCCTATATCAATGAGGAGAAATCGAATAGAATAATGTCTGAAAACCATAGGGATGTTTCCACTCATGGTCGATAAAGTGAGTAGTGAAGAGGTCATCATTTTCATAGGTGAAGTGTGAGACTTGAGGAGTGAGGTAGTGATCACCACATCCTGACTCGGCCATTATGTTCAAATCTTCTTCAAGGAACAATCCAAGAAGAGCTAGTCCAAGGCATCCAGGACCATTGTATGTGAAGAATCAAGAAATAATTCATTCCCTTGAGAAACATGTGAGAAGGAGGTGTATGCGTTGATCTAATCCAAGGAGAATTTTGGAGCTAGGAAAGGTAAGATGGTGATCCTCATATGGAGCATAGTGTACGCAAAAAGATAAACCATATCAATTCCATCTGATGGCATTAACATGGCAGTTTCATTAAACACACATTCAAACCTTGTGGTGTGATCATGCTTCGAGGAAGAAGTATATCGCAATCACGTAATTTCAGTTCAATGGATGACTACATGACAAGAATTCCATTTAGGGGTAATCCTTTCACCCACATGATGAAGGCATATTTCAGTAAGTGAAGGAAAAGCATTAAAAGGTTTGAGCATCACGTAGTTGATTTGTGATCACTAAATTGAATTGAAAAATCCCTAGAAGAAAGAAAGTTATCCTCACTCTCACTATGAGTTAGGGAAAGATCCATCCTGAGTGATTCCCATAGTCATCTAGCAGAAGAAGGATATTGTGATCAACATGCTTCAAAATAGAAAATTCTCCATTAGACAAAGCTTCATCTTCATCAGATTGGTTAACCCTTATCTCTTTATATCTCTCTTCCTTCTTCTCTCTCTCTCTACATTCTAATTCCTCATTGAAAATGCACTTTTTCCCTTATTTTTCTATTCAATTATGTGATCTTCAATGCAACATTGTAAATGTCCTTTTTCATCAGTAAGAAAAAAGACTCATTTTTGTTTCCTAGGAATATGGAAGGTCACAAGTGATGAAGGGAAGTGAAAATTCATGTGGGGAGATGAAAGGACAATTTGTAACACGATAAATTGGAATGGCTTCTTCATTCCAAGGGTTGTCAATTATTGATTGAATGTATGTTGTTGAGATTTACCACTACTACATCAAGAAATAAAAGTTGTAATTCTTCTATTCATTTGTTTATGTTCCTCTACTCTCAAACTACTTTCCAACTTTGTATACATGATAATCTTGTAAAACTAAGAATGATGTATGCGCCTTTGATAAATGAATCAATGGAATTCTATGTCTATGATTTGCTAATCTTATCATTGTTAGCATTTTTGTGTTATTCTAATTGAATGTGGACCTACTCTAGTTATTGTATGTGAACTTTGTAAGCTTATTCATAACAGTAACCCTCTCTCTCCATATTTCCCTAACTCCCCTATACCTTTATCTGCTGCAAATTCCTCCCTTGTACCTTGTATAAGCACTTTGCCACATGTTTAGTGGAATATTCATGTGTGATCCCGACCTAACAACCACCCACAACTTTTAGTTAGTTTACATTCAATAATGGGAGCCTCCCCATACACAAAAAGGAGGGGCTTAGCCCCAGAGAGTTAGTGAAAACTCAATCATTTTCCCACACGACAAATTATTTTGCCAACATGGTGTAAGTGGAACAAACGCTGAAATTATGTTGTGCCACATCGAAGTTATTCATGGCTTTGCTTACATTTAGTGTTCTTATGACACTACCTTCGCGCTTCAAGATGATCATCAATTGCCCTTACAAAGCATATAATGCTTGGGAGGTACCTCTGGAATGCAATTTTGTGGCAGCATGCCCAACCATCATCACAGTCGTATACAAATTATCAACGATTTCATATAAAAGTGCCACTTTTCTTCCCTCAGTTGCCACATTTACGTTTTTATTGCGGGTGTAATAAAACATGTAGAGCAAATTTCCCAAGATCAGAGGTAGGTTGTCTGACTCATACCATCTAATGTAGTGCTGTCCCAATTCTAAGAAGACATGGTGTGTGTACTCTATCATGTGAGCGGCGATGTTGCTAAATGGCAGTGTGATGTACGAGCATTCCAATTTATAATATCGACCAGCAGCGGGCTATGCTAGATGAAGGCCTACACATATGCGACAAAAATGCTCGTTTCAGCATGTTGCGGAGGCGCTCCATACCATCTGTCCATGCAGATGCACGTACTGTCGAGGCCCTTCACAAACCTTTCTGACATATCTGACATTTCCATGACATCAATTTATTTTAACTTTTTACAAAATTTCACGTATATATTTTAACATTTAAATTTAATAAAGTACGAATATATAGAATGCTTGGAAATTGGAATGAATTTGTGCATGTATAGGGGATAAAATGCCATGTCGTATGTCACCTAATCTAACTACCAAGGAGACAGGGAGAGAAAAATGCATAAAAATAAACCTAAGCTAAGGAGGTGATGCACCGAGGAATGAAGAACATATGTTTTGCCAATTAAACACAGACCACAGAAATGCAATGCAATATCATGCACAGATAAACATATTCACAGTGAAAGATCAGAAGGATGCAAAATGAAACACATAGAGGGTTGAGAATCATCCACAGACATGCATTTATTTGCTTCAAAGGTTGATACAATACACTGCAAAATGCCAAGAGGCAAAGCTGCATTACAGTTTCGAATGGGAGGTTTGAGCTCCACAACTCCACCTGCCAAAGAGAAGAAGGGAGGGGCCAAAACAAGAATGTCCAGCCTTTTTTAAAACAGCCTCTCCTTACATTTATATGAAGACAATGAGAGAGGAGAAGGATTCGAAGCTTCCCCAACTACCTCCGGAACTGCACTTAACTCCTCATCGTGGCGGTAGGTAAGAACCCCAACCACCGAAAAATGGCGAACTATATTTTTTGAACCGGGTTTGAAAGAAGTCCCGTCATATGCTTGTTGTTCGTGTATTCCCGACTTCCGGTTCTGCTGCATTTTCCAAGTTTTCCCTTGTTTTCGGGTTCGGAGGTATGACTCGCATGTGCATCGGGTTTGGGCGGTGGCGCATCATGTTTTCCCCGCATGCTCCTCCGCCATGTCTTCCCGCCCCGGAAACCCGAATTCCCTTGCTGTCGGGTTTTGAAGACCCCGCGACATGTATTCGATGCGCCATGTTGTTCCGCCCACGAAACCCGGTTTGCCTTGCGTCGGGATTTGGAACCCTTGCGACATGCTCCTTTGGTGTCGGGTTTTGGTGGGCTCCCGACATGCTCCCTTTTCATGCGTTTCCGACCCGAAAACCCGATTTGCTTGGTGCGTCGGGTTTTGGAGACCTCCCGACACATTTCTCCTTTGTCGGGTTTGGAAGAAACACCGACATGTTTTCCTTTGTTGTTCGCCCGACTTGTTTTTCCGCCGCTTAAACCCGCGTTTCTTTGTGCGTCGGGTTTTTTAACCCTTCCGGCATTTCTTTTGTTGTCGGGTTTTGAAAGCCACCCGACATGCTTCTGCGCCATGGAAACCCGAATTGCATTCGCGTCCCGGAAACCCGAATCCTTTGCTGTCGGGTTTTGGAAAACCCCCGACATGTATTCGTTCCTTGTTTATCCGACTCCTCTTTCCACATGGTTTTCGCGATTTGCCCTGGTGTCGGGCCGGAGAGGAAAAATATACAACAGAGCGGTGAAGAAGCTAAAATTATTTAGTATAACAAGCCAAATATTTACATAGTTGTTAGATGCAGAAGAGGAAGTGGAGGGGAAGTACCGAGAAAAAGGTGAAAAGGAGAAGGCGAGAATGCTATGAGTGGAGGATTTTACGGGGGCGGGCTGTTTGAGACGGCGAAGGTTATAGGGGACGGTGGTAGGGATTGGAGGCGAAGCTCTTCTTGTTTTCGGAATTGCAGGAGGGAGGCTGAAGAAATTCTTGAGTAGCGGTCAAACGAGAAAGCTGGGGAGATACGAATCTTTTCCAAGGAGGGGACGCGCGAAAGAGCAGTAAAAGTAAGGCCTGGTCTCTCGGTGGATCCAATGTCTATGGTGGCATGACTAAGGGTGAGTCCTTGGGCTTTGTGAATCGATAACCCCCAGGCCATTTTTAAAGGCAGTTGTGTACGGGAACCTCTTGAAATGGGGGGAATGGGGATGTGGGTGGGATTTGACGGATTCCACGGTGGACCGGAATAGCGTTCAAAGTCGACATTACAAAAGAAGGCAAAGAAGGTGGAGCCGAGGAAGGGGAATAAACAATGTCAACGACAGTGCCAGTTGCGCCATTAACAAGCCCGGTAGCAATCCATAAATTAGCAGTGAGCATGATTTTTTGGTCTTTGCAAAGGAGCACTATTTGTTCTAGCTGGTCGTCATCAGGATCATTGTAGTCACTTCTTCTTGTATTCAGAGCAATGGACAAGGCAACTGGAGAATTGAGTTCCTTCAGCATTTGTAAATTGTGTTTTTAACAAGAATATTTGTTGAGAAGAGGTGGGGGGCATTGTGGAAGTATAGAAGTTCTTGTTGCGAGAGGCAAGAGTCGGTGCGAGACATCAAAGTCTCCCAATCTGGAAGGGTGGCCACACCATTTCGGATGTTGAGAAGCAAATTGCGAAAGGAAATTTGAGACGGAGCAGAGCCTTGTTGTCGGAATATAGACGTTAACGAGATTGAATTTAGAAATTTCCGCCAAAGGGATCCACCGTAGGAATTACTGGCATATAGCGGAATGTCCATAACGGGTGGAAGTTGACCAAGGTCTCCAACAAGAATCATTGATCTATTTCCGAAGGGGGAAGTACGGAAGTGCGGGAAGGCCTCACGCAGGCGTAAGTCAATTTTTGCAAGTAGTTTAGGACCAATGAAGCTCATTTCATCAATCAAAATGTATGTGACATGTTTTAAAGAGTCTTGAAAGGAGGTCAAAGCTTGGCCTTCAAGGGGCTTTAAATCACGAATGGGAATTCGGAGGCTGGAATGAACGGTCGATGCGGAAATGTTAAAAGCGGCCACACCAGTAGGGGCAAGCAAAAGAAGGGGCGAAATGGCAGGGGTAGCGAGGGAGGAGAAGGCAGACCGGAGAGAGTGGATAAGGAATGACTTGCCTGTTCCTGCAGTTCCTTGAATAATGAGAAGAAGGGGTGGTAGGCTGTGTGTTGAGGAAAAGTGGTCGAGTATTGTACTGAAGGCTAGTTGCTGGTTATCGGAAAAAGTCGACAAAGAAGGCAAACTAGATGGATTTGTATGGGCAGGGCAATAATTAGCCCTACCATTCTCGACAAAAGAGGGGCCGATGTCAACCAAATGAACCGGAACGTTGTTTGAGGACCAAACATAGCGGGAGTCATATTCTCGGAGGCCAAGCATTTCCAGATGGTCAAGACCTTCAGAATGTCCCGGACGGACGCCTGCCAAAAGTTGCCATTCATAGATTCTCTCGCTTGTCTGCATTGGGTCTGTGTCAGATTCAGACGAAACATCTGGAGATGTATCAGGTTCCGTGTCTGATTCTTCTAACATGCCACGGTTTGTATGAACTTTTGAACAGGCGCCAATTGGAAGTAACAACATCTGGCGAGGAACCAACATCTGAAGGAATGTTCCGGAAAGGCTTGTACAGCAGGAGCTCAGACCAACAGAAAAGGTGGAAAGCCTCTGTATTAGTTGGCGGAATGATGGAAAACCTTGGGTACACGCGGACAATTGCTGGTGTAGTGCGTTGTTTCCATTTCTCTTTTTTTCGGTATTTGCTGTAATTCCACCCTCGAGCAATTTGGATAAGGGAAAGGGACTCCATTGATGGTGGGCGGACAAGGTACGCATCAAGAAGCTGTGATGTATCTTGTTCATGAGTAGCCGATGCAGAAAGGCGCCTAAGTATTTTTTTGCCCACATTTAAATAGACGGTCTGCCGGCTGGACACAACAAGAGGAAGTTTGAGAAGCAAGTGACAAGTTTCTTGTGCACTTATGTCATGTTCAACAACACTTTCTGTGAGCATCTTTCGTATTGCAAAAGAGGAAGGGAAATCCGGGCTGGCATGCGAACAAAGCCTAGACAACATTTGGTGGTATGTCTCAGAGCGTTGCTCTGCTTTAGAGGCATACTTTGCAATGTATTTAAGAACAGCGTGCCGAGATAGTACAGGCTGACAGTCAATGTTTGCTCTCCATATAGCTAGCATGGCTTTATTGTGAATGTTTAATCTGTCATCATTCCTGAAAGGAAGGTATTTAACGCTTTTGTTGGCATCAATGGTCAAGGAAGAAAAAGACTGTGTTTCCCAAGGAGCACTGTAACGACATATAGTTCTGGAACCTTTTTTTCGGAGACATGTCTGTGTAGAACATTTGGTGTGGCGCTGAACCCGGTTTATAAGTTCCTCGAGGTCGTGCATAGGGTTGGAAGCCAGAACCTCTGAAGAGGAAAGCAAGCAGGGATCATCCTCGAGAGATCTTTGAAAGAATGTAGGTCTACATGCAGGAGCTCTAGGGTTCCATGCAGAAACATATTGATCAAAGTACAGTCTTGTTGTTTCAACAGAAGCATTGTCATTCCAATCTATTGTGTCAACATTGGGGGCGCCATCAAGCCAAAGGAAACCGTGAACATGTGCAGAGCCTCTATGTTGCCATTCGTACCTAGAGGAAAAAGGCGAGTTAGAAATAAAGAGAAGCAAAAGAGTGGCGACGAGGCATTTAATTTTTGTTTACCTGTACCAGTAGTCCTTGGCTCCAAGGTGTTTCTGCAGGACCTCCTCGCGGAATATTGTGAACCTCTGGTGCAAGTAAGCAGAAACACGATGGGGGTGGTCGATAATGTTGTTTGTTCTAAATCTTTGTGCGAACCGATGATCAGGAGGCGGAACACCAGGCATACAGCTATGCAAATCAGGCCATTTAGTATCTGCAGCACTAAGAGTGAAGAAGAACGTAGGTGCACCCAATTGTTCAACCATATCCGATATCTCTCCTCTGTATTTGGACCAAAAGGAGCGGGTTCCGCGCAGGTTATTTCCAAACCGCATCAAGGTATCCGGAAGCGAATATGCAGGGTCTTCAAGCAATTTTTTTCGGAGGTCAGCTATAGTTGGCGGTATGGCATTTTCTAGGTTTTGTTGCATGAAAACGGCTGCTGTAGATTGGCTCCTATGCCGCATGATGAGGTTAAGCAAGAAATAGCGAAACCGGGGGTGGGAACCGAAGCGGTTATCATGGAAACGGATTAAATGGAGGGCATATTCATGTAAAAGTACCTCTTTCATGCGAGGTTGTCTAAACATAGCCTTACCTTTAGGAAACAAAGTTGGGAATGCCATGGAAAATAGACCCTCAGTGGTGTATTCATTTATGGGAGAAAGACTCATGTCTGGCCAAGGCATGGTGAAAGGCATGTTTTGATCATGGGAGAGAAGGAACTGTGAGATATGCTCGTCTTCGGTGCCGGAGTTGTGGGCAGAAGGGACGAAAGAAGAAGAGCGGGCGTCAATTAAATTGCAGAGAGAAGGATCATCGCCGGAATCAGGTGCGACATCGTCTGAAGAGGCGGGGATGTCCATCGGTATGGAATTGAGGGAGGAGGAAATATTTGTTTGTTGTACGGGAAGAGCGTTGAGGGCCTCATTGTCAACAAGAACATCCTTGTAGTATGGGTCATGCAAAATTTTGTATTGAAGTGCCTGCCATACACGAGATCTACTAACATAGAAATCGTATTTTGTTTCTTGGGAGCCTGCCTTTTGCACAAGAACCAGATCCAAATCGCCGAGCCGTCGAGGGAGGTACTTTGCTATGGTAGAGATATCTTGGGGGAAGCTTATAGTGTGCCCAGAGTATTTGTATTGTCCACCACGTGCATGGGTTACTTGGAGAATTGGGTTAACTCTAGCAATCAACATTTCTTCAACTTGTGTCAAAGATTGTAGTACAGATGGCTGGACGCCAGGGTCCATGTTGTTCCAAGAAGAAAACCGGTGTCCTTGTTTCTCAAGCCTGCACCTGGAGCAAAGGATAGATCCTGAACAACACCTAGTTTGAATGCCAGGGTAATTCTCCAAACAGATAGTGCATGTGCTTGCAGCGGAAAGGGAATCTAGCCTTTTGCGGAAACGCCTTTGTGCATCTGCGAAGGAGGACGAAGAAGAGGCGGATGGCTCGGAAGGGAACATTCCAGCAGACCAAAACCCTTCAAGGTTTTGGCATGTATTGGAAGCTGGGGAAGGCAGCACAACCGAATGCGAAGAGGTCGGCAGAGCATCAACAGGAAGGGAGAAAGCGGAGGACATTGGAGAGTACGAGGTCGATGGGGGGGAAGAGGAATGTGTCGCTCGAGAAGGGAAGTGTTGTGTATCCCAGGGTACATGGGCCCCATAGAAGGGAAGGGTGGAAGTGTTTTGCGAAAGGAAAGGGCAAAGTGGAGCGGAGGCGGGAGAGAATAACATTTGCGGAGTTGGACGAGGAGGCATCGCGAGAGATAGAATGGGGCGATGGAAGGGCAGGTGCTGGGGGCCTGTACGGGGCGGGAAGGGGGAAGAAAGATGTACAATGTGTGCTTTTTCTAGCATGGTAACGGCGGCGCTGATCCGCATTTATTTGCTCTTTGTTTTTGGCGTAGATTTCTCTTCTTCGAGCTAATCGTTGCTCTGCAGACATGGGGAATCCTGCAACGTTTTGCAGCAGGAACAAAAGTATGAGACAAGTAAAGGAAAAAGCTGTGCATCTAGCCATACATGGAGTAAAGGAAAAGAATACGAAAGTTGTTTTGCGCATGTATATTGCAAGTAAAGGAACATAGCACTAACAAAGCTCATTCAACGAAAGTTATGAATACAGGAAAGTGTTCAAAGGAAAGAACATGTCCATACAATATAAAAGACCATCACTAGTATTTAATTTTTAAAGGAAAAGGCTTAGGAATTCCAATTATTGATATTCAAGAACATAGAGAGTGTGACAAAATTTACAAAACAAAACGTATATATATCGGTATCCATTGAACCCGAGTTTACATAAGCAAAAGTAGAGCAAAAAGGAACAACTAGACATTCGTTTGTGCAAGAAAGAGGTATTGGAAAGGGTGCTAGCATATCAAGAGACCAAGAGAGCTTTAGAAGGGGGGAACACAAATGTAGTGAAGCCTGTATATTGTTACGCAAACGTAATTCAGGGAAGGGAAGCCGAAGCTTCAAGTTTGTGCGACTTTATAATGACACATTTAAACTGCTTCTTGTCACGGTATGTTTCAAGTTTGATGGAAAGCGTAAATTGATATTCGCGGCCTTTGGTCTGCAATTTCAGTTGGTGCACCATCATCTATGCTCAAAAATTGCATGTAAAGGAACATAGCACTAACAAAGCTCATTCAACGAAAGTTATGAATACAGGAAAGTGTTCGAAGGAAAGAACATGTCCATACAATATAAAAGACCATCACTAGTATTTATTTTTTAAAGGAAAAGGCTTAGGAATTCCAATTATTGATATTCAAGAACATAGAGAGTGTGACAAAATTTACAAAACAAAACGTATATATATCGATATCCATTGAACCCGAGTTTACATAAGCAAAAGCAGAGCAAAAAGGAACAACTAGACATTCGTCTGTACAAGAAAGAGTTATTGGAAAGGGCGCTAGCATATCAAGAGACCAAGAGAGCTTTACAAGGGGGGAACACAAATGCAGTGAAGCCTGTATATTGTTACGCAAACGTAAATCAGGGAAGCGAAGCCGCAGCTTCAAGTTTGTGTGACTTTATAATGACACATTTAAATTGCTTCTTCTCACGGTATGTTTCAAGTTTTATGGAGAGCGTAAATTGATATTCGTGGCCTATCACTTGGTCTGCAATTTCAGTTGTTGCACCATCATCTATGCTTAAAAACTGCAAGTCTTCAGCTTTGACGCCCATTATATTTTCAGCAGTCTCATCAAATGCAGTTACGGATTGAAGTTCTCCTGTGCTATCTTGTAAAGTGACACGGAGTGCATACTTGTAGTCGCATTTTTGGATAGGAATATTACATTTCCCACAAAACCAGGACCCGTTTTCCAGTTCTTGCACTTTCTTGCGACACTGTGTACCATTTTTCACTAAAGGGCATGCCAAGTAATAAAAATTGTCCAATGAAATGTCTGTGATTTTTGCTGTAATTGTAGCCCATTCATTTTTATCTGTGTTACCCATTTGCAGGACCTGAGCTATTGTTGCCGGAGAGGACAAGGCAGATGGAGGCCCTAGAACCCTGTTTGTGATAGATGGTGCAAGGACATTGAAAGCATCGATGCAATCCATTCCTGCAGAGGGAGGCTTTCAGGAATCATTGGATTAACAAACCATTTTGTAGTGGATATAGTATCAAGAGATGTTCCGTTGAAGCTGGAAATACGAGCTGTTTTAAGAGCAAGAACTGGTTTCTGCGGAATCGAAAGGAATTCTTCTAGCTCTTCTCCAAGCACAGTTGAATGTTGACCCCACAAAGTGATGGAAACACTAAATCCGGACATGTCTTCAACCTGCACAGTTCGCTTGAATGTTTCTGTCTGATCACGTCTGCGAATGGTGGATCGTGGAGAAATAACAAGAACTACACCAAGAATGTCAACAAAAGATCCGGCAGGTCTTCCAGGTATGTCTTTGATGGGGACAAAGTGGAAGTGGTGTAAAGGTATGATTTGATCGTTGACATGTAGAGGCCGGACAATAGATGCTGCCGAAAGGAAAATTTCGAGTGTGTTGTTCAGGTTGTTGAACTTTTCTTTTGCTTTTCCAATTCTTCCGTTAGAGATGGTGTACGTTTGTTCGTTTTCTATTGTGCCATAGAACTTTTCTGCAATCTCATTGAAACAGAGACGCGGATTTCACCACCTCTGCCATCCACGAAGTCGAAACCAAAGAAACAACCATTGCCGTTATCATTACTATATGTCTGCATGGAGTTTTTTGCGACTGCTCTGCCCTCTATGGACCAAACACGCATGGTTGTGTTCAAGTCGTTTATGAAAATGGCCTTCGATGCTGGTCTCGAGGAAGCATAAATCTTTTGAGGCGGTGTTTGCGGAAACAAAGTTTTGGGCACACCCTCAGGGTGGTCAACACAGGCTTGTTTGCCCCGAATAAACATGGCTAGGGATCCGGGAAGGAGAACCAACTTGTGGATATGTTTCTTTCGATATATCCATATCGGTTATTAAAACGGTCCTGCACGCATGCAATGCAAGGAAAGAAAATGTCAAGAAACATTGTGCGAGATAGAAAAGACGAGAGGGAAGTCAAAATATTGGCTACTTACATTTCATGGTCGACCATCCTGCAAACGGTTTTTTGCAGCTGAATTATTGTGCCTTCTGTCAACGTTTTGTCTGCAACTAGTTTTGAAAACTTGGAGGGCAACAATGCCTTCTGGATGTGAATACCATCAGAAAGGTCAACTCGATGCTGGGTGCCACTGTTCAACAGAGACCGCACAGGAGATATGTTGAGGAGCTGGAACGTGGAACCCGTGTCCGAGCAACCGGACATTAGGCGCGCAATACCTCCTTCTGTTAAAGTTGTGTCCATGGTTGCAATGCAACAACTAGAGGAGAATGGATGTGCTGCACGACAAATGCAACGATCAACGAAGAATGTGAAAGAAAACACCAAAACAAACAACCAAACCGAAAGCTACGCCCCCACCTAGAAAATCGAACACGATAGTCCGGTTCATTAAAAGCAAAAGCGGAAGGGAAGGTCGAAGCGGTTCAAAAGAATGATGCCAGGGTAAAGGATAGTAGCTTAGAGTTCGCAGGAAAAAGGTAAAATGTAATGCAATCCCACCAATCACAAAAGCCCATTTTTTTCATGATCTCAAAATGGATAGAAAGCCTCCTAACAGAAAAAGAGCCTCTCCTTACATTTTATAGAAGAAAAAGAGGAGGAGTGAAGAAATCGAAATTTGTTCCAACCACCTCCACATCCGCACCTAACTCATCTCATTATAGCGGATTGTATTTTGAATCGGGTTTGAAAGAAGCCCCGGCATGTGTTTGATGTTTGCGTTTTCCCGAAACCCGCTTCCGCCGCTATTTTCCAAGTTTTCCTTTGTGTCGGGTTTGGAGGATGCCGCGACATGTTTTCGCCTCATGCGTTACCGACTCCAAAACCCGATTTGCCTTTGTAGTGTGTCGGGTTTGCGGAACTCTCAAGCATCGGGACATGCCTTGCGATTTGCATGTTTCGTGTCTCATGTTTCCCGAAACCCGAAACCCGAATCCCTTTGTGTCGGGTTTTGCGATCCCTCCGACATGTGCTTTCTTTGCGTTTGTGTCGGGTTTTGCGACCCTTCCGACATGTCCTTCCTGTCGGGTTTTCTAACCCCTCCGACACATCTCTTTGCTGTCGGGTTTATCCGCTCCTCCGACATGTTTCTGCCTGATGTTTCTTCGCCTCCGAAACCCGCCTTCCCTTTGTGTCGGGTTTTGAAGACCCCCCGACATGTGCATATTTTTTTTTTCCTTTTTTGGCATTTTTTTTTTTTGGTGAAAAAATCGCAAGGATGGAAAAAAATTTGCCATTTTTGGAAAGGGTCCGGGAAGATGTAGCAGCAAAAACTTGCATGTGCCATAACTTTCATTCTGTGGCTCCGTTTTAGGTGTCGTCTTCTCTAAAAGTATATATTTTCTCGAGCTCTACGCATTGATGGCAATATTTTTCTTATTTTCATAAAATCCATTTTTGTACCTTTTTGGACCAAGCAATTTCTTGCAATCTTTTGAAAGAATCATTATGATGATGATGAGATATCGGGAAACCTCGCACACAAGAATAAAGGCCAAATAGGTATGGCAAATGGTGACTACTTTGTGAAATGAAGCCTCCTAACAAAAGTTATGAAGAAAAAAGACTCTGAGCAGGGCTAGTAGGAGCAAGTAAGCTAGAGAAGAAGAATAGGTGATTGTAAGAAAAGTATAAGGTCCGGAGTTATACAATTTGGACCACACCTCGGGGGGAATAAAGGGTGTATGAAAATGTCTCTACTTTGTTTCGAGAGCTTGCAGAGGTGCTCAACCATGAAACCACCACAAGCTTGCCCTTAAGAACACAAAAAGGCAATTCTGGGCAAGATAGCAAAAGTAAACATAAAGTAAACATATCTATGGCCCGATACAAATTTGAGCAAAGACAAGGGGATGAAAAAACAAAGTCTGCAATTCGCCACCGCTTACCTTAATAGAAGAAGCCCCAAAAGGTCCTCTTCATTTGCACTCCTCCTGAAGTCAATCTCGTCAACTTTGCTTCAAGTGTTCAACAAGAGATAGATATGTGCAAAGGATACGCTAATACAGTGTGCAGGTGAATTTCCTCTTGAAGATTACTAAAGAAAAACAAAAGAAAATTTTCCATCAAGCATATAGCAAGATCTGTCTCGAGTATCTTGTTGGCACAACGAACTTTCCGAGAATAAATCCAGCTCCTGAATAGCAGGTTCCTAGGGAAGGCACTGTTGACGTGGTGGACATCCCAGATGAGGATTGGAACATGATTAGATAGACTTATTTCCAGAAAATGGACAGCAGCATGGATTGTGGTGAAGGCTCTGGGATGCCATAAAAGCAACTTAGAACACAAACTGATAATGCACAACTGAAATAGCTTGACCCATAACTCTAGCAAGGTTGTAGTATAAACATTATGTGGTACATACACACGAGGCATGTTTAAAACCTTCAAAATGTTACAGGTGGCCGGAAACCTCAAAAAAGTTTTTTCGGCCAAAAAAGATCATTAAAAAATCAGGGGGAAAACAAATACTCAAAATAAAACAAACCTCATAATCAAACCCAAAACAACTGACACTAAAAACCTACAAAAAAATCAGAAACTCGCCTTATTCAGCTCATTGTCTGCCTCAGTCTTCTGTCGCTCCGGGGGCTCACCCAATGCAAAGCTATCAGAGCTGCTTTTTCCCACGGCCAGTCCAGAATCATATAAAAACTCCAGTCGCTCCTGTTTACTGCCATTAAAACCCCAAAACATATAAGTGAATATCAATAAATAAATATATCTCCATAAAACACAGTACTAATTTTTATTAAATCTAGAGTTCTAAGATTAATGTCAACCACATAATGCCTCAGTAGCATGATAGAAAAACTGGACAAGTACTCCCTTCTGCAAGCAATTCCAATTCCAAACCTACCCACGCAAAAGATTTTCAGGATCTGGTTTGATACGGATTTCCAAGTTACCCCCTTCTGCAAGCAATTCTGGCTCCGTCACACTAAAAAACCACAGCTTATCGAGAGCATCACCTGGGTTACAGTCGAAGAACAGTCCAACCATGAATTATTTTAGACGAATGTAGATGCAGGCCTCTGAAGCACGCAAACCCCAAACCTACCAAAGCCCACGACAGGAAAAGAAACAACTGTGTTAGCTGCCATACGCGAAGGGTTTTATTCATTCACGAAGGCAACCAGAATTCCAAACCTACCCACGGAAAAGAGCAACAATAGCTACCCTTCACATAAATATTTAAACCTAGTCTCGTTTTTGGGATAACAGTGGCGTACCTCCTCCGCATACCTCCCCTTCGACGCAGCCATGCTTCAGCGTACACCGCAAAAAACCGTGCAGCAGATATTTATCAAGTAACAGTTCTTTTGCGTATCAGGGTTTACGATCTCTGGGCAGGCATGGAGGTGTACAAATCAAGCCCCGCGAATTCACAAAATAAGGGTTGTGTAACTTTCGAACTATGTACTTCATTTAATCAATTGAGAAATCTATTCCATCATTTGTGTGGTTGGGGTGACAAGATACCAACAAACCCAATTGTATCCAATTATTTGGATTAGGATGTGATGAGTTTTAATTGTAAGGAATTGGTAGAGCTAGTTTTAAATGTGTACATGCTTCAACGAATCAAATACTTGTGTGAATTAAGTATGTGATTGGGGCTAATTCACATAATGAACACACAACCAAGAAAATTACAAGCACTTGATGAACATTGAAGGCAAATTCACCTCAATTGTGTACATGATTGAGTCAATCGAATAATCGATCAATCAAAAGTAAATTTGAAATTAATCAAGCAATATTGACTCGCTTTTATTTAAAACATTATATACAAACACTACATTTGCACTTAAGATGTCATCAATTAATTTGAAATGCCTAATTTTTCTAAATAGTTACTATTTTGTACAAAACAAACACTAGATTAAAAATTATATATGCCAAAAATCTTAGATTTAATAAAAATCTTATATCGGAATATTATAACTGAATATATAGTGACTTTATATTAGATATTGAAAACTATTACCTGAAATTTCTTGTATTCATAACAATAAATAACTTATACTTCAATATTTATTTTACTAAATTTAATGAAAACTTTGAGAAAATTAAATTAAGGTCAAATTTGAAGTCACCCCAACATCATTATAATGAAAAGAAGAAAAATACAATATTAAATTGTCATTAAAAAATATCTTAATATTACATTAAAGTTTACTTAACTTAACCAACTTTAAGATGACTTTAATATTCTAAAGTTAAAGAAAATAATAATAATAATAATAATAAAGTTAATCAACTATAAATCTTACCTTAATCTCCAACCATTATCATGTGAACTTCATTGCTATATTTGGATCAAATATTTCACTTTTCTATTTCTTTGATATGTGCCAAATTAATTATCGTAAGTCAACTTAATAACTAAAATGGACTCTATGGCTAAGATTACCAAATGGACTCTCTCGGCTAAGATTACCAAACCTCCATACCAATAACACAATTTTTAATAGATTAATTAAGATAAAAAAATAATAGAATGGAAAATTATATCATCCACCTCTATCATTAGGAAATAGTTATTGATTTATCACTCGAAATTGTAACAATTTTAATTCCAAAGAGTCAAACACATAAAAATTGATTATAGTCAACTATCAACAATTTTGAAAAAAACAACTAGAAGATACTAAGAAAAAAAATGGAATAACTCTTTATCTCTAAGATAATATATAATATGAATCCTTCAAAATGAATTCCTTCAAAACATAAACAAAGAGGATCCTAGTTACATTAGTTCCTTTAAACAAATTAAAGGATTCTTTTAACTTGTCTTCACGATTACCTTATCAACATCAAGAAGTGTTATCCATTGAGTTGATTTCACACCATTTAGGACCGATTCCATAAGCACAACCCAATTATGAAGTGGAATTGTATGTCTTACTATGTTATCCATATGTACAATATTGAACGTATTTACTTTAAGAGAATCAAAATGAAGACCACCATCAACATCAAATTAAGGAGTGTCATCAAAAAAATGTCAAAATATCAAGTCAAAAAATTATAATCTATCGATCACCCATGGAGAAAGACCTTTCCTTAACAACAAGTTTCATGACCTTGGTATTTCCCTTTTCAATACTAATAACATATGGAATAGGGTTTCCTTGATAAGATTAGAGAGATCCCTAATATTAACATTATCCATACCAAGGATACTTGGTGGATACTTGAAGGAGTGAAATGACCACTATCTACTTTGTCAAGGTTACTCCTTTTGAAACTCGCAAATAGTGAGTTTCACTGTGTAAAACATCATCACAAAATCTCCAAAATGTAAAATGGATTTCACCACTATGATTTTAATAAAATTCTAAACAACTTTCCTTTTTGCACCAAAGTCTGGTTTTGATTCTAAGTCCTCAAAAATGACAATATGTGCAAGTAGGTATAAAATTGCCCTTCTTCGCTACCTTCACAAGGGCTTGCTCTAACGCTTCTTTATATAGAAGCGAGCTTTTAATCCATTGTTTAAATATAGATAGGCCCAAGTTGGGATGTGCCTAGTGGATATGTGGCAGTGGTATGTGCCACATATAACCCTTTACATTGTTGAATGGGCAATCGATGGATTAATTCAAACTAGGCCACATAAAGTGGCCACCTAATATGTACATCGAGGTAAAAGATAACTTAGTCGAGCTAGCTAATAACCTATCCCAATACAATGTGAACTCCTCAACATGATACGAGCTCACCAAGCTATAATAACTCCGAGTTGGTCCCAAACGAGAATATAACAATCCACCTTGACATTACAATGATGATATGAGGAAGGTATAGTAAACTTGTTGCAATACAAGTACGTATGCAGTATCATCGAGAATGCGACACCCTCTGTCAAAAGAGTGTGTTGATCCTGGCTAAGGGTCCCAAAGCAAATAGTAGCTCCCACCATTTTTAATCTGATCGTCGAAGATCGGTGTCCCAAGAAAAAACTTCGCATTGACAATCAATATTCATTTTTACCATGTGTCACCACAATTGACCCGTAATGTGCCCTTGTTCAACCGTGACCTTCTATGGACCATATCTCACACCATCAGAGTCTGTTTCATACACACAAATAGGTAATAGAAAGCTCTCTAAATGATCTTGTGCACAGTGATGTTTTAGGGGGATTTTGTAAAAATATGTCTTTGAAATGATCCTCTGATCACACCTCCTTACTAAGAAGGATTTTGTCCACAAAAGTTGTATTCACCCACCATAAATTGTTGATCCCTCCCCTGCACCTCACAAACACATACAAGACAATATAAGAATAACAATATGGGTTAATCAAAGTAAATATTGATTATCAAGTCAAAAACAATCGATCAGTCAAAATAGACAATCATAAGCCACAAAAAGGTAATTTTCCACGATACTTTGTGACCACATCAACCTCTACAAACAGTTTGAATCAAGATAACAAGAAAACCCAAATGCTAAAGTAATAGGTGAATGCCTCACTGAATCTTGTATACTTGTATCCCCATTGTGATGCCATGATAAACAACTGATCAGATAAAAACACCCAATAGAAAACAAGCGTCCAACTAATTCTATGATACAACCCATCACTAAAAATACAATTTCACAAAAATTAAATCGATAAAAAGACCAATAAAATTCCCACAATAGGCTAGTGTCCACTGTCCATGTGAAATTGCAAAACACTCAGTAAAATTTCACCACTATGATCCAGAATAAACATGCCAAAAATAGACACAAAATAAAACAAGTGAATTACCAAAGGTGAAAATAATATATCCCCATAATCTACACTGCCAATAGGATAGAAGTAAATTGTCGGCACCACACTAAAATACCCAAAATAGTGAACTTCTATCAAGTGCAAAGGTCACTTTGCAAACCGGTTTATAAAAGCCAACAATAGATACAAAAATAGACATTTCAACTGTGCCCTCAAAACTTGCGTACTGTTCTTAGAAATCTACCGAGCTGAAACATTGGTTGTACCCAACAGTACCACAAACTCAAAGCTGAAATGAGGAGATGTAAATGGAGTATCTATCAAATTTCCAAAGTAAGAAAATCAACTAAGTATGGTAAACCTATCCCCCATCTGCTCTCACCAAATCTGAACTCCAATAAACATTCAAAGCTAAATGGGAAAAACAATTTCATTCAACAAACAACTGGAATCCCATAAAATAAGCCCTAAATTAATTACATGCTACAAATAAATTAAGATCTATGCAAAACCAAGTTGAAAAACTATTTACCAACCCATGCCAATGGATTTTCATATACAGTATCACTTGATCTCGAGGTTGTAACTTCAATCAAGGTGAATTTGAAACTTTCTTTACCTTTAAAATAGGTCTATACTCCATCTTTGGCTTGCCACCTGTAATGCCCCTTTTAGTAGAAAATTTAATATTAGATTCTTTAATCCCAACCACCGACCCTTACCCATTAATTCTTTTTGGGTACTAGTCTTGTTTTCTAACATGCTAAAAGTAATGTTCACTTTTTTATCAACCCCTTCCACCATCTCATGTTCTTGCATGCTACTTATTTAATAAAATTAATGCTTTTGTTGGCAAGTGGGTGCGTGGGTGGATCCGATGGCCATCTCGCTCTAAAATTGATTGTTATTAAATGTTTTATCTAGCTCCTTTGTTTGGTTACTGTTCACACCAATTTGATGTTGGCCGTACATTGTATTATTGGTTATTAATAATTTTTGTCTTTTCTTTGTTAGCGTACTCACGCCTAATTGGATGTTGTCAATCTACCTCCCTTATGGCCTTGTTTTGCTATGCCTTGGACTCATGAATTGTTGGGTAGGAAACACACAAATCAAGCAAATCTGGTTTCGCAATTGCTTTTATGGAGGGATTGTAGTTTGGTTTTGTTTGTCAATGCTTTAAAACTCGCCAAATGTGTGTGTGGAAATATTTGAGCCTTATCATTTCCACCTACTCCTTGTCTATGCAAAACGTGGCTATGAATGAAGTGTGGACACCCAAAGAAGCTCGAGGACAAAGAAAATTCTCCTAATGTTATTGTTGCGAGGCATGTATGCTACTTATGGAAGGGTATTACAAGCATTATAAGCTACCCATGTCAATAATATACTAAAATATAACAAATCTCCTAAAAAATATTCTCTTTCCTGAAATTGGTATTTAAATTGTGATTTTTGGATTGTGTTTAGTCACTATTTAATAGATGGTTGCTTGAATTGCCTCTAGTTTTGGTCTTCTAGGTAGTTGTGAATGCTTTCATTTTGATAAAACTCCTTCTGGGTAATTGTTGTCTTGAAAATATATGGTGGATTTAGATGGCTAGCTATGAAATATTTCTCCTTCCTCGAAAATTATTGCATAACAATAAAAGTTGCTAAATGTGTAGTGGTGGATGGTTGAATTTCCTATATCTGGTTGGAGCATTGGAAAAAGTAGAAATTTTCTTTGGCATGAATTTATACCTCTCCCTTTTTGTGACTTATTTCGTATGATATCAACATTTTTGACCTACTCGAAAATCATGAAATCATATGACTGCAATTATTCCTTTCCTTTTGATTAAATTTTTGTTTTGGATTTAAGTTTAATATTGAGGTATTTGGGAGTGGGTTGCATATTAGGGGTGTGTTAACAGTTGTCCTTTGTGGTTAGAGTATGTTTTGGATTGATAAATCCATCACATATTTAACACATTCCAGAGTTACTGGTTGTCTCATTGAATGAAATGCTTCTATTTGGGTTAATGCCTTAGACTTGCAGCAAAGGTTAAATACTTAAGTTTTTGCATATACTTTATATATATATATATATATATATATTGTTGGATTTCGTATCTGGTATATCCCCTTGTTGACGGAATATAGTTTGGCTCGAGTTTATACGTAAGATTTATCTTTTATTAAAACAATTGGAGAAGATATCAATTATCTCTATTTTATTCGGGACGACTTACGAGTAAACCCCCTCTAATAATCATTCTCTCCACACAAAAGATGGGTTGTAAGCTTGAAGTGATTAATACTTGGGCTAAAGCCAAGTTGGATTTAAGTATAAAACATACATAATGCAAGAATCTGAGTGTAATGTATTCATATCTTAGTTCACATATAATTACCTGATGATCATCGATATTGGTTCAAGACGTGTAAGTTTTTCCTTAAGAGGCACATCGGTCGTTCCTTCTAGAGATTGAATCGTACCTAAATATATCTGCCAAGATTTAAAGATACATATGTACATTTATGTATAGTATTCAGTTATTATTAGAACTACCTTTCCTTATTCTAATAAGGGATGACTATTGGAAATTGTTAAGTTTTTAATGGCAATTGGGTGGTGTGTGTGTGTGTGTGTGTGTGTGTGTGTGTGTGTGTGTGTGTGTGTGTGTGTGTGTGTGTGTGTGTTGTTGAATTCTGTTAGAAATTGCTAATATTTTTAATGACATTTGGGGTATTTAGACATATACATATTTTGTTGATTTATGATGGAAATTATTGCTAAGTTAATGACATGTGGTGATACATGCAAATGTATATTTAAGGGTGGTTTTGAATATGGTAACAAGTGTTACTTTAAAAGGGTCATGTGACGAGAAGTGGTAATCCATTTTTATAGAATGAAACTATAAATTTATTAAGGAGGTTTACAAATCTAAAGTGTTATGAAGCTTGGAAGGATGTTTATAATTCTGACTTGCATAAAGAGGCTTGGGTAGTTATGAGGCTTGTCACTTCCCATAGCTTGTTATATCACATAACTTGGTGTTTGTTGGCAATGCCCATTTCGGACTTTTGTTACCCATCTTTTTTTTTCTCTCATCATTATCTTTTTGGAGTCTCTTATTAGATAAGAAAATATAGATTGTTTGATTGAAAACCAGATTTCAACTCTTATTGATTATATGATGGAACTTCCTTTTACACTCAACCTGTTTTTCTAACTTATAAGCGTAATGGCCCTTCTTGAATGATTATTAAACTATTGTTGCTTTGAGACCATGATCGAAACTAGTTATATTTGACTTCTCTTAGAAAATATATATTGATGGTTGTGTATTGGATTTCAATCATATATCTATATGATTACATGATTGAAATTCTAAAACACTCAACATTTCATGTTTAACTTTTAAACCCATGGTTCCTCCTGGATTGATTGTTCAAACTTTTGTCATTATAGAGTTCAAGAATCGTAGCCAGTGCTTATGGTATCTCTTTGGAAATTTTAGATTGTTAGTTATGTATTAGATTCCAATCATATAATCTATAGGATTACATGATTGAATTTATAATACGCTCGTCATTTTTTTTCTAACTCATAAGGCTATGGTCCAACTTGTTTGGGTGTTAAACTTTGATGCTTCCGATACATTGTTATTATCTACACTTATGACTTCCTTCTTAAACAACATGGTGGAAAAAATCTTACTTAAAAAGTTAATAAAGTGGTTAATAACTTGGTATCATTTGGAGTTGTGTTTTGTTGAGATGTCCCTTGTTGCTGATTTGTTTCTTGACTCACTTCACCCTCTACGCCAGTAGTTGTCACCATCAAGGCTTGGTTCAAAGCACCATTGAAGCACATAGATTGGTTGTGAGGTTCATTGCATGGGAAACACCAATCATACTCTTGAGCTATGTTGTTTTTCACTGGCACTAATGCTTTAGAAGTAGATGCAACATTGGGGTTATAGGGCTGAAATGGTCTATTAGTGGGAGGCCTTACTTGGCTTTGATTTGCAGCTGGATTGGGTGGCCTATTGGGCTGGTATGGTGGCCTATTAGGTTGAGCTTGAGGCTGATAAGAAGGTCTAAAGCTTTGGGCTTGCTGCCTCTTGAGTGTAACCAGCTCATTTCCCAAATTTTGCAATTGTTTCATGACCTCTTGGAGTTCATTTGAAGCACTAGAGGATGAAGTAGAAGTTTCATTTGAAATTTGATTTCTAGGAGTGGGAATAGGAGCCAAAGTGGGTGCTTGACTAGTGCTTGGATTTTCTAAGTTTGGATACAAGGGCATGGGAGGCCTAGGAGCTAGCTTACTAGCTTGAATAAGACAATTTTCAGCCCTAATGGCAATGTTATAAGCAGCAGGTAAGGTTGTGCCTCCCATAGATTGAATTAACATAGAAATATCAAAATTCAAAGCCTTAAGATAATATAGAAAAGCACCTTCAGCTGTTGGCCTAACAGCCATTAGAATCCTATCCCAAGACCTTTGAAATCTGAAGTTGAAGTCAGTCAGCTGCTCATTGGGAGCTCTCTTGATAGTTGTCAATTGTTCAAGTAGAGACAAATTGTCTCCCTTTTCTCCAAATTGCTCATGGAGAACTATGCATAACTAATTCCAATTTTGGATAGAACCAGCTCCAAGGCTCCTAAACCATTGCAATGCCTTCCCTTTGAATGAAGATGCTAGCAATTTGATAGCAACATCCATTTCATTTATCTCATGGATTGCACAAACGTTAGCAATGTCTTTGACATGATCACCAGGAGTGGTATGATTTTCTCCAGTGAAAAATGGAATGTTCTTCAATGCTGCAATTGGAACTGGATTTTTTGCATTGAGGGCAAGTGGGCTGCTGCTAGTGAAGTTGACAAAAGGGTTTTGTTGTGCCATTCTAATTGGCCTGAGAACCCTTGTTGATTGGATGAAAGGTCTACCAGGTGGAGGGGTTGATAAGGTCCTGTTAGGTGGAGATGGTGATCTTTGTGGTCTTCTTCCTTGCCTTCCTCTACACGGTGATAGGCAGTAAGTAGAAAAATAACTCTTCTTCTTGAGTATCATACCTGGTTCAAATTCTTCTCATGTACCTGGGCAACCTGTGCTGCTATACCACTGAATTCTATCCCTTTGGAGTCACCAGATGTGTTAGGGAACGAGCCTCAAAAGGCTAGATTTTTCCAAGTTACACACCAACCTCGACAAAAATTAAACTCAAAATTTTGAAAGGCTCGTATATATTTGAGATTTTAGGGTTTGGAATTACAGTCCCGAAAACCTAAAAATGCCAGACTTCAAATCCCGAAATCCGAAATTCAAAAAACTCTAAAAATTTAAAATCAAAATTTCAAAAACTAAAGATACCCTTTTGAAGATTACCCCCAGATCTATTAGGTGGTGAAATTTTGACTTGTTTTGAGCAATTTAAGCCCTTGAAAATTGATTTTAGAGTTCAGCCTGGAAAGTGAAAAATCTGAAATTGGAGAACTTGTAATTTCTAAGTCCAAATTTCTTGAAAATTCCTTCAAATCTTGTGGAATGACCTCTTGGTCCCACTGGGCATGCCAAAACTATTGATGGCGAATCACAGCACCCCTGAATGTCTACAACTCGATGGGTTGAGACTCTCAGTGCGATTGCATAACATGGAGCTTTTCCCAAGTGTGGGACCTTGTGAATCGGGAAAGCTCTCCGGATGAAGGCCGGTTCCTATTCCTCTGTTCAGATGCACACATAAAAATGCAGAGGGTTTACTCAAAAACCTAATCTAACTTGCCAAGGAGACAGGGTAAGAAGATGCATAAAAATAAACCTAAACTAACAAAGGTGATGCACCGAGGAATGAAGAAACATCTATCTTGCCAATAAACACAAACCATTAAAATGTAATGCAAGATCATGCACAGATAACCAGATTTGCAGTGAAATATTAGGAGGATGCAAATGAACACAGAGAGGGTTGAGAATCATCCACATACATGTATTATTTGCTCCAAAGATTGATACAATACACTACAAAATGCCAAGAGGCAAAGTTGCATTACAATTTTAGATGAGAGGTTTGAACTCCACAAATTCACCTGCCAAAGAGAAGAAGGGAGGGGAAAAATAAGAATGTCCAACCTTTAGAAAGAAGCCCCTCCTTACAATTTATAGGAAGAATGAGAGAGGGAAGAGAGAGGAATTCCAAATCTACCCCAACCACCTCCAAGTTGCATTTAATTCATCTCATTATGGCGGTAGGTGAGAACCTTAGCAAACCCAAAAAATGGTGAATTGTATTTTACATTTTTGAAGAACTTGTTCTCACCTAATTAAATATATCCAATCGTAGTTGGATAGAGGACCTTGTAAGCTTTCTGAAAAGTCCAACCTTGCATGAATCTGAGCTCCCTGTGAAAAGTTATGGCCATTTGAATATTTGCGTCAGGGTTTTCTTTCTGTCGGGGTGTCAACGCTCAAAATGCAGTGCCTCCTGAAGATGCACCTCAGCACAACTATCTTGATGTCAACATACTCTTAAGTGTGCCATAGGTGCTGAAAATGTGGTGTTGACGTTTTGTGCTGTGCACCCCCAACTGTGCTGGGCGCGAATTTTCGCATGTCGACACCTTCTGATGTGTGCCCCCAACTGCGCCAAGGCAAAAATTTCGCATGTTGACACCTGCCGATGTGCACTCCCAACCTGTGCCAGGGCACGAATTTTTACATGTCGACACCTTCGATGTGTGCCTGAACCTCGCGCCATGGCGAGAATTTTTCCATGTCGATATTTCCTACTTTGCGCCTCTAACCTGCGCCATGGGCGCATTTTTCATGTCAAGTTTTGAGTTTCTTTGATTTCCATATTCTTCTATTTGTCCATATTTACCCGGGGAGATATATACAACAATTTTTTGCTCCTTTGGCTTGCAGGTGAAGCCCGAGTTATTTTTATGTTTTAATGTGGTTGTAAACTCGCATTTTGCTTTGGACTATGTTTTAAATGTAAAATTATGTGTGTGTGTTACGAAGCCTATTGTTCCCATGATTTGAAAACACAGCTTCTATTGTAATGTGGTTGGGGCTCGGGGGCCAATGAAGAGGGCAACTTCCCCTTTTCATTGGATGTCTTGGTTGGGTGGAGAGCGTTGCATTTCCCCCTGTTCTGTTGTGATCAAATTGAAATAAATAAAATGGAGGATATTCATGTTGTTATTCTCGAGCAAAGGTAAAATGCAATTTTGAAATTCCTTGTTGAGATTATTCTTATTGTAACTGTAACGCCCACTAAAAAAACCCACTTGAGACCTAAAAAACAACCTAGGAGTAGTTAGAAAAATTATGGAATGATTTTTTTAAAAGACTCTACAACCAGGTTACAAGGCAACAGCTACACTAACAAGTTCCAGAACAATTCTAATCCACTAGAACATACTTTTCTTTTATTAACAATTATTATAGGTCATAAGGTCCAAAATTTAGGGTTTGATGATTTAATTATGTTCGAGGGTAATACATCAACATACCCACTCTACTAACAGGATTAAAGATTCAACTTGATTTTTCTCAGACTTAACGCATTCATAATTTCCTTAAATCATTTCCAATGGATATGAAATTTCCTCACCTTTCCATTGATATAAAGAAGTCCTCCTAACTCCTCATATTTCTCAAGTTATGGGCCGGCGGGCCTTTGGGTGAAAATTTTCCCCAAGAGCGGCCCTATGGGCCCAAGGGTGAAAATTTGCCTAAAGGGCTGGTTGGTAGGCAGCGGGAGACTTTTGGAACAATTTTTTTCCCGGGTGAAAAAACACATTTGCGCCCATGCTCCCGCAAGTCTGTAGGGGACACGCGGCATCACCTAAGCCAATACAACGAAAGTAGGGCGGTGGAGATAAAATTTGCTTAACGCCCGAAGGGCTAATCTAGGATAAAAAGGAACTGTGCCTCCTTGCAGACACCATGACGTGCCATATGGCAACTTCGAATGGTTGTGACCCGGTGGGACGGTGGGGAAAACTTGGGAAATTTTCCCAAAAATTTTCAAAACATAAAAAAGGTAAAAGGGACCCACTCCACCGCCGATGCCTTGTGATGCCATGTGGCATCACCGATTGGTTACGGGCAGGCGGGGAGGTAGGGAAAACTTGGGAAATTTTCCCAAAATTTTCTGGATGTGCTAAGTTCAAAAAGGGGTCCGCCCCTCCGCCAACACCTCGTGGTGCCATGTGGAAGCCTCGATTGGGCAGTGGGCGGTGGGGAAAATTTGGAAAATTTTCTCAAAAAAAATTCTGAGTGTTTAAGGAAAATTCGGACCGCGGGCCCAAGGAAATTTTTCCAAAATTTAATTTTTGTTATGCTAAGTGAAGGAAAAAATTTAAAGGGCCATAGCTTTTAATACAGAGCTCAAATTTTCGCAAACGAAGACTTTCGGAAAGCTCTCGACATCCTCTTTACACAATGATCATAAAATTTTGATTTTGATAAAATTTAAGGGATCAATTTTAAGAAAAAGGCCTACAAGCTTTTATAGTGCGAACTAGTAAATTTTAACTTGTGAAATTTATTCAATTTGATCTTCTTCCTCTCTCAACATGTCAAATAGACATGGAGGATTGTTCTTAGATGAATTTAGGATAGATTACAAGGGTTAATTTGTTTGATTGAGGATCAATTCAAAATTCCAACATTTGACAGAAAAACGACTACAAAATGACAGTAAAACGGTTCAAGCCGATTTTACTAAGTTTTCTAAGAAATTTATTGAGTATTAATGTCTAGATGAATTCGTTTAGATCTAATTATGTCCAATTTAATGTTTCATTTGTTATTTCTTTGTTGCAGGTTTGAACTATGCATTTTGAATAAAGTAATTGCCAGTTTTGAAAAATACAAAAGCAGATGTCAAATTTTTTTAAAGAATCTATTTGGCATTTTCATCTTCCAAGTATTAAAATTCATTCTAATTCAAAATTAATATATATAGTTGATTCAAATAAAACTATTCTAAATCAAAATGCAATTATGACTTCCAATTTTACACATTCCAAAAGACAGAGTTATGTATTTTCTTCACACGCATTTATTCCTTTCAAACAGAGTTTTCAATTCCATTTCAAACTCAGATTTTAACAATAGTAACTTCTTTTGTAAAGGCAGAACAACATCTATTTAGTTGGAATGATTTCTTTTACAACTTCTTCATTTACAATTATCAAATACAACTTACAAGATATAATCTTTCTTTTCTTTCATTCAAAAGCAGAGAACACAGTGAATCACTTTCACATTTTGAATTACAACATTCATAACCAATAAAAAACATCTTTCCATCACCAAATATATTACATTTTCATCCACTTCTAGTGGGAAGAATGTTATACAAAAGAATTCTCACAAGGATTTGTCAAAATTGTCTTCTTTTCCTCTACTCCGAAATAACAACATGTAAATCCATCATACTCCAATTTCGATCACAACAAAAGCAAGGGAAAGGCAACGTTCTCTACCCAACCAAGACATCTAATGAAAGGAGAATCCATCCTTCTTCATTGGCCCCCGAGCTCCAACCAGAATGTAATAAGAAATGCGACTCAACTCATGGCAACAACAAGCTTCCACATAACAAGACAGTCTTTCAACATGCACATATCATTATAAAACATAGTCCAAAACAAAACAGAAATTTTACAACCACATGAAAGACATCAAAATAAACTCAAGCTTCATCATGCAATCCAAAGGAGCAAGAAACTATGGGGGATGCTACTTATTCCTCCAAAATGGGAAATGGGTATCACCACCTGAGAATAACCCACCAAAATATATATATGAATATCATTTTAAACCATGTCATGCCCTTATGCCTCCCCCAAGTACCCCTTATTCCTCACATTTCCTTATGCCTCCCCAACCTCTTATGGCACCCCATAACGATTAAATAAATGCAAACTATTTCTTTTTACAAGGTGGAACCAAATATCAACTCCCTCCACACTTATACCTCCCCAAAACACTTATGCCTCCCTCAAGAGTACCCCATAGTCTTCTCCTACACCATTCCTAGGCCATCTACCCAACAACCCACAAACATTTCAAAGCATTCACAACCATAACCTTCAACCATTTACATATACAATAAAAGAAAGAAAGAGAAACATTTCAAGAGCCAAGCTCCTACCTCTCCATAGTGGAGTTTGTTCCAAGGTCAAAACAGCAAGCTCCTTCCAATGCAAGCAATCCAAAAATCAACCCAACACAAGTATTCAACAATCTTCCCAACTTCTCCAAAAGCAAGAGTTCTCCAAAAACCCAAAAGAAGTCTCCCAAAAATGAAGAGATAAAAGTGAAGCAACCCAAAACAAGCTAAGGAATTTGAATTTTATAGAAGAGGGAAGAGAAGAGGATGAGGTGGATCCATGTAGGATGCCACTTCACACATCCTCAACTCCAACACAAAGTCAACTTCATTCTCCAATGCATAATAAATAAGTGGGTGAATAATATGACAAATTTACTTACACACTCAAACAAGCTCATACCCCATAAGGACTAAAATTAAATTATGTAAGAAAAGTGCAATTACAACATTCAACTTGACTTGTAAAAATGCATTAAAAAGTCTAAATCTAACCCTCTAATCATAGGCAAGGTTGGTATGTAACTTTAAGAGGCATGGGACAAGTTTAACTTGTCCCACAAGCCTCTAAAATCAGCCTCCAAGGACAAATTCGAATTTCCAAGAAGGTGGATTGTTTCACACTCAAAAGTTAACTTACACATCACTTACAACACTTTAAAACATGGCCAACAACTCTATTAATTACATTCTTATGACATCTTTTAATTAATTAACTAAACAATATGATTACTCACAATATTAACACCACATTAAATAAATAAAGAAATGATAAGTGCACCACACAAAACACATGCAAAAATTAAACAAAAGGGACCAAATAAAAGAGAAACATCAAATCCCTTGGTCACATTTAAAGGTGATTGCCCCCATGGGAATCCCTAACACAAACAAATACAGTTGCCATGGTGACCTTGTTGAATTCATCTAGAATTCCAATGTGGTTGGTCTCCAATCCCCCGATGTTTGTTGTGATATTTTAACCTGCAACACACAAATACCTCCTTCGGCCTCATGGCCATATCGTAACGTCCAAAACAATATAACTATAATTAAATTTCCAAAATCATCTAGATATATGAATCACAACATCAAAGCAATCTAACAATATCATTATAGTTTTATCAACAACTATATCATCATCCAATAATTTTCCATTTCTAGGGCTACTCACAATATTCAAATATCACAAGTCCGAACAACATCCATAGTATAAACATGTCAAATAGTATATCAACATCAATATATATAAAGTGCCTCTATTAATCATCATGCATCATATAAGAATCAAAGTCAACAATAATCCAATATCAAATATCTATCATCATACTAAATCAAAACTATAATAATGTCCATAATATAGTCAACAAAGTGTCATGATCAAGATCAAAGGTGTCAAAGGGAAGTGGGTGCTACATCCCCATCCCCTTAAACTCGACTTCCTCCTCCAAGTCACTAGAACAAATGTGGAAACCGAACTTGTAGCAAAGTAGCATCCTCCCATGTGTAGCTTGTAATCTCATATATCGTCCCACCGCACCCAAACACTGATCAGCCTCTCTGCCTCGAAGGCTCGGGGTCCTGCGATCTATTATGCAAATGGACTCCACCATCACTTGACATTGATCATGCACCTGCAATGATGTTCAATCTAACAAATGAGAAGGATCTGCAACATATCTCCTGAACTAAAACATGAAACACATCATGTACGTGAGACAAGCTAGGTGGAAATGCTAGACGATAGGCCAAAGGTCCAATACACTCCAAGATCTCAAAAGGACCCACGAATCTAGGAGCTAACTTATAACCTTTTCCATAACGTATAGGGCTCTTGTGTGGTCTAACACGAAGGAACACCTTCATGCCCACATCAAAACTACGGTCGGTCCTATGCTGATATGCATACTTCTTCTACTTTTCCCGTGCCTCCTTCGGTCCTCTGTCTCGATCAAAATCACTGCTTGCTCCATGTCCTATAACAAAGCTGGTCTAAGAGAAAACTGTCCCTCTAGCTTTGTCCCAAATAAGAGGTGTCATGCACTTCCTACCATACAAATCCTGAAAAGTAGCCATGCCTCTAGAACTCGAAAACTATTATTGTAAGAAAAATCCACTAATTACGGTACTTCTCCTATCTATATTGTTGATCCATCGCATACATCCTAAGCATGTCCTCTAAAATTTGATTTACCCGCTTAGTCTATCCATTTGTCTCGGGTGATATGTTGTGCTGAAATTAATATTCATCCCGAGGGCATATTGCATGGTATTCCAAAATGGGAAGTGTACAAAGGATCGCGGTCACTAATGATCTTTCACGAAATCTCATGCAACCCGATTATCTCATCCAAATATACCATGCCATTCTTTATAGCATTTGTATAAGTGGTCTTCACCAGGGAAAAAGTGAGCCACTTTTGTCAATTTATCAACCGTGATTTGTGAAGTCGATAATCTAACAATGAATTCCATGGAAATGGTGTCCCATTTCCACTCCGGTATAAGCATGAGGAAAGATAAGGCTAGCTGGATGTTGATGCTCGGCCTTCACTTTCGGCACTCTAAACATCATGACATGAACTAGGTCACGTCTCTCCGAATTCCTCTCCAATGATATAAGCGTCTCAAGGTGGCGTGCATCTTCTTCACCTCGGGATGGGCTTGAAAGGAATGATAAGAAGATTGTTCCAAGCCACGATCTCAGATGATAATAGCGCACCACATTAGATTTGCAAAACAAAAGAGAAAAAATGTCATATATGGAAATCCATCATAATCCATAATGCTCAATACATTACAATAGAATGACTTGAATTATTCAATAAGAAAGGTGTACATATATGTGGAGATAATTACAACTACTACCTAAATTATTGGTGAAGAACTCCCACTAATTGATCTTTGGTAGTTAAGTTAACTCCAAAAGACTAGTAAGCTAACTCCACATAACTTAACACAACTAGTAAGCTAACTCCACACAACTAATACACCTAAGCAAGCTAACCCAACAAGTGTAGGGCTAACACAAGTGTAAGAATTATACTAATAAATAAATAAACGGATAAATAATAACCTACACTAACACCCTCCCGTAAACATAGCTTAGGTGGGTGGAAAAGGTGGGTCCTAGCAACAAGGCTTGATGAGGTACCCATGTACAACAACTGAGAAAATTGGACACCGCAAGGTACCCAAAACAAGTAATAACAAAGTAGAGAGGGAAAAATCATGTTGCAATATATTTTCATAATCGCGGCTCCAAAAACTCGTACAATTCTAAAGAAGTTTGGTGCGTACTATGGTCTAAATCCACTGCTCGATCATAGAACTCAAAAACAACTGACACTGGGCTTCACCAAAATAGCTCCATGGAAGGAGACTGTCAATGGAGTGATGTCGAAAGTGAAAAATAAACACCAAACATAATTTGATCAACTGTTACAATTAGGTGAGCCACAATCCAAGAACAACCAAGGAAATAATGCAGGACAAGATCCAAGGCCAAATAATAAGGTAAGGACACGAAACCCAAAGAAGCAGTATCAACACCACACCCTCCCATACTACACAATGGGTAGAGTGACACCACAGATCTGTATAAGTTGTCAAAATCAACTACTCGAACACTGACAAACTAACACTGGGCTCCACCAAAATAGCTCCCCCACAAGAGAGACTGTCAACATGCCAAAAAAAAGTGTCGAAAATATAGATCCAAAATATCTCAACAAACAAGAGAGATATAAATTTATACACCCATAGATACAAGAATGTAATACCTAAAATTTTAGAACGTCGGCTCAACCGAAATTGCATCCACAAGTGATCACAACACCCTCCCGAATTTGGCACTTTATAATTAAGTGAATGTAAATATTACAATGAGTAACAATACCTTTTACATTTGAAATATGTTTATAAAAATTTCACCAATGCGTAGATCTCAAAAAAATACACAATTTCAAAAAATATCACCTTAATCTGAGCTATGGATCAAAAGTTATGAGCTCTAGAAGGTTTTGCTATTAAAATAATATTTTAATGCTAATATTTTTTTAAAAGGTACACATGACACCCAAATGTCCAAAGGGTAAAAGAGTGCATCCACACGATACATGCTTGCGACCAAAGGATAAAATCCTGTGCCCAAACCTAAAATGTCCGAGGGTAAATCATTGCATTCAGAGGGTACACGCCAATATCCAATGGATAAAAGAATGCATCCAAAGGGTACGATATGCGTCCAAAGTGGGTAAAATCGCATCTAAAATAGAAATATCATGAGGGTAAAAGAATGCATCCATAAGGTACACGCTTATATCCTATGAATAAAAGAATGCACTTCGAGGGTACATATCTACGTCCAGGTGGATAAAAGACTCATCTAAAACAAAAATATCCAGAGGGTAAAAGAATGCATCCAGAAGGTACACACTTATATCCAATGGATAAAAGAATGCATCCAAAACTAAAATATCCGAGGGCAAAAGAATGCATCCGAGAGGTACACGCTTATATCCAAAGGATAAAAGAATGCGACCATAGGGTGCAGATCTGCATCAAGTGGATAAAAGACGCATCCAAAACCAAAATATTCGAGAGGATAAAAGAATGCATCCGAAAGGTACACACTTATATCCAATAGATAAAAGGATGTACCCATAGGGTACATATCTCGCATCCGTTTGATTGTCTCAAAATATGGTCAAGTTTACATTCGATTATATGGTTTTAGAACCTTCCAAATCCAATGCTGCACTCTGTTTTGCATAAAAATGTATGCTGTAGAAAATTGCTAACAAATTTCAAATACATGAAAATAATAAACCCTTGTTTGCAAAGAAAAACTTACATATGGATGTCTACATCATCTATTTCTCTGATACCATGAAAGGAACAATAAGAAGATTGTTCCAAGCCACGATCTCAGATGATAATAGCACACCACATTATATTTGTAAAACAAAAGAGCTAAAATACCATATATGGAAATCCATCATAATCCATAATACTCAAACTCAAAACATTACAATAAAATGACTTGAATTATTCAATAAGAAAGATGTACATATAAGAGGAGGAAGTGCAACCACTACCTAAATCAAGAGGTAGTGAAGAAATCCCACTAACGATATTGGTAGTTAAGTTAACTCCAATGTGACTAGTAAGCTAACTCCACATAACTGAGAAGCTAACTCAACACAACTAGTAAGCTAACTCCACACAACTAGTACACCTAAGCAAGCTAACCCAACAAGTGTAGGGCTAACACAAATATAAGAATTATCCTAATAAATAAATAAAAGGATAAATAATAACCTACACTAGCATGGTTGAATAGGGTGCATGATGTGCCACCGCCAAGATATCCCGCCTCAAGCCTCCCTCTCTGGGAACATAAATCCGGCCTCTGTGCCTAAGAAGACAATCTAACTCTAATTAAAAACCCTCAAACTTATCCTCAAGGGGTATCTCGAGACTCGATCTCTACTCAAAATGTGATGTAAATAAAAATTTCATCAAGGAAGATGAGCATGAAGCAATCTAAGAAATTCCTAAATACCCCATTCATCAAACTCGTAAATATTGCGGGGCATTAGTCAATCCAAAAGGCACCAATGTGAACTCATAGTGGCCATATCTCAAATGCGGAAGGCGGTCTTATGAATGTCCACCTCTCAAATCCTCATCGATGGTAGCCTGACTTAAGATAAATCTTAGAGAAAACCATGGCTCCCTTCATTTGATCAAACAAATCATCAATGCGTGGAAGGGGATAATGATTCTTAATCGTTACCTTATTCAACTGGCGGTAATCAATACACAACCGCAAGGACCCATCCTTTTCTTTGCAAAACTCATCGGTGCACCACCCAAGGGGATATATTATGATAGATAAGGCCTTTCTCCAAAATTCTCTCAAGCTGCAACTTGAGCTCATAGAGCTCTGGTGTGGTCATCTGATAAGGTTCTCGTGAGATAGGCTCTGCTCCTAGAACCAGGTCTATATGAAAATCAATCTCACATGGGGGTGGTAACCCTGGTAGCTCCCCTAGAAAGACATCTACAAACTCTCTCAAAATGGGGTGATCATCTAGCGATGGTCCGCTATACCCATCCTTTGATCCATCACTAACTCAGTAATAGCATACATCTAGAACCCCATCAAACACACTTTGCTTAAGCTGCATAGTGGAGATGGTTGGAATAGAAACGAGTCTCCTGACCCCTGAAATCACCGACTCAACTACCAAATCATCTGCACAAGATATAGTCTCGTGGTAACAATCCACTCTTGCCTTATGTGTAGATAACCAATCCATACCCAAGATGACTCCATAATATCCCAAAGGAAGGATACGGAGATTGGAGGTAGTGGTGAAAGGTCCCAAATCCACCACACACTCCTTAAATAAGGAGTCTACCGAGATCTTGGCTCCAAAAGCCATCTCAACATCCCAACTATGACCACCTGCCTAATCGCCACCATCCCGCATCACTCTCAAAGATGGTGCAATGAAAGAATCAAGAACCAGAATCAAACAAGATGGAGGTAGGAATACCACCAATGCTACCTGAAGCCTCAATAATTGTACTCCGATGCTCTGCCTGGCGGTTCTCAACCGCTACATACATCATATGAATTCACCCCATATCACCAACAGTATGCTCTGAGATCTGTGTCTTACCCTTGTTATTAGGGTTATGTGGTCAGTCTCTCCAAAAATGTCTAGTAACACCACAACCAAAACAATCGCTTGATCCTCTCCCCTATGTAGCAGGTCCAGTTGGTACCATGGAGGTTTATGGTGTGGATCCCGATGATCTCGTAGTCTACGAGGTCTTTGCTGGCGAGCTTCGCTAAGTGAGCTCTCTGGGCACCTTATGTCCTGATGGGACCCCTAGGGGGAGACCCCATACTCCGACCTCTTAGTGCATCAAATCTTTGTGGATGTCTATAAGGTGGGTGAGTGTTGTTGTTGCTGCTAATGTGGTCTAAAAGATGACTATGTTGAACCTTGTCCACCAAAAGGAAGAGGTACTGACCCCCTTAATCTGTTGTCCTACATTAGCTATATGCAACTCTGAACTCGGTCTCTAGCCTGCTGAGTCTTTCCCGAGTCTCCTCTGCTATATAGGCCTTCTCAACGGCCTCAACTAATGTCTGTGGACAATGGATCTGCACTACACCTCCAATGTCTAGATTCAGGCCCCGAATGAACCTGTGGATCTGCACCTACTCATCCTGCATGTAACTAACATACTTTGGAGTACATCCAAAACTATACTCTTATACTCGCCACTGTAAGAGATGTCCGCCAGAGGTCATGGAACTCATCTATCTGATTGTTGTATGAACCTCCGTGAAAAATTATATATTCCATAAATGCTCCTCAAAGAGATCCCAGGTAACTATCTAAGAATCAACATGGAGCTTTTGTTCCTCTATCCTCCACCAAACACCTGCTCGATCCCTCAGTAGATGGATCGCAACATGAGCTTTCGTGTTACTAGAATAAGGACAAATCTTGAATCATCCGCTCAAGCTCACCAACCAGGCCTCTGCAAAACCCAACTATGTCACCAAAATAATGTGATGGCCGAAGCTTGGGATCTCCCGATGTGATCTGCAACAGTGGGTGACACCTCTAGATCTCTCTGCATGCTCATCCCTAAGCCTAGGGCTCCGAGACGTCTCTCTATGTCCTGAAACTCGGTCACCCTGTCCCCTCTATGGTGACTCTACTCTGGCTTACTCCTCATGGGATTTCTCTCCTCCATGCTCCTTGTTGGGTCGAGGAGATACTTGGCCCTCAATAAAAGGGACTCTATCATGTTTGGCTACATGTCCTCCTACTGATCCTCCGCGTAGAGCAGCATTAACATCCTGAAGAGTCTCAGTGCAAAATCTAGGGTAGGATGGCTTCTACAACATGATCTAGTGGTGGTAAGTCTAGGTCTATGTGAAAATACCCCTTGTCCCATCTGCGCCTCCTACACAGACCAAGGTGAGAGTTAGTTCATTTTTCTAAGTTTTATTCAATTTCCATATTTACTAAAATATGTAATTTCTAACTAAGTTGTTTTTATATTTAAAAGTGTGATAGGTTCAAGTTTTATGTCTCAAGTTTTCTAGTGTGCCCAATGGCCCAAGATTTTGAACCACTGCTCTGATACCAAGTGTAACGTCTGCTAAAAACAACCCACTTGAGACCTAAGAAACAACCTAGGAAACAACCCATGTTTTTGTTTAAAAGAGTCTACAACTAGGTTACAAGGCAAAGCTATCACTAGCAAGTTCCGAACAATTTTAATCCACTAGAACATACTTTTATTTTATTAACAATTATTAGAGGTCATAAGGTCCAAAATTAGGCTTTAACGGTTCAATAAGGTTTAAAGGGTAATTCCTCACTATACCCACTCTCTAGCAGGCTTAAAGCTTCAGTTTGATTTTTCTCACACTTAACACATTCAAAATTTTCCTAAATCACTCCCATTGGATAAGAAATTTCCTCACCTTTCCATTTATATAAATAAGTCCTCCTAACTCCTCATATTTCTCAAGTTATGGGCCGGCGGGCCTTTGGGTGAAAATTTTCCCCAAGAGCAAGCTTGCGGGCCCAGGGTGAAAATTTTCCAAAAGGGCAGGTTGGCGGACCGTGGGAAACAACCTAAGAAACAACCCATGTTTTTGTTTAAAAGAGTCTACAACTAGGTTACAAGGCAAAAGCTATCACTAGCAAGTTCTAGAACAATTTTAATCCACTACGACATACTTTTATTTTATTAACAATTATTAGAGGTCATAAGGTCCAAAATTTAGGCTTTAACGGTTCAATAAGGTTCAAAGGGTAATTCCTCACCATACCCACTCTCTAACAGGCTTAAAGCTTCAACTTGATTTTTCTCACACTTAACACATTCAAAATTTTCCTAAATCACTCCCATTAGATAAGAAATTTCTTCACCTTTCCATTTATATAAATAAGTCCTCCTAACTCCTCATATTTCTCAAGTTATGGGCCGGCGGGCCTTTGGGTGAAAATTTTCCCCAAGAGCAAGCCTGCGGGCCCAGGGGTGAAAATTTTCCAAAAGGGCAGGTTGGCGGACCGTGGGGAGACTTTTGAAACATTTTCCTACACGGAGAGAAAAAAACATTTGCACCCGTGCTCTCGCGGGTCCGCAAGTCCACCAGGGACACGTGGCACTCCCTAAGGCAACGCAAGGAAAACTAGGACGACGGGAGACATTTTGAAAATTCTCCCACGCGGGCAAGGATCCAAATTTGCACTCGTGCTCCCGCAAGCCCATAGGGGACACATGGCATCACCTAATCCAATGCAGGGAAAGGTGGGCTGTGGGGATAAAATTCACTTAACGCCCCGAAGGGCTAAGAGGATAACAAGGACCTGTGCCTCCACCGACACCATGCAATGCCACATGGCAGCTCCGAATTGGCTACAGGCCAACGGGACGGTGGGGAAAACTTGAAAAAATTTCCCAAAATTTTTGAAACGTAAAAAGGAAAAAGGGACCCACTCTACCACCGATGCCTCATGATGCCATGTGGCATCACCTGATTGGTTGCGGGTAGGCGAGGAGGCGGGGAAAACTTAGAAAATTTTCCAAAAAAATTCGGATGCGCTAAGTTTAAAAAGGGGTCCGCCCCTCATGACACCTTGTGGTGCCACATGGCAGCCTTTGATTGGCTGCATGGGCCGGCACAAAAAATTTGGAAAATTTTCCCAAAAAAAATTCCTAAGTGTTTAAGGAAAAAATACGGGCCGCGGGCCCACCAAAGAAATTTTTCCCAAAAATTTATTTTTTTACGCCAAGTGAAGGAAAAACATCATAGGGCCATAACTTTTGATATAGAGCTCGGTTTTGGGAAAACGAGGACTTTCTGGAAATCTCTTAACGTCCTCTTTGCACATAGATCCTAAAATTTTGATTTTGATAAAGTTTAAGGGGTCAATTTTAATAAAAACGCCTGCAGGCTTTTACAGTGTGAACTGGTAAATTTTAACTTTTGAAATTTATTCAATTTGATCCTCTTCCTCTCTAAACATGTCAAATAGACATGGAGGATTATTCTTAGATGAATTTAGGATAGGTTTCAAGGGTTAATTTGTTTGATTGAGGATCAATTTGAAATTCCAACATTTGACAGAAAAACGACTGCAAAATGACAGTAAAACGGTTCAAGCCAATTTTACTAAGTTTTCTAAAAATTTCTTGAGTATTAATGTCTAGATGAATTTATTTAGATCTCATTATGTCCAATTTAATATTTCATGTGTTACTTCTTTGTTGCAGGTTTGAACTGTGCATTTTGGATAAAGTAATTGCCAATTTTGAAAAATACAAAACAAAGGTCAAATTTTTTTAAAGAATCTATTTTCCATTTTCATCTTCCAAGTATTAAAATTCATTCCAATTCAAATTTAATACATATATTTGATTCAAATTGAACTATTCTAAATCAAAATGCAATTCTGACTTCCAATTTTACACATTCCAAAAGACAGAGTTCTGTATTTTCTTCACACGCATTTCTTCCTTTCAAACATAGTTTGTAATTCCATTTAAAACTCAAATTTTAACAATAGTAACTTCTTTTGTAAAGGCAGAACAACATCTATTCAGTTGGAATGATTTCTTTTACAACTTCTTCATTTACAATGATCAAATACAACTTACAAGATATAATGTTTCTTTTCTTTCATTAAAAAATCAGAGAACATAGTGCATCACTTTCACATTTTGAATTACAACATTCATAACCAATACAAAACATCTTTCCATCACCGAATATATTACATTTTCATCCACTTCTAGTGGGAAGAAGGTTATACAAAAGAATTCTTACAAGGGATTGTCAAAAATGTCTTCTTTTCCTCTGCTCCAGAACAACAACATGTAAATCCATCATACTCCAATTTTGATCACAACAAAGGCAGGGGAAGGGCAACGCTCTCCACCCAACCAAGACATCCAATGAAAGTAGAAGCCATCCTTCTTCATTGGCCCGGAGCTCCAACCACAATGCAATAAGAAATGTGACTCAACTCATGGCAACAACAAGCTTCCACATAACAAGACAATTTTTCAACATGCACATATCATTATAAACACAATCAAAACAAAAACAAATAGTTTACAACCACATGAAAGACATCAAAAAAATTCAGGCTTCATCATGCAAGCCGGAGGAGCAAGAAACTATGGGGGTGCTACTTATGCCTCCAAAATGGGAAATGGGTATCACCACCTGAGAACAACCCACCAAAATATATGTGTGTGTGTGTGTGTGTGTGTGTGTGTGTGTGTGTGTGTGTGTGTGTGTGTATCTATGTATATATGTATATATGTCTATATATGTATGTATATATATGTATATATATATGAATATCATTTAGAACCCTGTCATGCCCTTATGCCTCCCCCAAGTACCCCTTATTCCTCACATTTCCTTATGCCTCCCCAACTTCTTATGGCACCCCATAACGAGTAAAGAAATGCAAGCTATTTCTTTTTACAAGGTGGAACCCAATCCCAACTCCTTCCACACTTATACCTCCCCAAACACTTATGCCTCCCTCAAGAGTACCCCATAGTCTTCTCCTACACCTTCCTTAGGCCATCTACCCAACAACCCACAAACATTTCAAAGCATTCACAACCATAACCTTGACCATTTACATATACAATAAAATAAAGAAAGCGAAGCATTTCAAGAGCCAAACTCCTACCTCTCCATAGTGGAGTTTGTTCCAAGGTCCCAACGATCCCAAGTAAACTAAAACCTTAGATTTGATTATGGAAGAATATACCTTGTATTCAGTTATGTTAATAGAAAAGAAAGGCATGTATTATGTATGTTGTATTTTGAAAATATATGGGAAAGGAGTTGTAAAATATTCATTGAATCAATGGAAGTTGTCTTACCTTTTTCAACATGGCATTGTTATATTTAAATTCTGTATTTGAAATCCCTGTTTGGAAAATTGGAAGAAAGAAATACGTATGAAGAAAATGTATTAATCTGTTTTGTTGAAATGCATGATTTGAAAAGAATAGAATCTACATTCTTGTTTCTACATTTTGATTGAAGGAAAGATAACTAATTTAAACTAGCATGGAATGAATTCAATGTTTTTATAGTATGGCAAAAGAAATAGATTAATCCTTGTTTTTGAATTGTATAAACTCCATCTTTTATTTCACTATATACTTGTAAAATTTTATCAAATATTAATCAGAACGACCCTACAAACTATAAAAGACAAATGAAATATTCAATTGAACTTAATGTGATCAAAATGATCCCAAGTAAACTAAAACACTTAAGGAAATTTTCATTGAACCTTGCAAATCGGGCTCAAACAAAAAAAAACTCAGTCTTCTTGTTGTGTAAAATTGGAAATCTTGAGTTGCAAATCAATCAACAAATTGACCTTTGATTTCTATCCCAAATTCTTCCAAGTGAAATCCTCCATGCCTATTTGGCATGTCGAGAAAGAATTAATGGAAAATTTGAACAAATTGTGCAAGTTAAAAATTACCAGTTCACTTTTTAAGTGACAGAAAAAAAAATCTCAAATTTGACCCTTCAAAACTTATCAAAATTAAAATTTTAAGCTTCCTATGCAAAGAGGACTTTGAGAGCTTTCCAAAAATTCCTCGTTTTCCAAAAACTGAGTTCCCAATCAAAATTTATGGCCTTATGAAGTTTTTACTTCATTTGGCTTCAAAAATAATCTAACTATCAAATTTAAATGAATAAAATATTCTTGGGCGGACCCATGGCTAAAACTTTCCTTTTTCACTTTTTTCCCAAAAAGTGCAAAGTCATGAAGTTTCCCATGCTCCGCTAACCCGCAAGCCTTCATTTTGTCTAAAAATGATCTAAGTTCAAAAAGAAAATTTGGAAAAAAATTCCCGCGGCCCGTCGCTTTGCCTTTACCTTTTGAAAAGTACTTACGTGGGCGCGCCCGCAACCTTTAACTTAGCTTTAAAAAAATTTGACAAAAATTTATAACTTTCCTCGCCACCAGCACCAATCGGGTGCTTTGCCACGTGGCTTCATGAGGCAATGAAGGAGGCGCGTAATCATTTAAAACCTTAGCACTTTCGAAAATAAATTTGGAAAAAAATTTATAAGTTTCCTCTACGGCCTGTAGTCAAGAATCCATAATCAATCGATCGCTACCACATGGCTTCATGAGGCATCGGCAGAGAAGCGAATCCTTTTAAACCTTAGAGATTCGAGAAAATTTTTGGGCAAAAATTGCTAAGTTCTCCCACCGGGCCCGTGACTGCGCAGTAGATGAGAGCATGACACATCACATCATCTGGCGTCGGCGGAGGCGCAGGTTACTTTTAACCTTCACAATTTTCATCCCAAAAAGTCTTAAATTCTTAAGTTTCTCCGCAAGTCCATTTTACCCACATGAATCTAGGCTTGACATGTGGCACCTTGTGTGTCGGCGAAGGAGCGGGCTAAAATGTTCCTTTTCGCCCTTTCTAAATTAAGTCAAATATCTTGTTTTACCTCCGGCGACCCGCCTTCCTGCCTAGGCATGGATTTTGGACACGTGTCCTTAGCAGACCCCAAGTTCGAAATTTTCCTTTTGGGCATGAAGCCCCGCTGCAGGTGCGTAGAAGTGAAATGCGGATTTCGCCTAAGAGTGCTAAGGGAAAATTTCTTCCCCAGGCCCGCAGGCCCGCTTTTGGGAAAATTTTCCTCCCAAGGCCCATCGACCCATAACTTGAGAAATATGAGGAGTTAGGAGGACTTCTTTATATCACTGGAAAGGGGAGGAAATTTCCTATCTAATGGGAGTGTTTTTAAGAAATTTTGAGTGCATTAATTTTGAGAAAAATTAGGCTGAATATTTTAAGTCAGTTAGAGAATGGGATAGTGAGAAATTGCCCTCTTAACCTAAATGATTATTCTAACCCTAAGTTTTGACCTCGAGAACTTTAATAATTGTTGTAATGGGAAAACTATAAGCTATTAATTATAATTGACCTTGAAACTTGTTTGTGACAACTTTTGTATTGTAGTATGGTTGTAGACACTTTTAAAAAAAATATTCCATAATTTTTTCTAACTAATCCTAGGTTGTTCTTGGGTCTCAAGTGGGTTGTTTTAGCGGGTGTTACAAGATATTTGTTTGAGGGTTTTATGTGTTGATAGATTTACTCATAGAGGGTTTTTGATTGAGTGGGAGCTACAACAATGGTAGAAGAAAAAAATACAAGGTAGAGAAGTTTGTGGATGAAATTATTCATTATGGAAGATGCAGATTGAGGATTATCTCATGTATCAAAGAGATTTGTACTTACCGTTGGATGAAAAGTATATACCTACGAAAATGACTGGTGAAGAATGAAATATTCTTGATAGAGATGATTTGAGATCTATAAGATTGAGCTTGGCAACATTTGTGGCTTCCAATATTACGAAGCAACTTCTACGGTAGACTTAATAAAATATCTTGCTAATTTATATGAAAAATCTAGTGCTTCAAATAAATTTTATTTGATGAAGAAACTATTTAGCTCTAACATGCATGAAGGTGGATCTTCATCTAGTCATTTGAATGATTTACAATCTATTGTAAATCGGTTAAAATCGATTGATATTCCATTTGTTGATGAAGTGAAAGCACTCTTAAAAGAAAAGAATGATAAGAATATTGTTCCAAGCCATGATCTCAGATGATAATAGCACACCACATTAGATTTGCAAAAACAGAAGAGCTAAAATACCATATATGGAAATCCATCATAATCTATAATGCTCAATACATTACAATAGAATGACTTGAATTATTCAATAAGAAAGATGTACATATAGGAGGAGGGAAGTGTAACTACTACCTAAATCAGTGGTGAAGAACTCCCACTAACTAATATTGGTAGTTAACTCTAAAAGACTAGTAAGCTAACTCCACATAACTGAGAAGCTAACTCAACACAACTAGTAAACTAACTCCACACAACTAGTACACCTAAGCAAGCTAACCCAACAAGTGTAGGGCTAACACAAGTGTAAGAATTATCCTAATAAATAAATAAAAGGATAAATAATAACCTATACTAACACCCTCCCATAAGCATAGCTTAGGTAGGCGAAAAAGAAGGTGAGTCCCGAAACAAACCCTGATGAGGTACCCACATACAACAACTGGGAAAATTGACACCGCAAGGTACCCAAAACTAGTAATAACAAAGTAGAGAGAAAAATCCTACTACAAGATATCCTCAGAAGCTCGGCTCCAAAAATTTGTACAATACTGAAGAAGTGTGATGCACACTATGATCTGAATCCACTTTCGATCATATAACTCAAAAACAATCGACACTTTGGGCTTCACCAGAATAGCTCCATACAAGGAGATGTCAATGAAGTGATGTCGAAAGTGAAAAATAAACACCAAACATAATTTGATCAACTGCTACAAATAGGTGTGCCATGATCTAAGAACAACTAAGGCAACGAGGAGGACAAGAGATCCAAATAAATAGGAGTGCCAAGATCAAAGAAAAGCCAAGGTAACAAGGCAATGACATGAAACTCAAAGAATCAATATCAACACCACACCCTCCCATAATACAAAATGGGTAGAGTGACACCACAAATCTATATGAGTTGTCAAAATCAACTACTCAAACACTAACAAACTAACACTGGGCTCCACCAGAATAGCTCCCCTACAAGAGAGACTATCAACATGTCAAAAAAGTGTCAAAATATAGATCTAAAATATCTCAACAAACAAGAGAGATATAAATGTATACACCCATAGATACAAGAATGCAATACCCAAAAGTTTAGGACGTCGGGCTCAACCAAAATTGTGTCCACAAGTGATCACAACACCCTCCCGAATTTGACACTTTATAATTGAGTGCATGTAAATATTACAATGAGTAACATTACCTTTTATATTTGAAATATGTGTATAAAAATGTTACTAATGCATAGATCTTGAAAAAATGCACAATTTCAAAAAATCACCTTAATCTGAGCTACGAATCAAAAGTTATGAGCTCTAGAAGGTTTTGCTATTAAAATAATATTTTAATGCTAATTTTTTTAAAAAGGTACACGTGAAACTCAAATTTCCAAAGGGTAAAAGAGTACATCCACACAATACATGCTTGCGACCAAAGGATAAAAGCCTACACCCAAAACCTAAAATGTCCAGAGGGTAAATCATTACATCGAGAGGATACATGCCAATATCTAATGGATAAAAGAATGCACCTAGAGGGTACAGATATGTATCCAGAGATTAAAGATTACATCCAAAACTAAAGTGTCCATAGGGTAAAAGAATGTATCCAAAAGATACATGCTTGTATCCAATTGATAAAAGAATGCACCCAGAGAGTACGAGCTACATCCAAAGTGGATAAAAGATCGCATCCAAAATTGAAATATCCAGAGGGTAAAAGAATGCATCCGAAAGGTACATGCTTATATCCATGGATAAAGAATGCACCCATAGGGTAAAAATATGAGTCAAGTGGATAAAAGACTACATTCAAAACCGAAATACCTAGAGGATAAAAGAATGCATCCGAAAGGTACACGCTTATATCTAATAGATAAAAGAATGCACCCATAGGGTACAGATCTGCATCCAGTGGATAAAAGACTACATCCAAAACCGAAATACCTAGAGGGTAAAAGAATGCATTTGAAAGGTACACGCTTATATCCAATGGATAAAAGAATGCACCCATAGGGTATAGATCTGCATCTAAATTTGATTGTCTCAAAACATGGTCGAGTTTACAATCGATTCTATGGTTTTGGTACCTTCCAAATCCAATGCCGCACTCCGTTTTGCATAAAAATGCATGTTGTAGAAAATTTCTAAAATTCTAACATTAAAATAATAAACCCTTGCTTGTAAAGAAAAACTTACATATGGATGTCTATATCATCTATAGCTCTGATACCATGAAAGTAATGATAACTAGATCATACCAAGCCAAGAACACGGATGTTGATCAAATACCACGATCAATAAGATGAAAGCAATTCACAAGAATAACTTTACATAAAACCTTTGCAAACAAATGAGAAACAATATCATATATTATTATGGAACTCAATGCAATGCATTGAGAATGGTTCTTGCTTAAATAGGCAAGGAATAACAATTTAAGAACCACAAGGTCGTAGATCAAGCCATAAATCAAGGAAATAACTAGTCATCAAAAAATAGTCAAAACCATAGATTTAGGAGAACTAGACATCAAGGATCTAGTCAATACTATAGATCAAAGAAATAATTAGTCAATACTATAAATCAAGGAAATAACTATACCTAACAACTAGATAATATCTCTAATATCTAAATAATATAAAAGAAATATTCACACACATAAGTGGGTGAGGATAAATACAATAAAGGTAAATAAAGCACCTAGGTGAACATGAGATAAGGTAAATACCTACTCTAACACCCCCCTCAAGTGAAGCTAGGGGCCAAAATATAAGTGTGCATGTCCACGATGAGTCCTGGAAACTACGCTTTGATGAGGTACTTATGTACAATAAGCTGGGAAAAAGGACACCACAAGGTACCCAAAACCAAGAATACAACAAAGTAAAGAGAGTAAAGACTCGCTCCAAGGCATCCGAAGAAGCTCGACTCAAAAAAACTTGTACAATGTTGAAGAAGTTTGGTGTGCACTATGGTCTGAATCCACTACTCGATCACAAAAATAAAAAAAACTAACGACACCGGGTTTCACCATAATAGTTCCATACAAGGAGACTATCAATGAGTGATGTCGAAAGTGAAAAAAAAACCCAAACATAATTCGATCAACTGTTGTAAATAGGTTTTCCACGACCAAGAACAATAACCAAATCAACAAGGCAAGGACACAAACTTCAGAGTGTCACGATCCAAGAAAATCCAAGGTAACAAGGCAAGGACATGAAACCTAAAGAAGCAAGATCAACACCACACCCTCCCATACTACTGAATGGGTGGAGTGACGCTAAAAATTTGTATGAGTTGCCCAAAATCAACTACTCGAACACTGATAAAATAACATTGCACTTCACTAGAATAGATCCCCATAAGAGATATTGTACTCATGTGTTTCTCATGATCCTAAGAAAGAGTCGAGCGAACAAAAAAGGATCTCTGTCAATGTGTGTTCCCAATGATATATCTTCTCGAAAACCAATGTCATGACGAGAATTCCACTTAACATGTGGAATAGAGGAAACAATACCCTATGAATGTTTGTCAATGACTCCGCTAGTGAGACCCATAGAACGGAGCATGCGAGAATTGAATGCAATGGTATGCTTCCCAAAAAAGCCATGCAATTGAGAATAAGTAGGATACACAACATGTGGTACTGTAATAGGCACAAATGTGGAAGAGCATGTAGTAACAAGCTTCATAGGTGTATGAGCATCAAGAGCAGGAACAAACTCAAAGACTAAGATCAATGTCAGTGGGTTTAGGAGTAATAGTTGTAAGTGGACTAGGAGCATGGATATGGCTGTCCACAATATGATGGTGATGTTATAGGCTAGCAAGTTTGTTCTGTAGGAAGTGTATTATTGTATCCTTATCGTGAATGAGTGATTATAGAAGAGAATTTCACTTCTTGAGCAATCTATTTTCTTCCACAAATTTTACAATATCCTCTTGAAGTCCACACACTTCAGAGAAAAGCATATCATTCTCAAAATCCATGATAGATACAAAATACAACTCCCAAAATTTTAGGACGTCGAGCTTAGCCGAAATTACATCCACAATTGATTACAACACTCCTCCATATTTGGCACTTTATAATTATAGTGCAAGTCTCAAAATAAATATTTCCAATGGAAAGAGCATGAAAAAACAAGCACTTTTGCAAAAAATGGAACTCAAAATGAGTTACTGAGCAAAAGATACAAACTTTTCAATATTTTGCTCTGCTATTTATTTTAGCTGCCACTAAAATAAAATAAAATGTTGTTGCCTCCACCACACAAATAAAATTAAAGGGGGCTGAAGCTAAGCACCTACTAGTAGGAATCAATTTTAAGCCCTCATATGACTGTTATCGTGAATCACAACACCCTTATGTTTACACAAGTGCATGTACTTGAGCTCACGGTGTGATTAGATAACATGGGTACTATCTCCAAGTTGTGGGACTTGCTACTTGAGATAGACCTCTAGAGAAAACTAGTTCTTGCTCCTAAACTACCTGCCACAATCTACTCTAATGCAGAAAAACTATCTTTCCTAATCTAACTTTCTAAGGGACCAAGGAGGGAGAATGCATGAAAATGAAAGCCTACACTAAAGTGGTGATACACCAGAAAAGGAGGGGTGTGAGAGTATTCTTCCAATGTGTGAGATACAGAAGAAAAGTGCACACTAGAAGGGGTGATGACAATTCTCCACAATCTAGCAAAATACATTCACAACAACATCTCAAACATACACAATAATAATGGATCCCTACAAAAGTATAAAAATAGACAAAATATTCTTGTAATTAAGGTTGGAGGAAAGAAGAATGTAAGAAAATACAGCAGGGGAAGATGCATCCACAAACTCGTATTTTATTGCTTCATGATATGCACAGTTCAATTTATTACAAGATAAGGACTTGGATCACCATGCAAGGAGTCCACTATAAGGGCTTGTAGCACATTGGCTTCACAAAGTAATTTGGATAGAGCTTTGCTACCAGAAAAAATCCCCTCTTTACAATGAGCCCAACACTCCAATTTATAGGAAAATGAGAAGAGAGAGAGAAGGGGAAAATGGAAATCCTGAAATATATCCTTCAACCACTTGTAAGAGGCACTAAATGGAGTGAAATGATTGTATATTACTTGTAAAATGCTCTCCATACTATCTCAGGTGCTGTAGCAGAGAAGGAATGATGACCATGCCTCTTAATTACACTCCCAACTACCAAATAAAACACTATTATGAACACGGCCACGTTTTATGGAAAATCTCCTTTGATTTCTCATCAAATCCCAAATTTATTGATTTCTATGCATCGGTCCTAGAACCATGATTCCAACGATACCAATTTTGTGTAATTTCGTTGAGAAATGCAAAAGTTATGGCCTTCTGAGTGTGGGCAACTATTTTGGGTCTCATGCTAGGCGTTTTCTATCATTTGACAGAATGAGCATTAACCGACTTGAGCCAAATATGTTTTTGTGAGGCATAAGACATCGTGCTCGTTTTGTAGAAAGTCCAATTTCATGAAAATTGGAGCTCGGAGTCAAATGTTATGGCCATTTGAAGTTAACGGGTCAAACGTTGACTTTTCCTTTGAATTGCGGGTATTGCGGCAAAATCGGGTCCGTGTGTCCCAGCTGTCTCACACACATTCTTTTGCATCGACCGATTTGGGCCTCTTTTCCCTACACATCTACCTTTGATTGGGCCATGAGGGTCATTGACCCTCCGCAGCAGCCGCATCCACAAACTTGGCTCCTTGTGCGGTGATCTCGCGTTGCCCCGACGTCCCCAACTGTCCCCGCGATAGATCGACTTGCAGCAAATCTAGTGATTCGTGTCCCGCACATACTTTTGTCTGACTTTCTCGGACTGCGTAGAACAAAAACTTCCGCTTTTGCCGATTTTCACTACCTACGGCCATTTCGGCTTTACACGTCCCGACGTCCCAACTGTCCCACAGACTGCCTGGGACAAAAATGTCTCGACTTAGCCGATTTTCTTTGTATTTCGGTCCCAAACTTAATACGAAAAACCTTAGTATGATCCGCACTGGTATGATCTGACCTTCGACCCATAATGCAATAAAACAAGCCTACGACTTCAATTTTTGCATTTTTTCAATTTTCCCTAACTCGTTGGAATTTTTTCTTGGAAGGGGGAGTTAGAGAGAAACCAAAGGGGCCCCAAAAGCATGATTTTGGGCATTAAATCAATCTACTTGCTTGGAACTTAAGAATCTGATGCATGTTATCAAAATATACCTAGAGGGATGAATTTTGGATAACATGACCATACCATATGACCAAGGGATAAGGATTTTAATGGGTGTTTGCACAACTTACTAAATAGTAAAAAATGTGCACAGCATTCGTGGACACCTACCAAAAAAGAAAAGATCTGAAAGACTTCCTGTGCACAAACTGAAATAGCTATGCCATAAATGAAAGCTGCCCTGTGTAGATCCCGAGAAACCCAACATACCCAAAAAATAATCTCACGCTTTCTTTTATGGTGCAGTGCAGTCCCGAGACGAACCTGTAATTCATCGCAACCACAAAAAATGACTGCCTCCAAAATAGCTGAGTTTACATTTGATCTTAGGGTTTTTCCACCTTTCGATCTAATGGAAGCCTCTATTTTGTATAAACCTCACACAAAGAACAAAATACGACCAAATCCCAAATATATGAATATACAAAGAATTTATTTGTAAAATAAAACTTACAGACAAATGTCAACAACAATCTCCTGCTCTGATACCATGAAAGGAACGATAAGAAGATTGTTCCACACATGATCTCAAATGATAATAGCACACCACATTAGATTTACAAAAGCAAAAGAGCTAAAATACCATATATGGAAATCCATCATAATGCATAATGCTCAATACATTACAATAGAATGCCTTGAATTATTCAATAAGAAAGATGTACATATAGGAGGAGGGAAGTGTAACTACTACCAAAATCGGTGGTGAAGAACTTCCACTAATTGATACTCGGCAGTTAAGTTAACTCCAAAAGACTAGTAAACTAACTCCACATAATCGAGAAGCTAACTCCACACAACTAGTACACAACTAGTAGCAAAGCTAACCCAACAAGTGTAGGGCTAACACAAATGTAAGAATTATCCTAATAAATAAATAAAAGGATAAATAATAACCTACACTAGCATCTTATTCTTATGTTCTTTGCCTGATAATTGGGATAACTTGGTAATGGTTGTTAGTAATACAATATCTAATAATATTTTTAAGTTTGATGATGTGGTTAGTATAATCTTGAATGAATAAATTCACAGGGAAAAGTACATAGGAATCAACATTTGGGAATGCTTTGAATGTAGAAAGTAGATGTAGGCAGAAGGAGAGATCTAGGAATATGAATAATGGGAAATCAAAGTCAAGGGATGGAAGATCTAAATCCAGAGGTAAGGGAATTACATTGGAAATGTGGAAAGAAAGGACGTGCAAAGAAAGATTATTGGTCAAAGGATAAAGAGAACTAACACCCGAAAAGGTAAAGATTCAAATAAAGAGGCAAATAGTGTAGCATAGGTAATACAAGATGCTCTTATTCTTTCTTTGGATGATAAAATAGAATCATGGGTTTTAGATTCAAGAGCTTCTTTCCACGCAACCCTAATAAGATTTATTTCAGAAATTATGTCCAACAAAATTTCGGGCATGTTTATTTGGGTGATGATGAACCTTACAAGAATACTTGTAAAGGGAAGTTCATCTAAAATTGCAGAATGGAAATACATGGGTATTGAAAATGTGAGGCATGTGCCAAGCTTCAAGAGGAATTTTATTTCTGTAGGGAAACTAGGTGAAGTTGGTTGAATGGTTACATTCATAGCATACTCTTGGAAAGTCACCAAGATTTCTTTTGTTGTGGAAATAGGTAAGATGGTATGAACGTTATATTTATCTACCTATGTTATTAATTCATTTTCTATGTTATCTACTTGATTCGGTGCATGCATGTGGCATAATCGGTTAGGCCATATGATTCAAAAAGGAATGTAGATCTTAAAGTCTAAGGGTAAGTTATCATATTTGAAAGATTTAGATCTTGATTTATGTGTGCATTGTATCTTTGGAAAGAAAAAGAGAGTGAGATTTCTCAAATTTAGGGCAACTAAGAAGAAGCAAAAATTGGAGCTTGTACACTCAAATGTTTGGAGAGTAGCCTAGGTAGTTTCTCATGGAGAATCTCAGTATTATGTTACTTTCATTGATGATGCTACAAGAAATGTATGGGTTTATTGTATTAAACATAAATATGATGTTTTTGAGACTTTTAAAAGATGGAAAGCCCTTGTTGAGAATGAATCAAATTCAAAGTTAAAGTTCCTTAGATCCGACAATGATGGTGGTGAATACTATAGCAGGCTTTCATGATTATTGTTCAATGAATGGAATAGGTAGAGAAAGAATGGTTCTAAGAACACCACAAGAGAATGTTGTTGTAGAAATAATGAACAGGATAATTATGGAACGTGCTAAAAGTATGAGGATACATGTTGAATTACCCTTGTTGTTTTGGGTAGAAGTAATTGATACAGTGATTTATTTGATTAATCATGGGCCTTCAAGTTCACTAGATGGAAGAATACCAGAGGAATCTTGGACCGGAAAAGAGGTAGATCTTTCCTTTCTTAAAATTTTACGTTTAGAAGCTTATGTGCATATTGATAAGGAAAATAGGGAAAAGTTGGATGTAAAATCCAAGAGATGCACTTTCATTGGTTATGGATCTGGTGATTTTAGATTCATTTTTGGGATTTAGAGAATTATAAAATTATTAGGAGTCGTGACATTAAATGGAATGAAAATAGAATGTACAGGGATCAAATTTTGGTACCCAAGGACGAACCGGTTGAGAAATTTGTGAATGAAAATGAACTCTCACATTTAACGTAATCCCGATAGGGTTACATGGTAACCGTTTTTGGTTGACCCACGACCGACATCGGTCAATTGAACTAGTATCGATTACGAAAAAGCCAAACCGGCATCGATTAGCAGAACTAGCATCAGTCAATGTCAGATTTGGAAACAAATTTTTAGGAGGTCCAGAATGAGCCTCCAATACCCCAAACTTCTGTGAGAAGGTCACAAAGGGCAAGTAAACCTCTAAAAATATTTACACCTTCTCTATCTTATTATTATTGATGATAATGGTGAATTAGAAATTTTTGAAGAAGCAATGCAGGATAAGACCCACATGTAGGAGGAGCATGGCATGGATGAGGAGATGGGCTCCTTTGAACAAAACTAGACTTGGGATTTGGTTAAGTTGTCGCATGTAAGAGGAAATTATAGAACAAATGGGTTTACAGGATCAAGGAAGAAGAGGGTGGACAAAAGATACAAGGCAAGGATTGTAGTAAAGGGATTTGCACAAAAACTAGGTATTGACTTCCATACGCATCGTATTGGGTTTAGTTGCGTACATGATTTGTATTTAAATCAACGAGATTTGAAGACGATTTTCCTTCATGGTGATTTGGATGAAGAGATTTATACGCAGAGCTTCTTGGGTATGAAGTCAAGGGTAAGGAGAAATTAGTGTGTAGGTTGAAAAAGAGTCTATATGGGCTTAAACAAGCTCCAAGGAAATGGTACATGAGGTTTGATAGTTTCATGCATGAACATGGTTACTTAAGATGTGAATGTGATCATTGTGTTTATTTTAAGAAGCTTAAAATGGGAGCTATAATATTTTTTTTTGTATGTGGATGATATGATTATTGCATGATCTAGTATGCGAACATTAGTGAGCTTAAGGGAAAGCTAGCTCACACATTTTCTATGTATAATTTATGAGCTATAAAAATAATCCTTGGCATGCAAATACACAAAGATAGGAAGAACAAGAAATTGCATTTGTCTCAGGAGACTTATATCAATAAGGTGTTGGAAATTTTTAACATGCAAGATTCAAAACTGGTGAGTACACCTATGGCTAGATACTTCAAATTAAGAAAAGATCAGTGTCCTTCATCACATGAGGAGGTTAAATGCATGACACGAGTACTATATGCTTCATCAATTAGGAGTTTCATGTATGCTATGGTTTGTACCAGACCAGACATTACACAGGAAGTGTGAGTTGTGAGTAGATTTATGGTCAATCAAGGTAAAGAGCATTAGAAAGCAGACCAATGGATTCTCAGGTATTTTAGAGGGACATCTAGCATGTAGTTATGTTATGGAGGTTAATATATTACTTTATGTGGCTATGTTAATTTGGATATGGCTAGAGATCTAGATGGTAGAAAGAGCACTCTGGATATATTTTCACAGTAGGTGGAATGACAGCTTAGCTGGATTTTGGGATTGCAGAAGGTTGTGGCTTTGTCTACTACAGAGGTAGAGTATGTTACAGCCTACACACGGCTAGAAAAAAGATGATATGGATGAGAAGTTTCATAGAAGAGTTGGGAAAGGAATAAGATGATTGCAAATTTTTTAGTGAGAGTCGAGTGTATTTCATTTTGTAGAGAACTCAGTGTTTCATTCTAGAAAAACACATTCAATTGAGGCATCACTTCATACGGCAGGTATTGGAGGATGGGCAGTTGAAACTGGATAAGATTCATACGAGTGAAAACCCTACGGATATGCTAACAAAGCCATTAGGAAAAGAGAAGTTGGAGCTACACTCCACTTCTGTTGGTCTTCAAGTTTGAGACTTGAAGAGGAAGAAACAAAGCTAAGGAAAGTATCCAAGAATGATGTTGTACAGGTATAGTGTAGTAATTTATCTCCAAGTGAGATATTGTTGAGTTATGAATCTCAACTACTTCATATTAGCATGCTATATCAAACTTACGAGAAAGAATAAGTAATCTGATATTGGTTATGGAGAAACCGGAATCGAGTCACCTATCACTGACATCGATCGGTAAGGAGCAACTAGCATTGGTTATGGCTAACCAACGTCGGTTACCTTTGCGTGGGTGTTTTATTTAACTCATAGGAATCAGATCTAATTTTAGCATTAAAGCAGATCTATTGATTATAATTACATGGCTAAGTGCCCTAAGTTTGTATATGCCTATATAAGCATAAAAGCCATGGTTTAGAAGTACTAGGATTGGAAGAGTGAATTATTATTTTGAAATAATTTTGAGAAGGATAATTCTTGGATCATAGATTGTCGTGATCTGTTGTCGAGTATGTTTGACTTAGAGGGATTTGAAGAATCGTTTAGAGGTTTTATCTCCCATCCTAAGCCAACGAATTCTTGAACGTATTTGCAGCACCACGGGTTGAGTGAGATTCAATGAGCTTAAGTTATTGGGGCCATTCGATCCAATACTCAACCAATGACATTTAAAGACCAAGCTTGGTTCACCCGGTCGAAATGCTTTGTCGATCACCATCCAATCACATTTAAGGTTGTTTGGCGGGGGGCCCATTAACGCCCGCTAAAACACACACTAATACAACACTGAAAAACTTAGATAATTTTTTTTTACTTTCTTGGAGTTTTACATGACACAACAAGAGGTCACAATGGCTACCACTAACTCACGATAGGCTTGACACAACACTGATCACCAAAGTATAAGGAAATCTACGATACTCGACATGAAACTGTTCACTTCCCATTTTGATAGAACATCACATACAAGTCCAACCACAGAACACACGTTTAGGGGCATCCCACGATGAAATTATTTTAAGGTTTCTTGTTTACTAAAACGTCTCTTAATTCTTAACTTACGTTCTTATAAGATTCATGTAATGATTCGCACAATTCTTTTCACAAGGGAGAACTTCTTTCTTTAATACTATCGACTAATTAGCTTAAGACCAAGTTTTCTAAAAGAGGATCATCAATTATATGTCGATAACTTGCTTAATTTGTTTGATTTAAAAGGAACATTTTCCATTTCTCACAAGGTTAAATAATCTTGCACAAGCCACTAAATTTTTTTCACACCCCTATTGCTCAGGTTATAAGTACAAGCTCCAATTGAGGTAAAGTACCATTTTAGAGTTCGAACAAATAATCTTCTTTGCTAAAGGATCTAAAGTTTAACATTACTTAAGAAAGGTCACAATGAATCAAGGCAAGGGTTAAGGGGGAAAACATTTCAAAAGAATTCAGCTTCGGGTCCCATGGGTTATTACTCAGTCTTTTATTGAGGCTAAGAATTTATCACGATTATTTAAAAGTTTTATTTAGACTTTTCTTGATTAATTTTGCCAAGGGTAAACCATTTACATTTCAATGATTGAGAGAGAGATCGAAGGGTTTCTTAATAAATTTCCTCCTACTTATACAACCTTATTTTCTTCCAAAAACTAATCATTGATTTCACCATAAGACCATTTACGAGTTCACCATAAAAGGATAATGTTGATTTGTTTAGTTTGGGGAGGGGGAAACACAAGGTATATATGTATTTATTATAAAAGATAGTTTCCTCTTTGGACGTTTAAGGCTCAATTGTTATCAAGAAGATCATAACTACATTATCCTTTTTTTAATACATTTATAAGTATTACTAACCCACTTTAATATGCCTAGGTTTACATTTATGCCATGACCTAGAGGGAGCTATTACACAAAGTTTTAACTCAAAGATACATTTATCATTACCCTGTTTGTGAAACTATACATGGTTACACATTTTATCCAACACGACAAACAAAAATTTAGAGTCTCTCAACAAAATAAAGCACACATGAACAAACGAGCTTCGAAGCAACACCGATGCAACTCTCCCTTTTTTTACTCATGAAGGCCATCTGCACATTTATAGCTTGAGTCAGTTCGCGAGAACTGAGCATGATAAAAACTACACATAGGAATCATATGCTACCATTAACAATATCATGAAATGAACCTTTTATTAAATGGAATAGTGCTAAGCTCTAACCCACTAACAACTTATTTAATCATGCTAGAAGATTTACTATTTCAAATTAAGAAGGAAACCATAAAAATCTGTTATGAATCACACATTACGAATCCGGCACTATGATAATTCTTCACCGGGAACTCCTCGTGCTATGATTATTTACTAATGCACAGCCTTTAGTTTGGTGGATGTAATCTGGAAATAAAACAACAACCGAACACAAGAATACCATTGACTATGATAAGACGGAATGATGACAAATCTGAAATATCAAAGTAAATTATAATATTAACATGAAATTGTTACAATCTCACCCATGAGGTACTTCAACAAGACTATGGGAGAAACTTTACAATTACGCCTCTTGATGGCTTCTTCAACACACCTTTAACTGATGGCTTCCTTTGCACACTTCCTACAATATTTCTCACTACTTCTTTCTATGCTAAATGAGGGGGTAGCCTCTCTATTTATAGAACTTCCAGGCTTATCCATCTTATCTCTAAGATAGGATAAGAAATCCACTCTGACGAATCATATTCCATACCTTAACTCTTATCTGTACATGTAGGCTTATCTCTTAAGATAAGATAAACCTTATCATTTTACATGGGTTCCACATTTTTAGACTTTTTACAAATAAAATACACAAAATATTTATGACCTCACTCCTTGTCCTTATTACCAATATAATATTTCTAATTCCTAATCATGTAGACCCTACTTCTCTAATTACCCAAACTTTGACATTTTAACATTACCGACCACTTACGACAAATATTTACTTTTTACAACATTCCTATTGTACTTTGACTATTACCGTACTCCACATTATTGGCGACACCGTACTGACGGTGCCGTTATCTTCTATCAAACGCTACTACTAATTATACTTAACAACATCCTATTCCTAATACATACATTAATGAAATAGAAATTATGGAGGAAAATTTTAGTGTCGACATCTTCCCCCTTCCTAGCTTCTACTCCGTCCTCGGAGTAGACTATTCTGGTGCTTGGAAAATCTTCAACTTGTCGTGGTTGACCCATTTCATAATGGGAGTGCCATCCAATTCCTCCAGTCGGTACGTACCATTTTCATGCACAGCTACTATTTTGTAGGGCCCCATCCATTTTGGAAGAAATTTCCTTTGTCTTTTTTTTTTTTTTTTGTATCTGGAATCATATACTAGAACCAAGTCATTCACATGAAATGGAGACCATCGGATCTTTTGATCAAAGTATTCCTTCTGCTTCATTTTCTTCTTATGGCTTGTATCATTTGCTATTTCCCTCATTTCCTCTAGCAAATGAAGATGTACCAACCTTTCTTTTACTGAATCACTTTCATCCATCCTTTCATTTTTCATAACTCTCACAGTGGGAATATCAAACTCAATAGGAAGAACTAGATCAATGCCATAGGCCAACTGAAATGGGGAGTATCCTGTTGCTGACTTTGATGTTGCCCTATATGCCCACAATGCTGCATGAATCCTTTTATCCCATTTATGTACCTGTAAGGCTGCATCTTTTGCTAGAATTTGACACAAAGACAAAAATTTGTTCGCTCCACTGTCCATTTGTGCTTGGCTTGTATGTTGTTGCCTTCCTGTGCTTAATAGAAAACTTATTGACTAGGGCTTCTACCACCTCATTAATGAAGTGGTTTCCTTGATCTGTTACAATTTCTAATGGACAACCAAATCTGGTGACAATGCGTTCATATATGAACCTTGCCACTTCATCCATGAAGTTGTTTTCAATGGCCTAGCTTCAACCCACTTGGTTAAATAATCTGTGGCAACTACAATATACTTATTTTGACGTGATGTAGTTGGAAGTGGACCTACAATGTCTATTCCCCATTTTTCAAAGGGACCAAGGGGAAGAATAGGACATAATGGAGCTGATGAAGTCTTACGGTTACCATGTGTTTGACAAATATCACATGTCTTACAATAATTTTAATAATCTTTAAAAAGAGTGGGCGGTGATAACTGCAACCAAGATCCTTCTTGCTGTAAGTTGTCCAGAGAAGTGCCCTCCACATGTACCATTGTGGAATTCTTCTAGCAGCTCCTTTCCTTGATCACGTCCAACTGCCCTCTTGTACTGTCCATCAGGTCCTATTCGAAATAATGCTCCATGCAGAATAGAATATGGACGACTGGCTTGAGTAATCTTTCTCTTAGTCTTTGCATTGGCACCATCAGGAAACTTGAATTCATTCGAGATAATTCCAAATATCTATGTATTCACTAAGGATTGTGTCAAGGAGAACAATGCTTTGCATCGGAAAATCATCATCATCACAAGATGATCATAAACCATCATAGGCTCGAGAGAGTGCATCTGCATTGACATGCTTCTTTCCTGGCCTATCTATAATATCAAATTCAAATTCTTGTAGCAAAATTATCCATCTGCTATCCTCCCCGATGGATTAGGCTTATTGACAATATATTTGAGCTCGATGACCCATTCAACTATAAATTTCTGCCCTAGCAAGTAATTTTTAAACTTTTTTACAAAAAATGATAGCGAGAGCCTCTTTTTCGATTCTGATATAGTTTACCTCAGCACTGCTCATTTGTTTGCTCCCAAAGTAAATTGGATGTTCATTCCCATTTTCATCCTTTTGGCTCAAAGTACTACCTAGTGCTGCATCTGAGGCATCAGTGTACACAATGAATGGCTTGCTCCAACTGGATTCTTCAAAATAGGTGAAGACACTAGGGCTTCCTTGATTGTCCAAAAGCTTCATGCGCCTTGTTTCTGGTTCATAAGCAACATCCTTCTTCAAGAAGCTGGGTTAGTGGTCAGCAATCTTTGAGAAATTCTTGATGAACCTTCTATAGTAACCCACATGGCCTAAAAATGATCTCAACTTACTTCTATTCATAGGAAATGGTAAATCTTTGATTTTTGAAACTTTATCAGGATCAGTACTAATACCATCTCTGGATACAACATGCCCTAACAAAACGCCTTTAGAACATCCAAAGACACACTTTGTAGGGTTTAGTGAGGCTTGTGCTTCATCTAACCTTTGAAATGTTGTCTCCATCTGGTGCAGGTGGTCCAACTTGCTCCCATAGATGTAAAAATCATCCAGAAATACTCTGATGAAGGTCCCAATGTAGGGTTCGAACACCCTATTCATCAAACGCTGGAATGTTTTGGAGCATTACACAACCCAAAAGGCATAACTCTATAAGCAAACGTTCCCCAAGGAGTGGTGAACGTGGTCTTCAGCTGATCTTTCTCTGCTATACGAACTTGGTTGTAGCCGCTATATCCATCAGCAAAACTATAGCACTCCTGGCCAGCTACTTCATCCAAGATCTGATCTAAAAATGGAAGAGGGTAATGATCCTTCTTTGTTGCCTTATTGAGCTTCCTGTAATCAACACAAATGCGTAGCTTCCCATTCTTTTTTATTGAGATCACAATGGGAGAAACCCATTCTGAATTCTCCACAACAAATATGAATCCTGCATCAAGCAACTTATCTATTTCTTCTTTTACAGTCTTGGAAAAATTAGGATTCATTCTATATGGCATTTGCTTTATAGGCTTAGCACCATCTACCAGCTCAATACAATGTTCTACCCAACTTACTTGACGGAGTTCCTTGTAATCAAAAGTGAATAGGTGTATGTACCTTCGAAAGAGCTGGAGGTAGGATTCCTTCTCACTCTCCATCACAGCATCACCAATCTTTATTTGTTGGAGATGATCATCAACTTCTTCTTCAGATAATTTTATGGGGTCATGAGTTGGTGTGGTGCGGGATATCCATGACTGAAACATCCACCTCGCTTTCTTCATCTTCAGTGTCCACTTCACTGGTACTAGAGTAATCAGAGGATGTCCAATCATCAGTTTCATCACTTGAATCCACAGGTTCTACTTTATGATGTCGAGGGATCACGTTTATCTTCACCCTCTCTCTACCACGTCCAAGTGTCATGAAACCTTCATTCCAGTAGTTTCTTGCATGAACTCTCCTTAGCCATGGTCTTCCCAGTAACATTGGGTACACAACAGTACCATTTTTCATCACCTGAAAGTCTACCACACATACAACACCCATAACAGATATTGCCACATTTGAAACTACACCTTCTGGTTTAGTTTTTCCCTTATTTAATGACCTTAACATAAGTGTTGAAGGGCGATCAATTTTTAAACCCAACATATTCATTACAGACTCGGTCATTACATTAACTGCAGCACCTCCATCAACTAAGACATCATGAATTGAAATACCATTACATAATACCTCAGCTTGTGGAGCATAGGGATCTGCCTCTGCCTCCAAAACAGGGACCTCAACCTCCTTCCTTCTTCGAGCATTGAGTCCACCTCACAACTCCCGCCTCTTCTCAGAAGACATAGCCAAGAGTTGACCATATGTAATATTTGCAGGCCTTTTGGACAGATCTTCCAAGATGGAGTATGGTCCTTGCCCCTGTGAAATCAGAAAATCCTGCACACCCAACTTTCTTCTCCTATGTTTCTTACTAGTTTCTCCTTTCATCTTCTTAGGATCAGTTCCATCTTGATTATCTTTTTCTTTCTTTCTTTTTTTTACAAACACATCTACTTCATTATTTCTACTCTTATCTACTACATCAAGAGAATTCACGGTGTTTTTCCTTTATCATTATCTCTTATACCGAGATGTAGAAGCTCTATTTGGATAATTATACTTATAATGACCCTTTTATAACAACCATAACAAACAACTTGAAAATATTTCTTTTTGGACCTCTATCTCCTCCCCGAGAACTAAATTCCTTTCCTTGAAGAAGATTAATAGTTAAGCGACCCATCTTTTGAGCAAATCTTCATACTCGGTAGATGTACTAGGAGAAATATTTGTGCTCACCGAGAGTGGTTGTGGAGTCTGGACCAAAGTGCCGGTGTAGGCTCTACTTTAGCAACAATTTCTTTGGGCTCCTCTTCCATGCTTTCTTCTTGCCTTCTTGCATCTCCTTTGCTTGTTCAATGGTAGGCTGGGCGGTCATACTTCACTCGTTGTCTGATCTCGGCTTCATCCCAAGAATGAAGTGCTTACAGAGGAGATTATCCACGCCATTCATCAACCCATCCACTAGTCCTTCCTTCCGGATCTGAGCATCGAGCTTCCTCCTTAGCTCTAGAACACGAGCATGATAATCCCTTATCTTCTCCTTCTCTCCTTGGGATAGCTTTGTGATCTCGATCATGAGATCTCGCATATTTCATTGTTCACCAAATTCTTCAAGAAAACTTTCGGTTAATAAATCCCATGAATTTTTCACATTATCACCTAGTGTTTCAAACCACCTAAGTGTTGAACCATCCAAAAAGGTAGGAAAAAATTCAGTCCATTGTTCCCTTCTTATAAGGCCATTACAAATACAAGATCGTTTAAACTCTTGAATGAAAGAAGAAGCATCTTCATTAGATTGAGCTGAAAAAAAGGAATCTTTCCCATTTTCAAAAGTAACCACTTTGAAATACCAACCCACAAGTACAATTAACAAGACTTATGTGCACAAATAATTGGAATCACTATACTAGAAAGTGACTTTACACCTTTCTACAGTAAAATAGAAATGACCATGGTAAACTATGGTAAAACTTGACTTACTATGGTAAAAACTGACTTTACTGTGGTAAACACTATTCACGGTAAAAAGTGAAGTTATTGCGGTAAATACTATTCACAGAAAAGTAACTTTACTTTGCATGTAATTACTATTCCCAGCAAAAAGGACTTTACCAAGGTAACTACTATTCATGGCAAAAATGACTTTAACATGGTAACTACTATTCACGGTAAAAATGACTTTACCATGGTAACTACTATGCACAGTAAAAACAAGGTTACCCTCCAATTAATTTTTGCCTAAGTGGGAATATCTCTCCAAAAAATCCACCAACGAGGAATGGTCCCTAAGAACGGAACCAAAATGTCATCACCAATCCGGCACTATGATAATTCTTCACCGGGAACTCCTCGTGCTATGATTATTTACTAATGCACAGCCTTTAGTTTGGTGGATGTAATCTGGAAACAAAACAACAACCGAACACAAGAATACCATTGACTATGATAAGACGGAATGATGACAAATCTGAAATATCAAAGTAAATTATAATATTAACATGAAATTGTTACAATCTCACCCATGAGGTACTTCAACAAGACTATGGGAGAAACTTTACAATTACGCCTCTTGATGGCTTCTTCAACACACCTTTAACTGATGGCTTCCTTTGCACACTTCCTACAATATTTCTCACTACTTCTTTCTATGCTAAATGAGGGGGGTAGCCTCTCTATCCATCTTATCTCTAAGATAGGATAAGAAATCCACTCTGACGAATCATATTCCATACCTTAACTCTTATCTGTACATGTAGGCTTATCTGTTAAGATAAGATAAACCTTATCATTTTACATGGGTTCCACATTTTTAGACTTTTTACAAATAAAATACACAAAATATTTATGACCTCACTCCTTGTCCTTATTACCAATATAATATTTCTAATTCCTAATCATGTAGACCCTACTTCTCTAATTACCCAAACTTTGACATTTTAACATTACCGGACCACTTACGACAAATATTTACTTTTTACAACATTCCTATTGTACTTTGATGTTATTATACCGTACTCCACATTATTGGCGACACCGTACTGATGACGCCGTTATCTTCTATCAAACGCTACTACTAATTATACTTAACAACATCCTATTCCTAATACATACATTAATGAAATAGAAATTATGGAGGAAAATTTTAGTGTCGACGAACATTGTTTCTAAACCAACAAAGAGACTACTATCATTCTAGTAGGGATCAAAGACCCAATGAGTTTGAAACAGAGAGAAGAGTGTATTGGGATTTCAATTGTGTAACCATATAGATTACATGATTGAAATCCAATACTCAACATCAATCAACATTCCTTTAAATAAGTCATAAGATTTAATAGATTTAAGGTTAGAAATTTAACATCACCTACTAACCACTAATTGCCCCTTTCAAAGGAAAATTTACCCCACAACATGTCTACACCAAATTTCTTGCAAGGAACATACAGAGTAAGTTATAACAGAAAGTTTCAAACATAAGATCATCTTACCATGTTATGTAAAATAGTCAAAGATACGATAAAAGAAAGAACACATACTTAGTAACTCAAACAACTAAAATGAATCTAATGCCACCGTCTTACCAAGATTTAATATATAGTCCAATCAATTAAATTACCCTTAAACTTATATCAATAAAATTTAAGCGAACCATCACAAAGGAACTATTATGATGATGTTAAACGAATTGCACTTAGGAATATCTTCCACAGTAGATAACAAACAAAAATCCTAAGCTTCCTTAGTTTATTACAACAACCTCGTTTGAGACAAGTACCTTAAACAACTAGAAACACAAATTCATATATTAAACAATTAAAACCCTCTATCCTAATTTTTTGAATAAAAGCATATTCTTTTATCTCGCCACTCCTAAGTACCTCCCTCTCTCGATCCGGAATATAATAATTAACCAAAATATTAACCCAGGTGAAACTTTCTTTGGTCACATCAAATAATAATAAGTATAAATAGTACAATCACCAAAGTCATCTCAAAAGTAAAACTACCCTCCATCATCACATACAAATCATGATTCTTCCTATTCATAACAGTGGAGGGGTAACCACCCCTATCCAACCTACTAGGTAAAGGAATGCCTTAAGTTATCACAAGATGGCAACAATGATTCCCGACCATTACAATAAATGAAAGAAGGTACCACCTAAACTCCTTTCGTAATAGTCAAGACTTTACATTATCCAAAATTCTTTTTTTTCTACCACGAAAGGGTAAGGCATCGGCCAGAAAGAGGCATCCTTCTCATTAAGATTCATGCAGCCAAGTTGGCTAGGCCCTCTTTATCTCATAGATACGAATGCATCTAACACACTAGCTTTAACCCGAGCCCCACAAACGGATAAGGGTCATATTTTTATTTATTTATTTATTTAAAACAATCATAAGCTAAGCCCCTACTTCGAAATGACCACAAGGTCAGAGAACGAAACTACAACAATCGAAGCTAGTGAGGGAGCCAGGGATTGCTCATTTCAGTTTGTAAACCAGGAGCATGCACATCACATGGTAAATAAAAGAAATTGCTCTACCAATAGCTAAAATTAAACCAGGTTTGGACCAAGGGCTCGAAGTATCGCCAACAAGGGAGCCAATATTTTGAATGGTTAATCATAATAATGAAACACCGACACCTAGAAGAGGGTAAATATTCCCTAGTCAGTCAAAAATAAAAGCATACTCTAGAGTTCGGAAACACACTATTTGAGTCAAAGTTTTGTCTATCAACCACCAATACCCAGATCACTAAAGTGAGGGAACAAAACTAACAATCTCGTATCTTCCCTTTCCCATTCCAAGAATACCCCGCAACCAATGGAACACAACCAAAAGAAGAAATAACAAGATCTCAAGTACAAATTCATGTGCAATCCCTAAATATCAAGGAAACTTATTTAAAACCATCAAAGGGAATAGGGAGAAATCAACAACATAACAACCATATAGTTCTAAGAAAACTACCATTTCAGCAAGAAAAAGTAATTCATTTCATGGTATGGTTAAAGGTAGTATAAAAGTCAGGTGGTAGTATTATCATGCCTGTAATGAGCTCCAACACTTGCAACCAATTTCAACCAGGGCATGCAAAGGAAAGGCGGACCATTCTTCCCCAAATCTGCCAGGTGGGTGCCCAAACCTCATTCACATCCATGCTAGGCACAGGCAGGGAGCTCCATTTCACCAGTGGCCTCTGATTGAAAGGACTGAGGTCTCATGGACTGCCATAGCAGCAATAAAAACACAAAACGGATTTAGTGGAGGAAGAAACACAAGGCGTGAGATTTGTTGATAAAATGCCTCAAAAAGATGAGGTCTCCAACACCACTAACACGCAACCAGCACTGGAGAAGGACGTTATAGGCTCGTAAACAAGAACCGGGCGGAGCACGGGGGACAAATGATCCAAATGAAAGCGACCAAAGAAGCGACAAGGAAGGAGGACGCTTCAACAGAAGCACTCATGCGGTCAGAGGAGAAGGCAAGCAGGAGGTTGTTTACCATCCAAACGCATTTCCTTGTAAATTTTCAACGCCTCTTTTCTTAACAGAAACCCAATCAACGAGAAACCAGGGCTTAAATAGTCCATGCGGCCCTGTTGCTTTCAGGTATTGATGCACAATTTACATGCCAAGCACTTGCTCCCCCATTAGCAGGCATATCTGTCAACATTGAAACAACCAATCCCCTGAAATCTTCTGAACTGCAATAGACCACGCAGCCAGTATCAAAATGGCGTTTCAAACCACCAAAAGAAAGTGTGCCAAGCACGTCTAGAAAGGAGTTAAAAGGCTTTTTTTTCTCAGCGACGTACCGGGCAGGTTTTTAATTACCATTAATGGTCAGCAGATCAAATAAAACAAAAGGGTAGTTTATACGGCCAGGGAGGATTGAAATGGTGGAGTGTCTTCAAAGTTGCAAGGTGGGTGGATGCCTCCACTAAACTCACCAATAAATTGCTATAATAACAAAGCATGCAAGGACGAGGAGAAAACATTAAACATTTAACATGAATTGCAAGAGGAATTGCATAAATAATTATACCTTTATTAACAATGTTCCACTTGGCAGAAATTAAAGCATTCGTCAGTGATTACGGTAGATACTTTTCTGTTTTTCATCTAATGAAATTGAAGTTAATTGAAGAGAAAAGTAATGCGGGCAACGTCATCAAAACTAGTTATAAAAACACTCAGAAGCATTCAGAGGGGATTAAATGAAAGCAGTGTCGTTTCTACGCAACGGTTGGCTACCAAAGTTGCCGTCTTTCCAAATAACTACAAAATGAATAAAAACATTAACTAGATACCATTGATTTACCGGTTTGACCATATTGCTAATTCGTCCATTTAAAAGTAGATCCATCCATCCAAGTATTACCAGAAGTATACTGTTGATGTTTAGCAATTAATATTATTGATAGTTTGACCATATTACAAATTCATGGCTATAAAAGCAGCGGGATATCACTCATATTTCCATCCATCCAAGTATTATCTGACAATTACTGTGGGTGCTTAGCAATTAATATACTGATATTGAGTCTGCACTGCACAGCAGCCATTAATTATTATTGAGGCTCTTGCCATGGATATTTTACAGTCCATTCCTCCGGCCATTCTCGCCTTGTCCACTGTCACAGTTGCTTCTGTAATATTTGTGATTGTAACCAAGATTTTCAACAATGGAAGTAGTGGATCCAAAAACCTTCCTCCTGGAAACCTGGGGCTGCCTGTGATAGGAGAGACCATTGGATTCTTGAATGCATTGAAAGTTGATCGGTGCGACAAGTGGGTTGCAGACAAGGTTGCCAAATATGGCCCTGTCTTCAAAACCTCCTTGATGGGCTGCCCCACCGCCGTCCTTACTGGCCAAGCGGGCAACCGATTTCTCCTCCAGAATGACTACAACACCATCCTCAACAAGCAGCCCACCACTTTTGCGAGGATTTTTGGATCTAAAAATATTAATGAGCTTTTGCAGATGAGCACAAGAGGATCAGAAATGCCATCATGACATTCATGAAGCCGGAGGCCCTGCAGAAATGTGTGGGGAGGATGGAGGGCGTTGTTAAGGAACATTTTGCTGAGCATTGGGAAGGGAGAGACACTGTTTCTGCTTATCCCTTGATGAAGCAGCTCACTTTCCAAGTTGCTTCTGATCTGCTTTTCGGTTTGAAGGATCCCAAAGAGAGGCAGATTCTGAGCACAGAATCCATCACACTGGTGAAGGCTATCTGGTCTGTTCCCTTGAATTTGCCCGGAACCACTTTCAACAAGGGCTTAAAAGCTCGTGGTCGTGTTGTTAAGAGACTCTCTTCCTTGATTAAGTTGAGGAGGAGAGAAATAGCAGAGGGAAAGGCTGCCCCTGACAAAGATTTAATGTCATGGTTGATGACTATGAAGGATGAAAGTGACAATTCCCTTACAGAGATGGAGATCATTGATAACTTGATCGTGCTCATGATAGGCGGCCATGACACCACTGCTGTTCTTCTAACTCAGCTCGTCAGGATGTTGTGTTTACATCCCCATGTCTACAAAAGAGTACTGCAAGGTATGAATATGTAGTTTCATTCAATTCATTTTAAATTAGTTGTCCACCATTCTAGGTAGTTCTAAATTTTGATGTTATTACATTCCACAGAACAAACAGAGGTTCTCGCAGGAAAGCACCCCGATGAACCATTAGCATGGGAGGACGTTAAAAAAATGGAGTACACACACAAGGTTGTTAATGAAACACTGCGCATGGTACCCCCAGTTTTTGGTGGATTCAGGGTCACAGTTCAAGATGTACAGTATAAGGGCTATACCATTCCCAAAGGCTGGCAGGTAACTTATTCTCCTTCGAACAATAAATGGCTTTTCCATTCCTTTATCAATTATTATGATTGAACAGAATATCTTAACTAAAATCTTTATCTGATCACAGCTATTTTGGGAGACTAGTACCGCACATTATAATGGAGATGTTTACAAGGAGCCGAATACATTTGATCCGAGTCATTTCGATGAGAAAACTCCACCGTATACTTTCATACCATTTGGAGGAGGAGCCAGACTTTGTCCTGGTTTTGAGTTTGTAAAACTGCAGGCACTCATATTTGTGCATCATTTGGTATCTAAATACGAATGGTCAATGATGATACCTGATGAGAAAATGACTTGTGAACCTCTTCCTGTTCCAAGCAAAGGATTACCAATCAGGCTTCAACTGAGGAGCAACTGACCATGTCACCTTTGTTTGGTTTCATGGTTGTCACACACTGCATAATTCTTCATTTGGGTCTCTAATTTCTTTTTGTTTTACTAATCGTCTCCCACCGAAACATGGGTGGTAATTTCGACTTCCAATAAAACAATTGTGATCTTACTGTTATCGTTTTGTAAAGTTTATAATGGTACTTTATTTTATTTTAATTAAATATACTTGTTTCAGCAGACAGCCATCAACTATTTCAATATAGAATTTTTATAATTCTATATTGATTAACAATTCAATCAGCTCCTCCAACAAATTCGTGATGTTTGCATTTTTTTAAGTTTGAAGTACAATTTAGTTGTGTAGTTGCGTAGACTCTCCAAAACAAAATTTTTAAAATGTTGTAAAAAAATTAGATTAAAAATTCAATGTATGCATAACATATTACATTGTATGTTTCCTATTAAACAAATGTGATGGTTCAATGAATATTAAATTTAATGAGTAAACTTCAATATTTTCAATTATATTTATAGTTACTTTTTTTTTTTTATAAATATATTTATCAATATGTTATTGAAAAAAATTATTAAATTTTTTTGTATGTTTTAAAAAAATATATACAATTTTAAAATTGTAAATCTTTAATATATATTATTTCTTGTGGTATAATTAAATACTTTTTAAATTTCATTAAATTAGTTGTAAGAGTATTTACTTCAAGTACTTTAATCATCAATGTCTCTCCACTCTTGTTACGTGAGAATAATTCTTATTATTGTTCTCAATATTGCAATGGTTATATTCCTACAATATAAAAGAGAGATAAGTTAGTTATATATATATATATATATATATATATATATATATATATATATATGGTAAGATATAAAGTCTTTATTATCAAATGAGATGCGGGAGTCCACAAATTTTCTCTCTAATTATTAAGGGTGGGGAATGTTATAAGAAACCCTAGCATTTTTAACTATTATAGTATTCCATACATTTATTCACTCTAAAATGTTTTAGGATTAGTTTAATAACTAATTTGATTATGTTTAGTTTTTTATTTTGGTTTTACAAAATTTTATATAAAGTTTTTAAATTTTTAAAATTCCTTTTATTATTGTGATACAAGGTATTCATAATAAGATTTTTTTCAAATAGTTTTTTTTTTTTTTTAAAAAAATATAAATATGCAAAATATTAATTATTATATGAAAAATATTATGTACCATTATATTGGCTAATGGTGCATAATATTTTTCATATGATAAATTGTAGTAACAATGATAATCTATAATTTCTTTCATGTTGCTTTCATAGTTTCATAATTCTTTCATAAAATTCTTGTAATTTCCGTGAAATCCTCTTTCAAGAAGTATTATATTTTTTTTTGTATATATTAATATTTATTTATTTTCTTTTGATGTCAAGATAGTAAAGGAGAAAGAAAATTGGAACTTATTGATCCTCAATGACATGGAGTGCCAACACGTTGTGAAGCATTGCTTCATGTTGATATCCAATATGTTTCCACCAATCCTAATAATTTCTATGCGACCATGTATTCATACAATCATACAAAATGATTTCTCTACAAACATATAATTATAATCCTTAATTCCTTACATTATGTTATAAATGTATTGAGTCATGCAGTGTATTTGTCCACCACTTTCAATGTTTTTCTTATTATTTATCCTTTTATTTTTAATTTGACATAAGGTCCTTTAAACAACAATTAAAACCACTTATCAATTAAGCAACCAAAAAAATTGAATTATGTAATTATCAATTAAAAAACAAAAAACAAAAATTGAATTATGTAATTTAAATTGTCAATGCAATTTAAACGTGAGTATCATCCATGTCGGTCATCACATATGCCCTATCGATGTCGACATTATCATGCTTGTTAATGGAAATAACCGTCTTCTTTTTATTCCCTTTTTGTTTTGAATGGCTCTATTTTTATGGACTTGGTATGCTTTGACAAGTGTAGCATGGAATCATCTCCTGCCTCTCCTAGATTATGGATAAAATCAGTTATCTTTTTCCTCATATACATGTCCTTGGATTATATATGTGAGCTCCTCATTTTTGTCTTTGTAAAATTTCCAAATACTCCTTTAGTTTTTCACTCGCAAGGATAGCTAAAGTGGAGTTATTGCTAAATTGTTATATGCCTTTTTAATTATTAGAATACTAGACAAATGGAAGTCTATACCACTTTTTTTCTTTCCCCAATATGAGCATTAAGTATGTCCTCCATAATCTTATTTACTTTCTAGTGTATTCTAAGTAGATTTTTCAATAACTTACTATGCTTTTGGATTTCATTAGAACTCTTACAATCTTTTTCTCAAGGTCAAAACTTCTACATGTTTGAAGGTCTTTCCTATCATTTAATGTTATAAATTTTTAGTTTCAAAATGGAATTACTAATTTTATGTAAGTATGAAATTTTGTCAGTTTTCTCTACTTAAATGTTTACATCTTTTTTTGTTATTTATGTTTCCACTTCTAGTTTGTTTTCATCAAACAAATAGTATGATACCACTTTATTTGAAAAGTTGGTTACAAGAAATTATATAGAAGACAACACTCAAAATAAATCCAAAATCCTTTAGTATGATATGACAGCTCCAAATTTATAATCTACAAACTTCCTACGAAAATTTTAATTCAACTTCACATCACCATCTATCGATAACATATATCAAAATTCATTGAAATATCAACACATTGAGTAATTGATTGATGGATCATAATTTGTTTGTGGTAAATTCTACACATTTTCTACACTAAATTTAAATTTCTCACCCAATTTTTGTTTCTTGTAGATATTGCATTGCTTTTGTGGAGAGCACTATTACGATAAGTATGTCAAATGTGTTACACTACATATTGCACATAATTTCATTAAAAACTATATTAAAGAGATGTGGCCTAGTGGACAACAATTTTTTTCTCACAAATTAAGGTCTCTTCAAACTATTTAAGGGTATCTTCAAATTGATTATCTGATCTATTCTAGTTGGGTGCACTTTATTTTAAAGAATGTGGTTATGAAATCTATAATGTCTTCATATACTAAAATTCATTTAACAAAGAGAGAACACATTTTTCCAATCATATCCCTTTTATTTTGGAGTTTCATGAATTTTATGAAAGTCCTTACGAAAAAAAGCAAGAAATTGTGTCCCTTTTATTTGATTTGTTCTTTTTTTGAAAGCAAGAAATTGTGTCCTGTATGATGAAATTGAGGAATGAAAGAAGGAAGTTGTAAATTTGTCTTTTGGAATCAATAAAGGATTGCATAACCTTCCTCAAATTGCATCATTGTATTGAATTTAATCATCTAAATGTGAGTTGTAATCTCTGTTTGAAAGAAAGAAATGTGTATGAAGGAAATGTAATACTCTATTTTGTGAAGTGCATGATTTGAAAAGAATAAAAGTTGCATTCTTGTCTTTATCATTTGATTGAAGGAATGAAACCTATTTGAAACTAGCATGAAATGAATTCATTTGTAAGGAAAGTAAAATAAGAACCATTGAGTTAATTTTGTTGTTTCCATTTTTGCTTCACGTTAAACTCTGCAACTTTTACCAGAAATGAACAGACCGAACCTGCAATCAAGAAATAACAATGAAACATTAAAATTGAACATGCTAGGTTATAAATGAATGCAATTAGACAAAATCACTTAAGGAAAAATCCTTCAAACCTTGCAAAAATGGGCTCAACCCTCTTACAGTCATTTTGCTTATCAAGAGATGTAAATTTTCAAATTGCAAATCAATCAAACAAATTGAATCTTGAAATCCTTATTAAATCCATCTAAGAACAATTCTCCATGTCTATTTGACATGTTGAGAGAGAAGAAGATCAAATTGAACAAATCTTATAAGTTAAAATTTACTAGTTTGCACCTTTGTAAAAGATCGCAGATTATTTTCTTGAAATTTACTCCTTAATATCAAAATCAAAATTTAATGATTCTTGAGTAAAGAGGACATTGAGAGCTTTCCAGAAAGTCCTCATTTTCCCAAAACCGAGCTCTCTATCAAAATTTATGGCCTTCTGAAGTTTTTCTTCATTTGGCGTCAAAAATAATAATTCTAACTATCAAAAAAAAAAATTGGGAAAAATTTCCTTGGTGGACCCGTAGGCCTGAATTTTCCCTTAGCGCTTTGGAAAAATTTTGGGAAATTTTTCCTAATTTTCCCCCATGCATGCAACCAATCAGAGGCTGCCACATGGCACCAGACACGTTGGCAGAGGGGTGGATCCTTTTTAAACTTAGCGCTTCAAAAAATTAGAAAAATTTTCCTAATTTTTCCCACCGCCCGAAACCAATCAGGATATGCCACATGGCGTCACGAGGCATTGGCGGAGGAGTGGATTCCTTTTTGTCTTTTACGTTTTCAAAAATTTTAGGAAAAATTTCTACTTTTTCCCTTCGCCTGCCGCCCCATAGCCAATCGGGAGAGCTGCCATGTGGCATCGTGAGGTGACGACGAGGCGCTAGTGAATTTTACCCTTTTCACCTTCTTCGGGTGTTAAAATTCTTTATCCCCTCTGCCTTGCTTTCCCGCGTTGGCTTAGGAGGCGCCACATGTCCCTTGCGGACATACGGACTCGTGGGAGCATGGGTGCAAAGGTGGCTTTTCGCCCCACGCGAGAAATTTCCAAAATGCCTCCTACCCGCCGATCCAACTCCTCCTTGGGGAAAAATTTCTCCCGCGTCCTATGGACCCGCCCGTGGGTAAATATTTCTCCCGCGCACTGTAGACCCGCCCCTGGGGCAAATTTTCTCCCCTGGGCCTGCAAGCCCACTCTTGGGGAAAATTTTCATCCCAAGGCCTATCGGCCCATAAATTTTGAAATACAGGAGTTAGGAGGACTTATTTAAATCATTTGAAAGGTAAGGAAATTTCCTATCCAATGGGAATGTTTTAGGAAGTTTTGAGAGTGTTTATATTGAGAATAATCAAGTTGAATCTTTTAAGCCGATTAGAGAGGGGTGTAGTGGTGAAATTACCCTCTTAACCTAATTGAACTTCTAACCCTAAATTTTAGACCTTGTGACCTCTAATAATTGTTAATAAAATAATAGTATATTCTAGTGGATTAGAATTGATCCGGAACATCTTAGTGAAAATTGTTGTCTTGTAACTTTGGTTGTAGAGTCTTTTAAACAAAATATATATATTCCATAATTTTCCTATCTAATCCTAGGTTGTTCCTTGGGTCTCAAGTGGGTTGTTTTAGCAGGCATCACACTAGGTATCAGAGTAGTGGTTCTAAAGCTTGGGCCATTGGGCACACTAGAAAACTTAAGACATGAACCTTAAATCTAGCACACTTTTAAATCTAGAAAACAACTTAGTTTAGAAATTACATATTTTAGCAAACATGGAAACTAAATAAAACTTAGAAAGATGAACTAATTCTCACCTTGGTCATGCATGAGGCATGGATGGGACGAGGGTCTTTTCACATAGACCTAAACTTACCACCACCAAATCATGTTGTAGTAGCCATCCTACCCCAGATTTTCCGAGTCTTCGAGGATGTTAATGCCACTCTACACAAAGGATTAGCAAGAGGACATGCAGCCATACATGATAGAGTCACTACCATTGAGGCTCAGTATCACCTTAACTCAAAGAGGAGCATGGAGGAAAGAACTTCCATGCAAAGTCAGCCAGAGTAGAGTCACCACAAAGGGGATAGGGTGACTAGAGTTTTGGGACATAGAGAGGTCTCGAGAGCCCTAGGCTTAGGGATGAGCATGCAAAGAGGCCTAGGGGTCACCAAACCACCATTACGACCATATCGGGAGATCCTGAAGCTATGATCCATCTCATTATTCTAGTGACATAGGTGGATTTCAGGCAGAGGCCTAGTTGGTGAGCTTGAGTGGGTGCTTCAAGCTCTATCCTTGTTCTAGCAACATGAAAGCTTGTGTTGTGATCCATCTACTGAGGGATGGAGTTGGTGTCTGGTGGCGGACAGAGGAGCAGAAGCTTCATGTTGATTCTAAGACAGTTACCTGGGAGCTCTTTGAGGATCTTTTCGGATCGAGATACTTGTCATGGAGGTTCATACAACAATGGATAGATGAGTTCCATGACCTCCAACAGGCATCTCTTACAGTGGCTGAGTATGAGAGTAGATTTCTGGATCTACTCCGGTATGTTGATCACATGCAGGATGAGCAGGTGTGGATCCACATGTTCATCTGGGGCCTGAATCTAGACATTGGAGGTGTAGTGCAGATCCATTATCCACAGACATTAGCTGAGGCATGTCGAGAAGGCCTATATAGCATAGGAGACTCGGGGAAAGACCCAGTAGGCTAGAGACGAGTCCGGAGCCACATACACCGAGATGTAGGACAAACAGATCGAGGGGGTCGCACTCTTCCTTGTGGTGGACAGGGTTCAACACAATCATCTTTTATACCACAAAGAATGAAGACCACCTTATAGACCTCCATAGAGGTTTGATGCATAGAGAGGTCGAAGTATGGGGCCTCCTCCTAGGGGTCCCATCAGGACACAGGGTGCCTAGAGATCTCACTCAGTAGGAGCTCACCAATAGAGACCTTAGTAAACCACAGCCGGATCGTCGGGTTCCACACCACAAACTTCGAGTATCGGTCGGACCTACTCCACAGGGGAGAGGATCATGCAGTTGTTTTGGTTGTGGTGTTACTGGACATTTTTGGAGAGACTACCCGCATAACCCTTATAATAAGGGTAAGACACAGATCTTAGAGCCTACTGCCGATGACATGGGGCGCGATCACACGATATCTATACAAAGTGGTTGAGAACCACAAAGTAGAGCATCAAAGCACAGTTATTGAGACTACAGGTAGCATTGGTGGCATTCCTACCTCCATTTTATTTGATTCTGGTTCTTCTAATTCTTTCATTGCACTATCACTAGTAGAGTGATGTAGGCTAGTGGTAGTTAGGCAATGTCATAGTTGGGATGTTGAGGTGGCTTCTGGAGCCAAGATCTCTATAGACTCCTTAGTTAAGGAGTGTGTGGTGGATTTGGGACCTTTCACCACTACCTCGGATCTCTATATCCTGCCTTTGGGCTCATATGGAGTCATCTTGGGTATGGATTGGTTTTCTACACACAGGGCCAGTATGGATTGTTACCACAAGATTATATCTTGTGCGGATGATTTGGGAGTTGAGTCGGTGATTTCAGGGGTCAAGAGACCTATTTCTATTCACACCATCTCTGTTATGCAGCTTAAGCAGTGTGTTTGATGGGGTTGTAAGATGTTTGTTGTCACGATTAGTGATGATTAGAGAGGATGGGTCTTATGGACCATCGATAGATGATCATCCCATTTTGAGAGAGTTTACAGATGTCTTTCCAAGGGAGCTACCGGGGTACAAGCCCCACGTGAGATTGACTTCCATATAGATCTTGTTCCGAGAGCAAAGCCTATCTCATGAGCACCTTACCGGATGACTACCCTTGAGCTCTGCAAGCTCAAGTTACAGATTGAGGGCCTTCTAGAGAAGGGCCTAATTGGCCTAGTGTGTCCCCTTAGGGTGCACCATGTGATCTTTATAAAGAAGAAGAATGGATCCTTACGATTTTTATTGATTACCACCACTAAATAAGGTAACAATCAAGGCTACCATCACCGAGGATTTCGGAGGTGGACAAAGTGGTACCTTTTAGTTTGACGAATACCCCGCAGTGTTTATGAGTTTGATGAACGGGGTATTTAGGACCTTCGTGCTCATCTTCCTTGATGAAATTTTGATTTACTCACGTACACGTGAGGAGCACAAGGGCACCTTCACCAAGTTATTCAAGTGTCTTCGGGAGCAAAGAACTTTACGAGAACTATGAGAAGTGTGTATTCATTTAGATGGAGGTGCGATATTTGGCTCATATCATTTCTGGGGAAGGTATCATTGTCGATCCTTCCAAGATTAGAGCTATCATGGATTGGCCAGCACCCACTACTATGACTGAGGTGTGCAGCTTCATGGGATTAGCAGGTTACTACAGAGATTTGTTCAGGACTTCTCTCGGATTACGCACCCATCACTTCCCTTTAGAGGAAAGGGAAGAAGTTTGTTTGGTCGGACAAGTACAAGTAGGCCTTTAGTACACTAAAGGAATGTCTCACTACATCACCTATTCTTGCAGTGTCGGATCCACAGGGTGAGTTTTTGTTTACACTAATGCTTCTTTAGCAAGGCTTAGAGGTGTGTTAATGCAGGAGGGAAGAGTAGTGGCTTTTGAATCTCTCAAACTCAAAGATTACGAGCTTAATTATGTAACTCATGATCTTGAGCTTGCGGCAGTTGTGCACGCTTTGGTTTGATGGAGGCACTTTTTGCTTAGTTAGAGATTCACACTCAGGACAGATCACCCGAGTCTTCACCATCTCTTCACGTAACCCAATCTCAATGCTTGTTAGGCGGCATTGGATGGAGTTTCTTTTTTAGTATGATATGGAGATAGATCATGTGAAGGGGAAGGATAATGTGGTGGTAGAATCTCTCGGCGAGATGGAGACATGTGGCTATGGCCACCTCGGTGAGCATAGATTTACGAGAGCAGGATTCTTCAAAGTGACTTCCTCTTGACATCTTCTACATTGCGGTTCAAGCGAGATCGAGTTTGAGATACCCCTCAAGGGGAAGTTTGATGGTTTTTCTTTAGAGGTAGATGGTCTTCTTAGGTACGAGGGCGGGATTTATGTTCCCGGAGATGGAGGCTTGAGGCGGGACATCTTGGTAGAGGCACATCGTGCACCTTATTCAACCCATCCTAGGGTGAAGAAGATGCATGCCACCTTGAGATAGTTGTATCATTGGAGAGGACTTCATAGAGACGTGGCTCAGTTTGTGTCACGATGTTTAGAGTGACAGAAATTAAAGGTTTAACATCAGCATCCAGCTGGCCTTCTCTTTCCTAATGCTATATCAAGTGGAAATGGGACACCATTTCCATGGAATTCATTGTTGGCTACCGATGTATAGATATCACCACGATCGTGGTCACGGTTGATAAATTGATAAAAGTGGCTCACTTTTCTCCGGTGAAGACCACTTATATAGCTAGTGTAGTGGCACGGGTATATTTAGATGATATTTTTAGGTTTCACAAGATTCCACTGAAGATTATTTGTGACCACGATCCTTTGTATACTTCCCATTTTTGGAATACCATGCAGCATGCCCTCGAGATGAAGATCAACTTTAGCATAGCATATCACCCCGAGACAGGATGGATGCCAGACTGAACGGGTGAATCAGATTTTACAGGGACATGCTCGGATGTATGTGATGGATCGTAGTCTAGATGGGAAGAGTACATGTACTTGGTGGAGTTTTCCTACAATAATATTTTTCAGAGTTCTATAGGCATGGCTCCTTTTTAGGCTTTGTATGGTAGAGAGTGTGGGACACCTCTTAAGCTGGGACAAAGTTAGAGGACGGGGTTTCCCTTGACCAGCTTTGTTGCAGGCATGGAGCAGCAGGTGGTTTTGATCGGAGCAGAGACTACGGGAGGCATAGGACAAGCAAGAAGAAATACGTAGATTAGCATAGGACCGATCATAGTTTTTATGTGGGCATGAAGGTTTTCCTTCATGTTAGGCCACATAAGAGCCTTATCCGTTATGGAAAAGGTTCTAAGTTATCTCCTAGATTTGTGGGTCCTTTTGAGATCTTAGAGTGTATCGACCCTTTGGCCTACCGTCTAGCATTGCAACCTAGCTTGTCTCGCATACATGATGTGTTTCATGTTTCAGTTTGTAGGAGATATATTGTTGATCATTCTCATGTGTTGGATTGTACCTCATTGCAGGTGTAGGATCAGGGGTAGGTGATGGTGGAGCTTGTTCACATCCTAGATCACAGGACCCTAGGCCTTCGGGGCAGAGAGGTTGATAAGGTTTGGGTGCAGTGGGACAGAGATATGATAAAGCTGCAGCTACATGGGAGGAGGCTACTTTGCTACAGTTCGGTTTCCACACTTTTTCCGTGACTTCCAAGAGGAAGTCGAGTCAAAGGGGAGGGGATGTAGTGCCCACTTCCCTTTGACACCTTTTTGATACTGATCATGATAATGTTGATTTTATTATGGACATGATTATGGACTTTATTATAGTATGATGTTAGATCATGGATTATTGTTGACTTTATTCGGTTATGATGCATGATGATTATTAGAGATATTTTCAATATTGATGTTGATATACGACTTGACATGGTTATACTATGGATGTTGTTCGGACATGTGATATTTGGATATTGTGAGTAGACCTAGAAATGGAAATTATTTGATGATGATATAGTTGTTGAGTAAAATTGCAAATGATCTTGTTGATTGCTTGGATGTTGTTGTGATCCATATATCTAGATGATTTTGAATTTTATTTATATTATTTTGGATGTTCTGATATGGCCATGAGGCCAAAGGAGGTATTCGTGTTTTACAAGTTAAAATATCACAACAAACATCGGTGGATTGGAGACCAACCACATTGGAATTCTAGATGAATTCAACAAGGTCACCATGGCAACTAGTATTTGTTTTTGCGTGTTTGTGTGTGTTAGGGATTCCCATGGGGGATCACCTTTAAATGTGACCAAGGGGTTATGTGTATTTATTTATTTGGTTCCTTTTTATTGATGTTTGCATGTGTTTCATGAGGTGCACTTACCCCCTTTCATTAATTAATTAATGTGGTGATAATATTGTGAGTAATCATGTTGTTAAGTTAATTAATTAAAAGATATCATGAGAGTGTAATTAATAGAGTTTTTGGTCTTTGTTTAAGTGTTGTAAGAGATGTGTAAGTGATGTGTAAGTTTATTTTAGAGTATGAAACACTCCACCTTCTTGGAAATTCAAATTTGTCCTTGAAGGCTATTTTTTGGAGGCTTGTGGGACAAGTTTAACTTGTCTCATACCTCTTAAATTTATTTACCAACCATACCTATGGTTGGAGGGTTGATTTTAGACTTTCATAATGCTTTTTGAGAAGGCAAATTGTAGGTTTTAATTGCACTTTTCTTACATGGTTTAATTTCAGTCCTTTGGGGTGTGGGTTGGATTTGAGTGTGTAAGTAAATGTCATATTATTCACCCACCTATTTATTATGCATTGGAGAATGAAATTGAATTTTGGGGTTGGGTTGAGGATGTGTGATGTGGCATCCTACATGGACCCACCTCATCCTCTTCCCTTCCCTCTTCTATAAATTTGAATTCCTTGCCTTGTTTTGGGGTTGCTCAACTTTGGAGACTTCATTCTTGGGTGAATCCTTTTGTTGTTTTGGGAGCTCTTGCTTTTGGAGTAGTTGGAAGATTGTGGAATACTTGTGCTTGGTTGATTTTTGGATTGTTTTCTTGGAAACAACTGTTGTTTGGAACTTGGACAACTCCATCATGGAGAGGTAAGAGCTTGGCTCTTGAAATGATCCTCTTTTATGAATGTAAATGTTAATGTGTGAATATTTTTGCATGTTTGTGGGTTGTTGGGTAGATGGCCTAGGAATGGTGTAGGAGAATACTATGGGGTTTCTTTTTTGGGAGGAACAATGGTGTTTTAGGGAGGTATAAGTGTGGAGGGAGTTGGGATTTGGGTTCCACCTTACAAAGAAATAGCTTGCATTTATTTACTAGTTATGGGGTGCCATAATAGGTTGGGGAGGCATAAGGAAATGTGAGGAATAAGGGGTACTTGGGGAGGCATAAGGAATGTTAGGGTTTTGATATACTATATTTTGGTGGTTTGTTATTAGGTGGTGATACCCATTTCCCCTTTTGGGAGGCATAAGAAGCATCCCCCATAGTTTCTTGCTCCTTTGGCTTGCTTGATGAAGCCTTAGTGTTGTTTGCCATACTTTAATGTAGTTGCAAACTACATTGTGTTTTGGACTATGTTTTTATATGTGAAACAAAATGCTGCTTGTGTGTGTTGTGGAAGCCTCTGTTTCCATGAGTTTAATCACATCTTTTATTGCACTATGGTTGGGGCTCGGGAGCCAATGAAGAAGGATGGCTTATCCTCTTCATTGGATGTCTTGGTTTGGAGAGTGTTTCCTTTCCCCTACTCTTGTTATGATCACAATGGGGAAGAATGAGAAATATGCATGTTGTTGTTACGGAGGTGAGAAAAGAGCAGTTTCACGAAATCCCTTGTGAAATGAAATCTTATTGTAACCTTTCCCACTTGAAGTGGATGAACTTGTATATGCTTTGTAATGGAAAGATGTTGTATTGGTTGTGAAAGTGTAAATTTAAATGTGAAAGAGACATACTCTGTTATGTTCTTTTGAAAGTAAGAAATTGTGTTCTGTATGATGAAATGAGGAATGAAAGAAGGAAGTTGTAAAGTTGTCTTTTGGAATCAATAAAGGATTGCATAACCTTCCTCAAATTGCATCATTGTATTGAATTTAATCATCTGAATGTGAGTTGTAATCTCTGCTTGAAAGAAATAAATGTGTATGAAGGAAATGTAATACTTTGTTTTATGAAGTGTGTGATTTGAAAAGAATAAAAGTTGCATTCTTTTCTTTATAATTTGATTGAAGGAATGAAACCTATTTGAAACTAGCATGAAATGAATTCATTTGTAAGGCAAGTAAAATAAGAACCATTGAGTTAATTTTGTTGTTTCCATTTCTGCTTCACATTAAACTCTAAATTTTACCAGAAATGAACAAACTGAACCTAAAATCAAGAAATAACAATGAAACATTAAAATTGAAAAAGCTAGGTTATAAATGAATGTAATTAGACAAAATCACTTAAGGAAATATCCTTCAAACCTTGCAAAAAATGGGCTCAACCCTCTTACAGTTGTTTTGTTGTCAAGAGATGTAAATTTTCAAATTGCAAATCAATTAGACAAATTGAATCTTGAAATCATTCTTAAATCCATCTAATAACAATTCTCCATGTCTATTTTACATGTTGAGAGAGGAAGAAGATCAAATTGAACAAATCTTATAACTTAAAATTTATCAGTTTGCACTGTAAAAGCCTACAGATCATTTTCTTGAAATTGACTCCATAAAATTTATCAAAATCAAAATTTAATGATTCCTAAGTAAAGAGGACGTCGAGATATTTCCAGAAAGTCCTCATTTTCCCAAAACCGAGCTCTCTATCAAAATTTATGGCCTTTTGAAGTTTTTCTTCATTTGGCGTCAAAAAAATTCTAACTGTCAATAAAAAAATGGGAAAAAAATTTCCTTGCGGACTGCAAGGGCCCAAATTTTCCCTTAGCACTTCAAAAAAATTCCTAATTTTCCTGCAGCTCCACCGGCCTACGACCCGACCATCAAAGGCTGCCACATGGCACCATGAGGCATTAGCGAAGGGGCGGATCCTTTTTAAACTTAGCACTTCAAAAAAAAATTGGAAAATTTTCCTAATTTTCCCGCCAACTCAGCCAATCAGGAGCTGCCACATGGCATCATGAAGCATCGGTGGAGGAGCGGGTTCCTTTCTACCTTTTGCGTTTTCGAAAATTTTGGGAAAATTTTCTACTTTTTCCCACCGCCACCCCGTAGCCCAATAAGGAGTTGCCACGTGGCATCGCGAGGTGTCGGGAGGCGCAGGTGAATTTTACCCTTTTCACTCTTACGGTGTTAAAATTATTTTATCCCCACCACCCCGCTTTCCCCACATTGGCTTAGGAGGCACCACATGTCCCTTACGGACTTGCGGACTCACGGGAGCACGGGTGCGAAGGTGCAAAGGTGACTTTTCACCCCACGTGGGAAATTTCCAAAATGTCTCCCGCCACCCCGCCGACCCGACTCCTCCTTCGGAAAAATTTCTCCTCGCAGCTTGTATACCCATTCGTGGGGAAATATTTCTCCCCACACCCAGACCCCCCCCCTTGGGGAAAATTTTCTCCCACCCGGCCCTCTGGGGAAAATTTTTCACCCATAACTTTTGAAATACAGGGAGTTATGAGGACTTCTTTATATCATTAGAAAGGTGAGGAAATTTCCTATCCAATGGAAATGTTTTAGTGAAGTTTTTAGAGCATTAATTTTGAAAAAAATAAAGTTGAAGCTTTTAAGCCAGTTAGAGATTGGTGTAGTGGTGAAATTACCCTCTTAACCTAATTGAACTTTCAAACCCTAAATTTTGGACCTTGTGACCTCTAATAATTGTTAATAAAATAAAAGTATATTCTAGTGGATTAGAATTGATCTGGAACATGTTAGTGACAACTGTTGTCTTGTAACCTGGTTGTAGACTCTTTTAAACAAAAAATTTATTCCATAATTTTCCTATCTAATCCAAGGTTGTTCCTTGGGTCTCAAGTGAGTTGTTTTAGAGGGCATCACAAATAGGCTCATTAGTGCTTTGTCTTGGTTGAAAAATATGTGTAAATATGAAATTTATGCTAATGTTGATCAAAAATGTGCTAGAAAAGCATAGATTGTTGACCTAATTGTATGTATAGATCCATGAAGTAAAGAAAAGAAAACCATCAAGAGCATAGTCCTTGAAGCTCCTATGAAATAGCTTGGTCGATAACTAATCATCATGTGTTAAATATAAGAGAGAGAGAGAGAGAGAGAGAGAGAGAGAGACATACCATGCCTAAGGTTTTTTTATGCATCTTTTTCCTTTTTATAGTTAGAAAATTTGAGTAGAAAAAAATTGGAAGGGGGTAATAAATTACATTAAAAGAGAAATGGCTTATTAATATTTCATTAGAAATGAGCCTATTGTATGTATTTTTAGACTACGATTTAATTCTATAATTCAAATTTGTAATTGTCACACAATGTTCATCATAGTGACCACCGAATAAGGACGAGCGAGTTAATAGAGTATATTAATAGAGTGCATGTGTCATGGAAAGGAATAAAACCAAGAAGCAATGGGAGTTAGAAGTATTATGAGAATATTCAAAGGAATTTGAAAACAATTAGAAGCAACATGAAAATAAAACATAAGATTTATATAAGAAAGAGACACATGAGCAATAAGATAATTACAAGGAGAGAATAAATTCATAAAGTGGCAATAATAAACAATATTTTGAGAACCATGACTAACCCTAATCGGATCCCTAGCTCGGAGAACCTAAATAGAGACCCATCTCGAAATACTTATCACTTGGTGGTGACTTCAACCAGTCATTCGATGGTAGGGATCAGTGCACGGCTCGATTGTGGAAGATGGTAGCACGGCGGTGACACGGTGGTCTTTGCGGCTCGGGCGATGCTCTTCCCCTCTCCTCTGTCTCTCTACAAGCAACCCTTCTATTGTTACATCTACTTCTTTCAGCGATGTTTCTTTGAACTCTTCCCTAAACCCCAACATAACCCCTACCTTGAATCCTCAAGTGTACCTAACATCCATTCATGGTGGTAGCTCCCATGTTCGATGTAGCAATGAGTTGGTTCTAGGTGGAGAAATGCCAAGCCCTAATCTCATTCATCCATACGGACATGGAGGTGGTGATAGGAAGTGTAGCGGTGGTGAGAAGGTATTGTTGAAAAATGGCTCGATGGAAGGGGATCTCGTGTGGATGGCGGTGTCGTGAACAAGGCTGGGATGGCTATGTGTCTATGCCCAAATATTTTTTTTTGTCCCTGTCGGAGAATACGAAAAAAAACTTGCTACCTGTTAGAGACACTCTTGTCTTGAATCTCGAGGATGATGTGATTTGTAAAGTTCGGTACCTAGAGGAGGAATACAATAGACTCACACTCATCTATAGATTTAACAATTTTTAGCCCAAGCTTTCCCATCTTCACAAATGGATCAATTCAACTTGGAGCTCTAAAGTCGAGGGTATGATAGATCTTTATCCTTGCTCCCAAATGATATTTTATTCTTTGTGTTTAATTCATTTGAGGATCATGAATGCATTCACGGTAACTATTGGATATGAGGGGATCAATATGGTCTCATGAATAAACCCTAGTATCCCCTTTTCACTTGACTAACACATTTGACAATTTACCCATATGTGTTAGACTACCAAGCCTTCCCCTTCCACTATGGGATAACTCTTTCCTTGAAGCCATTGGTAACTTTTTATGTGTAATCACAAAGCACCCCTGAATGTCTGCAACTCAATGGGTTGAGACTCTCAGTGTGATTGCATAACATGGAGCTTTTCCCAAAGTGTGGGACTTTGAAATCGGGAAATCTCTCCGGATGAAGGTCGGTTCCTATTCCTCTATTCAGGTGCACACATACAAATTGCAGAGGATCTACTCTAAAATCTACTCTAAGTTGCCAAGGGGATAGAGTGAAGAAGATGCAAGAAAATAAACCTAAATTAAAAAATGTGATGCACCAAAGGAATGTTGAACACATGCTTTGCAATTAAACACAAACCATTAAAAGTGTAATACAACCACCATGCACAGATAACTAGGATTACAATGAGAGATCAGGAAGATATAATGAACATAAGAGAGGGTTGAAATCATCCAAAAACTTATTTTTATTGCTCCAAGAATTTGATACAATCCATTACAATGGCCAAGAGGCACAAACTTGCATTACAGTTTGAAATGGGAGGTTTGAACTCCACAAATTCACTTGTAGATCAGAGAAGAAGGGAGGGTGCAAGGCAAAATTTTCCAACCTTTTAGAAAATTCCCCTCCTTATAATATATAGGAAGAATTAGAGAAGGAGATAGAAGAAATCTGAATTCTTGCTTCAACCACCCCAAAATGCATTGAATTCTCCTGCAACAATGATGGGTTCTACTACAAAACCCATTCCTCCATGTACTATTTCTTGTTGGGAAAGAAAGGAAGCCCATACCTCATTATGGTGGTAGGTGAGAAAATTGGCATACTTCAAAAATGGTGAATCGTAAGCTTTCCAAAAAGTCCTCTCATTCTCAATTCCGAGCTCCTAGTCAAAAGTTATGGCCATCTGAAGGTCGAGGTGTCATTTTGTAAAAATGGCGGACTGAGAGTTCCAAAAGTCCGAAACCTAAAATCCCAAAAGTCCAAAATTTTAGACTTTTGGGTTTTGTAGTTTTGGACATTGAGGGGTGATTTTCATGTTTTGAGGTTCGAGACTTGAAACTCCAAAGTCTGAAACCCCAAAACTTTGAAGTCTAAAATTTCAGACTTCGGACTTTCGGGATTTTGGGCTTTTCGCTCGCCACTTTTTGGCATGATTCCCAAAATTACCGAAACCCTAAAATTCTGAATTTCATACTTTCAGAGTTTGAGATTTGAGACATTTCTAATCCATTTTGGCACACTTCCCAAGGTCTCTATAACCTCGAAATCTGAAAGTCCAAAATTTTAGACTTGGTTTCAGACTTTAGGGGCCAATTTCTCTACTTCGGGCCTAAGAGTTCTAAAACCCTGAAATCCGAAAGTCTAAAATTTCAGACTTTCAGGATTTCGGGTTTCAAACATTGTCTGCCCATTTTTTGCCCTGTTTTCCTCCGAAGAGCCAAAAAATGAAAAATTTGCAAACTTTAATCCTTTCTTCATTGTTTTTCATCTTGAGCTCGATTTTCTTCGACATTTACTCAGCCATTGATTTTTCATCCTTGCATTTCATTTACAATCTCATCTCAGTAACCTAATGTTTGAAATTAGATGTTAGCTCGCATGATCGAACCAACCACTCCATCTCTCCTGTGTAAAATCCTATTTGATCAATTTTTCCCATGGGAAAAATTAGATATGATAAAAAGTTGGGAGCCTTTACAAAATATGATAAAACTACCTCCCTTCAGCTACATACTACTTATGATAGGATTCTTGTTGATCTAGACATCTCACAAGATCTTCCAGAGAGAATAATTTTATAGATTAGGGATAGAACCTAGTCACAAATATTAGACTATGAGATATTAGCTTTTCGCTTCCACGGGTCTTTTTAATTAGGGAATTTGTTAGAGGATTGTGGTCATATTAAAAAATGGGGGCTAAGCCTACCTAGTGGGTGGGTTCTCTCCCTTCACATTTCACCATTGATCCTTTTACTACTACTTAAAACTCGAATACCCCTCGATTGGTTTCTTCCCCATCATTTTTCCCCTCTCAGTTGCCTCATTCTACATCTCCTATTCCCATTCGAGTCCCCCGTTGAGGTTTTGAATAAAGGTTCTCCTCTTAGACCAATTGAGACAAAGATTAATGTTGGTCTTAAATCTTGTGTAGCGGCTAAGGAAAATGTCCATCCTCCCTTTCCTTTTGATACAACCCGATCAATGATCTTGAATTTTTCATTCCTATTGAGGAGGATACGAAAGGGTGGAAAATGGTTTCGCAACAAGAAAAAATATCACAAGATAACCGATGCTCCACCTAGTTTTGTGGTGTATTTGGTTTCACGTTGATTGTTTGTTTGGTGAGCTTTGTATGGTTATATCTTGGCTTTCGCCTCTTTGTATCTAGCTAAGACCCCAAACCAAAACCCTTTTTCCCTCAATAAAAATAACAATTACAAGGAGAAACTATGTTGGAGGAAATTTTAGAAATGACCGCATGAAAAGGTAATGACGATGTCAATTATGTGTTAATTATTTGTTTTATAAATATGTGGACAACCACAACTTTGATGGGATTTTGGTGAAGATCATTTTGTTACTCAAACCTTATAAAGTCTTTCAAATGGTTTTCTCAAAAATAAGTAGTATGCATTTCTAATTGTTATATTTTTATATTTATTGTTATGAAAATAATGCTACAATAGTTTTCTTAATCAAAACAAAAACTGGACTAAAATTCTATTATTATTGGACAATGTTATTAAGTTTGGTAGAAAATTTAGAAAACAAATTTCATTATTGTTTATATTTTAAAAATAATACTAATTATGTCGATAGGAATTCTATAATGGAAAAAGGTGTGACACCTAATGGTATGGCCACATAAACTTTTATTTTCTACATTAAATTTTATATCCATTGTAGACTCTATAGGATGAAGAGCGGAACATGAAATTAAAAATGCACCTCCGTAGGGCATTGGTTCACTAGGTGAGGGCTCAGAGGGGAAGGGTAGTGGACTACAACCAAAAACATAGGTTTAGTGCCTCTTCACTTCTCATAAGAAGTATCATCTTCTCCATCTAGCTCCCTCTTGGATGGATGTTGCCCCTTTGCTGATGTAGACACCAAATTTTGGTTCATTTCTCTCTCATCCCGTGTTTACTCCCTTTCATTGTCATCTTGCACATGTGCACCCCTTTTCTTATTTGAATCCCTACTTCCCTCCTAAATCCCATTTATTTCATCTAATTCCCTATTTTCCCATCTTAATCCCATCTTTATTTTATCCCCATTATTTGACCCTAATCAAATCCTTAAACCCCTCATTTATCCTCCTTAGACCCTCATCTACCCTCATTCAATGCTTCCCCATCCTCCACCTACCTTTTATCATCCCTATGCAACCCTAACCTACCTAAATAGCTTGAAACCCTAATTTAACCTCATTACACCTCATGCATCGAGTTATGCATCATCTACACCACCCAAATCAATGGTTGTCTGCAGTCGATGACAATCCTAGTGGGTTGCCGTCAACCCTATAAATACACCTCTACTCCCTCCTCAATAGGATGAAATTTATGATATTCTCAACCATCTTGTGAGCTTTTCTTGTTTCCTTCTCTTTTTTTGAGTTGTTATAATCAACTTGGATTCATCTTGGAGCCCTTTCTTTCCATGATTGGATATCTAGAGCTTGGATTTTCTTGGAGCCTTACTAACGTTTCATCATAGTTCTATTATTTTTACGAGTCTATTCTTCATCTTGGATATATGCCATCATATCGGCCTTCTTTGATTATTCATCATATCCCTTATATCATCTATCACACTTCGTTAAAACCTAATCCAACCTCGATCACCATTGATTCATCTAGTTATCATTGAATTGATCTATATCAACTCTCTGATCTACCTGTTTGATAGCCCAGATCTCATTATTTTGGCCTCAATCACCTTTGACCATCCTAGATCTTCCAGTGGTCACTTTATATATCTAATCTACATCCATTATATTCTCATTATATCTATTTGTTTCTCTCATCCTTTATGTTTCTTGTATTTTTGCATCGATTCAGGATATCTCTAGTATCCAAAAATTAGTTACAAATTTATTCTCTACACATATTTTGATTTACTCTACTACGGTCACTATTGAGTACCTATGTCTTTGTCAGTCATCATCAACCCAATTAGGTCTAACTTCACTTATCTCAATTTTATCACATCTACATTATCTGATTTTTGATCTTATATATCTCTTATTTCTACCCCATTCTGATTATTCTACATATTATCCATCTTTAATATTTTATTGATATTTTAATCAAAGTGGGTAGACATCGATCCTAGGAATTTTATCACTTCTTGGAATTGACTTTGTCAGGTATCCCACCATTTAATCTACTAATTTTATTTCTAGTTGTCCCTTTATTGTGGAGGTTATCGAGCTTTCCGTGGAGAGGATCTCTGCACCTGTATCTTATCCTCATCATCATCACACATCAGGAGGTAGCCTTAAACCCTCCCATATTTTGAGTTTCTTTTTTCTTGCATACCATTTCATTAACTTGGAACATGAGTAGAAAATTTGTCAAACATTCTAGGGACCTACTTATCTTCTTCGATAAGTTATTTTTTTATTTTCTATTATATATTCTATTTTCTCTCTTTTCATTAACTTTGTAGGTAGATCTTCTTTGCTTGCGTGTTTGGAGGTTTTTCTTGATTTTTCAACAAAGTGTGCATTTAAATTGGAAAAATAAAAAAATGTTATCTAGGTATTCTCCTTTTTTCTCATTTTTACATCATTTCTCCCTCCTTTGTTTGTTTGTTCTCATCAAATATCACATTTGGTTTTGGATCTAAAAATAACACCTCTTCATGCTTGCTTGATCACATAGTTTAAGTAGGTGGTAATATTTTTCATTCACACTTCTTCCACACACAACCAAACCACACAAACAAATCAACACATGTAAACATCTCCTACCATGTGGATCTATTGGGATTTCATCACCAAATAAGGAAGCCACCACAATGTTCCGGCCATGTGTAACAAATTTTTTGACTATCGGTATATTGGATAAGTGCCCAACACCCTTATCGTTGTGGTGCATGAAGTGTGGGGGTAGGCCCCAATACTAGGCTACGTATTGGTAGTCATCACATATTTTTACCTCATGTACCTTTGGGTATATCAAGGACTCCAACCTTAAACAAACCCAAAACCATCCTTAGATTGGCCACTTCTTAGGTTCCATTTTAGTGTCTTTTCCTCTTCACATTTCTCTTAATAAACAAGATAATAAAAAATACGCTACTTGACTTGCTTGCTTACATGTTAATAATATGCATAGTTTGTGCTTGTTTTTGTTTCATATCCGTTCTTACTGCGTTCCCAATCCAAAAAAATGAAAATCAACCTCTTCCATTAACATCCCCACCTCAAACAATCTTTCATAATAAACTTCCACACTTGCCATTATTTCCTCTACACCTATGATCACCTCATCTTTGGTATCCCAACCCATTATTTCTATGATCCCTCCTCATGAGTCCCATATGGTTCAAATATATCCCCATTTTGAAACTAATCCTTTTGTCTATCATCATTCCATTCCCTCTAAACCAACTACACCTCCATCTATCGCTTCCTTAGAAACATTTGAGCTCCCAACATCCCTCGAAGATGCTTAGATTTTCAAGAAATCCTTGATGTTAATCTCATTGCCCTTCATGAAAACTTAATTCGTAAATCCACTAATCTCCCTATCGATGGACCCCCTTCAACAACTATACGATTATCCCCTACAAACCAAGTCTCTTGAGGTCCTTACCTCCCAAACTTGTCATCTTGTTTCCTAGGGCCATGAATGAGCTTGAAATATAGCCCAACAAGAACATTTCCCTCATGATTATTCTACCATGGTCCCCCAAACCCATCAATCCACGTAATTGGTGGTCCCCATTCCACCTAATATATCTCACATCAATACCCTCCCTACATCTTTTATCCCTATTCCATCTTCATCCATCGTTGTCATCAATTCCCCACTCGATCTCTTCAAGAATCTAATCTACTTCATCCACTACCTAAGCAACACATTCAAATCTCAATTCCCCTCTTCACATATCAATTCCATGCCAATGTTTTTATATCATAACCCCACCCTTCGGAGTTGACTTAGACGAACTAACCTCCATTCGAAGAACCTTTCGAATATGTTTCCTTATCAACCCATACAAATGTCCCAACCATCCCATATGCATATCCCAATTCACCCAATGTAAATCCAATCTAAACCTCCAATCTCTTAACAAAAATCACAATCATATCCATCCAATTACATCCCTCTGCAACATCCTATCTCCCAACCCATCCAATCACAAGCTTTTAATTATCTTCCTCCTTATCAACCATCCCCACAAACACATACTTGCACATAACAATATTAATATTACCCATAACCCAACCCATCTATCTATTACAATATGTGACCCCATCAATCATCTTGTCATCCTCACATAACCAATGACCCCATGCAATCCTTTTTAAGTAGGATTAAAAACCAATAAACCACTACTTTAGTCCCCAAAAGCCCATTCACCTATGAAAAAATATGTGATGAACCTATAAACCCATTTGTACCCATCAAGCCATATCATACACACTAGGATCTCCCTACATTTTCTAGATTTAATAATAAAGAGGATCCCTAACAACACCTTTTTCGTATATGAACTTATGTTATCTCATCACCCACAATCAATACCTTATGCTTTGTACTTTTCTTATGTCATTGGTTAGACCCACTTTGGGTGGTACAATGGCATTCCCCAACATTTCCTCTTCTCATTCACTCAAATTTTACAACTCTTATTAGATAAATTCTCTATCAATATTACACGCAAGATCACCATTACGGATCTCTATGTCATCAAACAATTTGAAGATGAATCAATCGTTGACTTCATCACTAGGTAGCGCAAAATCATCAATCAATTATCCTTCTATTTACCCAAAATGACCTAATCAAACTATCCTCGGCTGTCAAACAAGTGATCTTACGATTGAGTGCTTCATTACATCTCATACCCAATGTAATTCTATGTGTGTGTTTTGAATCGTGCCCTAGGTGGCTTTTGTGTGTGTCGCACTTGATACTGAACAAAGTAGATAGATGTAAAAAGATGTAATATATGTGTGCATGGAATAAAATTAACTTCCCTCCTATGTGTGTGATGCAGAAAACCAACCCTTGTCCCTTGTAATGGTGTTAGATGAATGTAAATAATGCTCTTAGATGCTTATGAGATGCAACCTTAGGTGATAGTATAGATGCTTAGAGCTTGGTCCTTTAATTTGGTCACATAACTTTATATTTATATGCTTCTCTTGTTAAAATTTTGTAATTGATCACTAAAATGGTCGACCCTTAAGAGATAAGGATGCCCAACAACTAGAAAGGACCCAAAAAGGAGAGAACAAAGTACAAAGAGATCTAGGGAGCCCAAAGGGGCCAAGTGTAGTGCCCACTTCCCTCTGAAACCTTTTTCCCGTGATTATGATATTGTCGACTATACTTATGAACATTATTGTAGCTATTGATTTGGCATGATGTTGAATGTTAAGAGACCATGAACTATGGTTGATTTTGATTCATATATGATGCATGTGGATTATTAGAGACATGTTATATTGATGTTGATACACTGTTTGGCATGGTTGTGTGTGTTGACATGTGTGTGTGTGTGTGTGTGTGTGTGTTTCCTTACATGTGATATTTTTTCATATCGAGTAAACCTAGAAAATGGAACTAATCTTGTGATCATATGATTATGGATGGAATTGTAAAGGAGATTGTTGCTTTCTTGGATGATGTTTTGATTCATATATATAGATGATTTGGAGTTATATTTTATATTTATTTTGGATGTTTTGATGCGGCCATGAGGCCGAAGGAGGTATTTTTGTTTTGCAGGTAAACATGTCACAACAAACATCGGGGGATTAGAGACCAACCACATTGGAATTCTAGATGAATTCAACAAGGGTCACCATGGCAACATGTATTTGTTATTTGTGTATGTTTGTATTTTGTTAGGGATTCCCATGGGGGATCACCTTCAAATGTGACCAAGGGGTTATGTGTATTATTTTATTTAGTTCCTTTGTTTAATTTTTAAATGTGTTTAATTAGTGATGTATTTCCCCTTTATTATTTATTTTAATTGTGTCTAGATTTGTGAGTAATCATGTTGCTAAATTAATTAAATGGGTCAAAAGAATGCATTTATTAGAGCTGATGGCTCTTGGATTATGTGTTGTAAGTAATGTGTAAGTAACTTTGAGTGTGAAACACTCCACCTTCCTTTTGAAATTCGGATTTGTCCTTAGGGGCTGATTTTGGAGGCTTGTAGGACAAGTTAAACTTGTCCCACACCTCTTAAATTGTTACACCAACCCTACCTATGGGTTGGGGAGTCAAAATTAGGCCTTATTATGTATTTTGGGAAGGAAAGTTGTAATTTTTATTGCACCTTCTTGCATGAAATTAATTTTGGTCCTTGGGGTGTGGACTTGGATTGTGTGTGTAAGTAAAAATGTCATTTATTCACCCACCTTTTAATTATGCTTTGGAGTTTGAATTTGACTTGTGAGGTGGAGTTGAGGATGAGTGATGTGGCATCCTACATGGAGCCACCTCATCCTCCTCTCTCCCTTTTCTATTTATTCGAATTCTTTTGTTTTTGGGGGTTACTTTAGGGAGTTACTTCTTTTGGTTTGGAGCTCTTGTAATTTTGGAAGAGAGTGAAATATTTTTTTGGAATTCTTGTGTATTTTTGGAGCTTTTGGATTGTTTGGATTGGAAAAAACTTGTTGTTGAAATTTTGGGGCAAACTCTACCATGGAGAGGTAGGAGCTTGGCTCTTTAAAATGTTCTTCCTTTATTTATGCATATGTGAATGCTTTGAATATTTTGGTATGTTGTTGGCTGGTTGGGTAGATTGCCTAGGTATGGTGTAGGAGAAGACTATGGGGATCTCTTGTGGGGAGGCATAAGAGTTTTGGGGAGGTATAAGTGTTATTGTGGAGGGAGTTTGGGATTGGGTTCCACCTTGTAAAATAAATAGCTTGCATTTCTTTACTCGTTATGGGGTGCCATAAGAGTGTGGGGAGGCATAAGAGAATGGTATAAGGGGTACTTGGGAGGCATAAGGGCATGTAGGGGTTTTGAAATGATATTATATATATATATATATATATATATTGGCGGGTTTATCTTAAGGTGGACACCCATTTCCCCATTGGGAGGTATAAACAACTTCCCCATAGGTCTTGCTCCTTTGGCTTGTGCATGATGAAGCCTGAGTATTGTTTGTTGTTCTTCCTGTGGTTGCAAACTGCAGTATGTATTGGATTGTGTTTTATATGTGAAAATTATTTTTGTGTTGTGGAAGTCTTTTGTTGCCATGAGTTGAAATACATTTCTTATTGCTTTGTGGTTGGGGCTCGGGGGCCAATGAGGAGGACAACTTCTCCTCTTCATTGGAATTCTTGGTTGGGTGGAGAGCATTGCCTCTCCTCCTTTTTGTTGTGATCAAAAGCTATATGGTGGATCTTCTTGTTGCTATTCTGGAGCTGAGGATGAAGACAAATTTCACAGTCCCCTTGGGGTTTCCTTGTTGTAAAAATTTCCCACTTCAAGTGGATGGCATTGTAATATTATTTGTGGTGGAAAGTTTCTCTATTTTGGAAATGGAATCTACATTCGAATGTGAAAGATGTATATTCTGTAAGTTGTATTTGATGAATGAAAAAGGAAGTTGTAAAAGAATTATTGGAGTTCAATAGAAGTTGTTTTAATTACCACAAATGGTATGGTTTTCATTTGAAATCTATGTTTGAAATATATTGTGAAATCTCTGTTTGAAAATTGAAAAAGAAATACGTATGAAGAAATATTACATTTCTCTGTTTCATTCAAAATGCATGATTTGAAAGTAGAACTACATTTGGGTCTTCACACATTGATTGAAGTAAAGTTAAATTTCATAAATTATATTTGAACGGATTTAAATATTTAGAGGATGATAACGAAAAGTAGATCCATTTGAGTTTAAGTATGATTTCAATTTTGATTCACTGTAAAACTATAAATATTTATTAAAAAAATTTACAGAGTACTCTACAACTTGAAAGACAAATTGAAATAATAATGTAAGCTAAGGAAGATCAAAACACTTTTCAAATAGTTGAATTGCTCAAGAAAATTTATCATACTTCAATTAATTAGACTTAGACCAAAACTCAGACATTTTACGAAAAAGGAAAACTCATTTTGAAACTCAATCCATCAATTAAACCCTGCAAAATCCATCCAAATCTTTCCAAGTGCAATCCTCCATGTCGTTTGGCATGTTGAAGAAGAAAGAATGGCGATTGAATTAATTTTGTTAAGTTAAAAGTTTAATTCATGTTTTAATGGTAGGAAAGACGTTTTTGTCAAATTCACCCACTTAAGTTTGTAAAAATATATATATTTTTATGTTTTCTATGCAAAGAGATGTTTGAGCCCTTTTCAAAAAGTCCTCATTTTCTCAAATATGAGCTTCCAGTCAAAAGTTATGGCCTTCTGAAGTTTTTACTTTGCTTGTTAAAAAAAGGAAACTTTTGTAAATCAGGCCTAAGGGCCCAAAATTTTCTTAGGGCCTTTTTTGTAAAAATTAAAAAATCACAAATTCCTCCACGTCCCACACCCCTTCATTTCACTTTTGGGAAAAAAATGCCTTCACGGACCCACACCTTCAAACTTTACCCTTTTTGAAAAAGGGGTGAAAAATCTTAAGTCTCCTCGTCAGGCCCCCCACATGTCAATTAACACGTTGCATATTTAAGTGTCGAGGAGGCGCGATGGTTTTTTTGCCTTTGGAAAAAGGCTGGCAAAAATTCCTAAGTTTCCCGTCACCCGCCTTCCCACAAGTCATTTGGGTGACACATGGCTTCACTAGGCGTCGGCCCGAGGTGCGGGTTATTTTTAGCCTTCGCGGTACTTAACACCAAAGCCAATATTTATAAGGTTTCTCCACTCCCCACTTGAGATTTTGGGTAAACGTTGCGTCCACCATCGGGGAGGCGTAAGGGTTTTATCCTTTTTGCCCTTTCAAACAAAAAGAGTTAAAATCCAAATTACCTCCTCAAAACCCTTCCTGTGTTGACTTAAAAAACATGCCACATGGCCTGCCTTTGGGAAAAATTTCTTCCTCAGGCCCATCGCGCACCCTTGGGAAAATTTTCTTCCCAAACCCGCAAGCCCGCCTTTGGGAAAAATTTCCTCCCCATGCTCGCTATCCTATAACTTATGAAATATGAGGAGTTATGAGGACTTATTTATATCATTGGAAAGGGAAGAAATTTCCTATCTAATAGTAATGTTTTCAGGAAACCTTAAGTGCATTAGATATGTGAAAATTTGGGTTGAAGTGCAAAGATGAGTCTGAGAGTGGGTAAGTGGGAAATTACCCCTTTTTAACTTAAATGTATAATTCTAAAGCATGGGTTGACCTTTTTAAGGGTCACGTTAGGGGATAAGGGAATGTTCTCCTATCCCATGCAAATAGGAACCTTATTTATTGTTTAGACCTAGTGATATTAAAAGCCTTGGGCATTTAATTGTTTTGGCCACTTTGACCCTCTAAAATTAATTAAGGAAGATTTAAGTATAGTGTTAATTTAATTGTTTATTAAATTAACACCTAAAAGAAATTTAACTATATTTGGATTAATTATACTCTTTGATTTTGTAATGTGGATCTAATGTTGGTTCTGATGAGAAAATTTCATTCGATAAATTATAATGGACTTAGGATCTTGTTATCACCAAATCACGCACCTCGGTGTTTATACAAGTGCATATTTGAACTCACGGTGTGATTGGATAACGTGGTGTACTATCTCGAAGTTGTGGGACTCACTTGAGATAGACCTCCAGGCACGGATGGTTTTGCTCCTATCCTTTTGCCTACTCTAATGCAAACTAAAAATCTAAATTTCCGAGGGACCAAAGAGAATGCATAAAATGAAAGCCTCACTAAAGCGGTATACACCAAAAGGGAGGGTGTGAGTAGTCTCCATGCGTGAAATACGGAGGCAAAGTGCACACTAGAAGAGGTGATGACGAGTTCTCCATAATCTAGCAAAATGCATTCTGGCGATATTCCAAGCATACACAATGATAATGGATTCTTGCAAGAACACAATAAACAAATATTCTTGTAGAAAGATTAAAGGGCCAAGAAAACACGCCCGATACATCCACAAACTTTTATTGCTTCATGAACATTTTCTCTATTACAAGATACCCACCATAGGCCCACATTTTCACAAAGGGAATTTTGTGAGCTTTGCTTTCTCTCTTTACCCGAGCCCAACACTCCAATTTATAGAAAAAATGAGAAGAGAGAGAGAAGGGAAGATGTAAATCTTTTGTCCTTGAAATTGAGGAGAATTAAATGGAGTAAAATGATTATATATTACTTGAAAATATCCCATACTGCCCCGGAAAGAAAGAATGATGACCATGCCTCTTAATTGCACTCCAACCACCAAAATAAAACACGGTTATGAACCCGGCCACGTTTTATGAAAAAACTCCATCAATGTCTCACTAAATTTGGAACTTTTTGTTCTTGCATTAGCCATGATTCCAACGAAAAATTTTGTGTGATTTCATTGAGAAATGCAAAAGTTATGATGTGGGTAGCTATTTTGGGTCGCGCGCTTTACAGTGGGTCAAATGTTGACTTTTCCTCTTTCTTGTCGGCCGTTTGGCTTTAACTCCAAATGTATATGAAAAACTCCTGCTAAAGCATGGGTTGACTTTTCTGTTAAGGGTGAAGACACGTTAGGCAAGATAAGGCTGTTCTCGCGTCCCACCCGTGCAAAATGTCCCAGGAACCCCTGTTTTGGCGAATCGGTCGGTTTGCTTCCTCCGCGTACTTTTGGCCCCGATATGTCCCAAACTAAGCCTTGGGCATTTAATTGTGTCCAGTAGCGTACACTTTGGCTGAGTCCCAAAAAACAATTAAGCAATATTTTTTCAGCCCGATTCGGCTTTTCGCGCCCACTCTCGATAATGTTAATTTAATTGTTTATTAAATTAACACCTAAAATCCCAATTTCCCAACTATATTTGGATTTTCTTCATTATACTTGGTTTTGCATTTTGTAATGTGGATCTAATGTTGAGTTAGAGAGAAGAGGGGCCCCAAAATGGTTTTGGGCCTTTAAAAATCTATTTGCTTGGACTAAAGATTTGATGCATGTTATCAAAATTACCTTGAGGGTGAATTTTTGATAATAGATCTTGTTAAGCTTTATTCTTGAAGCCTGGTAGTGGTCACGCTTTTCAAAAAAAATTATTCCATAATTTTTTTCTATCTAAACCTAGGTTGTTCTTGGGTCTCAAGTGGTCGTTTTAGCGAGCATTACTGATGAGGGTGTCAGGTCTTTGGTGTATAGAGTTAGAAAAGGTGAAGTATGAAGGGTCAGACTAGGTAGTGAGTTCTGTAAGGCCAAGTGGGAGGCTAGAAAGGAAACAAACAGGATAAATATAATGATCAATTAGTAATTTTATCCTATAAGAAGCATATGAATATTATTATGTGATTAGGACCTAGTAATGTACCCAAAGTGCATGATTTAGTGTCTACGATGGGTTTTTGATCACACATGGCATATGCAAGGATCTTGAATGAAGAAAAAACACGTAAGAAGTAGATATAGATAGTGATGAACCAACCTATAAAATAATAGAAGTATCATCAGACCCAAACACTAGTGATAGAGGAAGGATGAAAGCATTAGGCTCTAGTTTCAAGTTTGACACTAATATCTAAAGTGGCTTCAAAGCCTCATTTTTAGACAAAGCACATTTGGCATAGTCACAATCTATTTTCCCTAATTGAAAATCTAAAACCTCTACAAGACATTTTAAAATCTAAGTCAATTCATTCTCTTGTGATATAATTTATTTTAGTATGTGACCTAATTGAATATCATTATTTATTACATATGCATGTACTATTAGATATGAATTTTGGACAATTTATTTACAATATCTAATTGTACATTAGTTTTAAGTTGCAATATACATTATATATAAGATAATAAAAAAATAATAATTAGGGCCAAAATATTTGGTGAACCCACTTAATGATCTTACACAACCTTTCCTAACCCTTGGGATTTCACATTTCTAACTTTTATAAGCTTTGTTCCATATTTCATCTCTCATTTTTTACTCTTTATTATGCCTATTCTAGAGTTTACATGTCTATTATTTGTTTCATAGGTTTAAATTGTCTTTTTAACTCAAACCCTAGGTTTTGTTAGGGTTTTCTTTTATCACATGGCTTGTACATTATATTGCATAATTTCTTACTCTATAGCTCCACCAATGTATACAAGACAAACATGCTCCACACATATCCTTAACCTCCTTTGCTTTCTGATATCTATTGTAACAATATCTAATCCAAAGTACCACCTATTAGGTCACAATATTAATGAGTTATTCCCATTTTATGAAATCTTGGGTGCTCAAAGTATGCACGGATGTTACAACCATAACCCTTGTCATTCTTATGTTGTTTGATGTAGCCACAAAACTTTTGGCTATAAGACTTATAGCAATAAACTCTATGCTCATAAAACTTATGATATTTAGGGGTTAAACACTACTTGTGACTAAAATGAGAATTTATGTAAGTGGTTAAACATTGTAATGACGAGAGAAAGTCTTGGAATATGACTATATATGTATTAGGATATAGCGATTAAGATTAGAATAGGTGTACAATTCATTATTAAGGCATTCATTCAATATTGACATTATCAAATACTAAGTTATCAAATTTAGGTGTCTACACAAGTCCAAAAATTGATTCACATACTCACCCTAAATATCTCTTTGAAGATGAAAGGATGTAGTGTCATGTTGAGTAACAATCTCAATTTCTCAAAAAGATTATTTAACAACCAGATTCATACACAATATCCTTGTCCTAAATAAGATTACATGTACTCACATAATCATCAATGAATTGTTTTGCTAATGATGTAGAATTGTATATGGTCTTCATCAATTAGAAGTGGGAAACTTTGGTCAAATTGTCCATTTTCCCCATAATCCAATCACAACTATAAGACGTACTGAGACCAAACATGAAATCCATTGAGAATGGGTCACATTCACTCTCATATGTTAACTAGAGATCAAAAATTACTTTTCAATTTCTTTTTCTCTACCTTAAACCTCCATAACTCAAAGCTATGAGCCACAAGTCTACAATGTCCTACTACAAATCACCCATTAATATAACTATCATAATTTTTTATTTATTTTCTTGACCACATGGTCTTTCAAATAATGATATGGATGAGCCTACAAAAACATCAATTGTGAAAATCATCAAAATTCAGAACATAAATGTGCCCTTTGTATTGTAAAATAAGTCTCAGACCTCCAAATAAAAATCTTCATATTTTTCATTAAGTTCTATATGTGACTCAACCATCTTTCAACCCTCATAACATAAAATATCCTCATGAAGGTGTTTAAGAATTATTCTCCACAAATCTATCCTTAGAGTTATTACTACCATCTAATGTCAGTTTGTAATGAAAGCATCAAGGATTATGTTATCCTTTTTGATATAAAGTATGTTAAAGTGTTTTCTTCTAGTAATCCAGAGGGATTGACAAATACCCAACGATATGAAATTTTGAGATGTGAGGCTCTAAAACAATGCGAACACCATCAATCAACCTTATTTGAAGAAACATACACCAAGTCCTCAACACATGTTGTAGGTAAATAACGAGATTGAAACCCATAACCATCCAACACTAATAACAAACATTGAAGTTATAATGAGTGAATATGTCTTACCGACTCATGAAGTGATCACTTACTAGTAAAAATTAGTTCCTTAATAGAAATTGACATCCTCTCAAAATTACATAGGCAAATGTTATCAGCTCTAGATTAGGATTGGATAGTTAAGCTCATATTAATTGCAAGTATCGATGCATTGAACATTTGGAAGGCCTTCTTACACTTCTTTTTCCACTCAAATTTCTTGCCTTTCCAACATTAATCATTTGGAAGTGATATAATGAGAAACTCAATAAAAACCATGCATAAATTTACACTACTAACTAACTAAATCAGTGACATTCGTAACCTATCTTGGCCCATCATCTAAGATTGTGTCTAATAGAAGGAATGGTTGAGAAAATATATCCAAATATCTTATGGTCACCGAAAAGAGGAGAACCCATCTATCACTAAACACGAGAACAATGGAATTTTTCTAGATGAGCTGATTGAGTCGTTAATCAATAGAGAATTATCAAAATTAATCTATTATTTAGAATCTTTGAAATAGTTGGCAGGTGTCTGCTAGAAATAACTATATTTAATTAAAATAAAATAAAGTACCATTATAAACTTTACAAAATGATAACAGTAAGATCACAATTGTTTTATTCGAAGTCGAAATTACCACCCATGTTTCGTTGGGAGACGATTCGTAAAACAAAAAAAAATTATGCAGTGTGTGACAACCATGAAAGCAAACAAAGGTGACATGGTCAGGTGCCCCTCAGTTGAAGCCTGATTGGTAATCCTTTGCTTGGAACAGGAAGAGGTTCACAAGTCATTTTCTCATCAGGTATCATCATTGACCATTCGTATTTAGATACCAAATGATGCACAAATATGAGTGCCTGCATTTTTGCAAACTCAAAACCAGGACAAAGTCTGGCTCCTCCTCCAAACGGTATGAAAGTATACGGTGGAGTTTTCTCATCGAAATGACTCGGATCAAATGTATTCGGCTCCTTGTAAACATCTCCATCATAATGTGCGGTACTAGTCTCCCAAAATAGCTGTGATCAGATAAAGATTTTAGGTTAAGATATTCTGTTCAATCATAATAATTGATAAAGGAATGGAAAAGCCATGTATTGTTGGAAGGAGAATAAGTTACCTGCCAGCCTTTGGGAATGGTATAGCCCTTATACTGTACATCTTGAATAGTGACCCTGAATCCACCAAAAACTGGGGTACCATTCGCAGTGTTTCGTTGACAACCTTGTGTGTGTACTCCATTTTTTTAACGTCCTCCCATGCTAATGGTTCATCTGAGTGCTTTCCTGCGAGAACGTCTGTTTGTTCTGTGGAATGTAATAACATCAAAAGTTAGAACTACCTAGAATGGTCCAAAACTAATTTAAAATGAATTTCTCGAATGAAAGTTCATATTTATACCTTGCAGTACTCTTTTGTAGACATGGGGATGTAAACACAACATCCTGACGAGCTGAGTTAGAAGAACAGCAGTGGTGTCATGGCCACCTATCATGAGCACGATCAAGTTATCAATGATCTCCATCTCTGTAAGGGAATTGTCACTTTCATCCTTCATAGTCATCAACCATGACATTAAATCTTTGTCAGGGGCAACCTTTCCCTCTGCTATTTCGCTCCTCCTCAACTTAATCAAGGAAGAGAGTCTCTTAACAACACGACCACGAGCTTTTAAGCCCTTGTTGAAAGTGGTTCCGGGTAAATTCAGTGGAACAGACCAAATAGCCTTCATCAGTGTGATGGACTCTGTGTTCAGAATCTGCCTCTCTACAGGGTCCTTCAAACCGAAGAGCAGGTCAGAAGCAACTTGGAAAGTGAGCTGCTTCATCAAGGGATAAGCAGAAACAGTGTCTCTCCCTTCCCAATACTCAACAAAATGTTCCTGAACAACGCCCTCCATTCTTCCCACACATTTCTGCAAGGCTTCTGGCTTCATGAATGCCATGATGGCATTTCTGATCCGCTTGTGCTCTTCTTCAACAGCTCATTAATATTTTTAGAGCCGAAAATCCTCACAAAAGTGGTGGGCTGCTTGTTGATGATGGTGTTGTAATCATTCTGTAAGAGAAAGCGGTTGCCCGCTTGGCCGGTGAGCACGGCAGTTGGGCAGCCCATCAAGGAGGTTTTGAATACAGGGCCATATTTGGCAACCTTGTCTGCAACCCACTTGTCGCACTGATCAACTTTCAATGCATTCAAGAATCCAATGGTCTCTCCTATCACAGGCAGCCCCAGATTTCCAGGAGGAAGGTTTTTGGCTCCACTGAATCCATTGTTGAAAATCTTGGCAACAACCAAAAATATTACAGAAGCAACTGCGACAGTGGACAAGGCGAGAATGGCCGGAGGAATGGACTGTAAAATATCCATGGCAGGAGCCTTAATAATAATAATTGCTAAGCACCCACAGTAATTATCTGCTAGTACTTGGATGGATGGATGGAAATATGAGTGATAGCCCGCTGCTTTTATAGCCATGAATTTGTAATATGGTCAAACTATCAATAATATTAATTGCTAAGTAAGCACCGGCGGTATACTTCTGGTAATACTGGATCTACTTTTAAATGGATGAATTAGTAATATGGTCAAACCAGTATTAAATCAATGGTATCTAGTCGTTATTAGGAAAGACGGCAACTTTGGTAGCCGACTTGCGGACAACCGTTGCGTAGAAACTACACTGCTTTCATATCATTCCTTTTGAATGCTTCTGATCGTTTTTATAACTAGCTTTGATGACTCTGCCCGCATTACTTTTCTTCAATAACTTCAATTTCATTACATAAAAACAGAAAAGTATCTACTTTAATCAGTGATGAATGCTTTAATTTCTGCTAAGTGGAACAATGTTAATAAGGTATAATTATTTATGCAATTCATCTTGAAATATTTAAATATGTGATAAAATTTTCAAATAGTAATGTAAATCGTTGCTTCCCACCACAAAATCCAAAGCAAATGGCAAACGTGGCACATATTCTTGGAAATGAGTGGACCACTCTAAGATGACTCAACAACAACACATTAAGGACCCCCCCCCCCGCCCCCCACAACAAACAACCTTAAATGTGATCAGATGGTGCTCTGACAAAGCACTTCTGACCAGGTGAACCAAGCTTGGTCTTTAAATGTCGTCAGTTGAGTATCAGATCATAAAGGCCTCAACAACTTAAGCTCATTGAATCTCACTCAGCCCATGGTGCACGAGATCCATTCGAGAATTCGTTGGCTTAGGATGGGAGATAAAGCCTCTAAAAGCTTCTTCAAATCCCTCCGGGCCAAGCATGCTCGACAACAGATCAAGGCTATCTATGATTCTCACCAATGACTTACTGAGCTACCAGAGATCTCTAATGCTTTTGTCAAGCACTATCATCTAGTTTTTCAAGCTTAGGAGGATTCAATTGAGCGTGCCACCGCATGTGCGAAAATGTATTGATGTCGTGTCTTCGCAACTAACGCCCAGAGATCGTGCTTTGCTGCATGCGAGCCCCTCTCTCTTTGGAGGAACTGCATGCAGCATTACTCTCTCGGCGAACAACAAGTCTTTGGGTCTAGATGGCTTCCCAAGCGAGTTTTACAAAGCAACTTGGTCTTTTGTGGGACATGATTTGCTTCGGTGTATAATGAAGCTCTGTAATCTTGCTCTCTTGGGAGCTTCATCAATCAAGGCAACATCAAGTTCATTCCTAAAGCAGGTGATCCTAAACAAATAAATAATTGGCGGCCAATCACTCTGCTGAATGTCTCTTATAAAATTCTTGCTAAGGCGTTGGCTCTCCATATTGCTGATATTCTGCCAAAGATTGTTCAACCCGAGCATACTAGTTTTGTTAAAGGCCAATTTATTTTGATAATCTTCTTGCGGTTTGGGAAGGCATGGAATGGGCTCGTGTTTCACTTAAAATTGACTTTGAAAAAGCTTACGATCACATTGAATGGCCTTTCATTCTTGTTATGCTTAAATCTTTAGGGTTTGGAGAATTCTTTCAGTCAGTTGTGACCACGCTTTTCTCGAATGCCTCTGCTCGGCTCACTATTAATGGTCACCATTCAATTGTCATTGGTCTCTTCCGATCCATCAAAAAGGGTGCCCTCTTGCGCCAGCTCTATTTGTTCTTGATATGGATGCCCTAGGATACTTAATTGCCCATCAAACTACTCAGGGTCGTATTCGGGGATTATTCTTCCGGATCACAAAACGTAGTTGATCAACGAACACTTTGCAGATGATTCCTTTCTTACGGTGGCCAAATCTGAACAGAATGTTGTTACGGTCTTTGATTGTCTTGATACCTTTTGTTTGGCTTCCGGCTCCAACATACAAATGGCTAAAACCTTAGGATTTCGATAGAGTTGTTTACCTCTGTCAACTGAATTGGTTAAAGGCTTACCCCTAGAAGTGGATTGGGCGTGGTGAGCAATTCGATTTCTTGGCATTCCCTTTGTGTTTGATAATGACTCAACAACTTTGTGGAATTATGTTCTTAACAGAGTGGAACAAAAAGTTACCAAATGGTCTTCCAAACCCTTATCTCTGGCTAGAAAATTCCAGGTTTGCACCAAAATCCTCATAGTTACTCATGTTTATTATTTTGCATGTTGGTTTCCTTCTCACTTCCTTGATCGGCTTTCCAAGTTGCTTGGACTTTCTGTGGTGTAAAAGTTTTGGTTCAAGTGGATTTCACCGTGTTGCCTAGGAGGTTTGCTCTCTTCGTGATCAAGGTGGTATGGGTATTATCGATGTGTATCGACAAAGCGTAACTTTATGTGTTAAATGGGTTATCAGGTGCCTTTCGGGTTCACAAGCCTAGAAAATTCTTTTGCGGCATTGTTGAATCTGGAGCCCCTTATGGGAAGAAGTGATGGAGCGGAATTGGCTTACATTCCCTTATTATAACTTTTTCTCTTGTCAAGAAAACCGCATCTTTTCACGAAGAGTATTTGGAAAGCCTTTGAATACAGTGAAGTATCTTATGAGGTGGGTTAGCGATGGATTTCGCACTAGGCTTTCATTCAATTCACGCAGAAAATCTAGTGGTCTTCTATTATCATCAATGACTCTCTTCCATTAGCATAAACCCCTAGCATTAAAGCCATTTGGCTCTATTGCAAGGGAATTCATACCATACATGATCTTGTGCATCGCAGAGATTAGATTCATTGGCCCGAGCTCAAAGCTAAATTCAATTTGATCAATTTAGACCTCCTGTCAATCTACAGAATTTAGAACTCCTTCCAGATGTTATGCTTCATAAACTTGGCCTCCATCCTCCGGCTGCTTGGTGGTGTGACTAGCGATGGAATCAAGACATTGATTTTTTGCGTTATAACACTCGGACTATTTATCAGCTTTTATGTCCTCTTTCTCCAACCATTGATAAGCTCAATGATCATTAGGGATTACACTCTGCACAGTCTACTTGGCTTTGTCGGCTTTCCCGTACTTGGAACCCTCTTCTGGAGCCCAAAGTTAACCATTTTCTGTGGAGTCTTTTCTATCAAGGTTTTCCTATAGGTGAAAGGCTTAGACATATTGGCATTACCCTCAAACTTGCCCTTTTTGTTCATGTCTTGAGTCATTTCTTCACCTTTTTTGGTCTTGTCAGCGTGCCCAATCTATTTGGCGATGGATACACTCTTTGTTTTAGCCTTATCATCCTGAATTCTTCCCATGGTGTGGCCTTATTTGGTGACTTTAGCCCCTAGCCTCATTATATTGCTAATTTGTGGCATTTGTTTCATGCCTATATTTTGTTTCATATCTAGAAAGCCCGTAATACCTTTATTTTCAAGTAAGATCGTTTTGTTATAAGTTTTTCTCTAATGACAAGGTGATTATTATGTCTATTGGTCACATATAAATACAAACTCAAGCCATTAAGGTTGCTTTGGAATTTTCTCATCTATAAGAGCTTCTCGATCACCGGGGAGTGCATCATGCACGATGAGTCGGATCCTCTGCTCACCACCACCTCATCTTACACCTCCCCAACAACCACCTTACGTGCAGGAACACGCCAGAGGATCACGCTCATGCGCAGCCACCATTGTTTGCTTCCCGAGTGGTCGCCTCCTGCCCCTTCCTCCTCTAAACCATAACTAGATCTGGGGGATCTCCATCGTCGGCCATGCCATGCAGACTCTCACTAGATCTCTCGTCCCTGGTTGGGAATTATGGTGCCTCTTCGAGGCGGGTTCCCGATCAAGATGGGTGGCGGTGGATCTTCCATCCACGAGCTTGGTAGTGGAGCCTTCATCCCTCCCCTGGGATGATCCTCCCCCTCCTCAGTGTGGTGGTGGCATGTGCATGATGGTGTTTATATTTTGTTCTCTAGTTGCCCTATGGGCGTTCTAATGTAAGCCTTCGTGGCATTTTTGGGGCCCTCATGGCATTTTATGGGACCGTGAGTTGTTTGGTCCCCCTACTATGTAGCTCTCTTTTATTCTAATTAATATAAAGAGCGATTCCAATAGTAAAAAGTAATGTAAATACTTGTCATGTTTAATAATCAATGATGAATTCTCATTTAAACAAACTAGAGTAGATGTTTTCCCTTAAGAGTTGTGCTTTTCAAAAACGTCTCTCACATTTTCTAAGGAATTTGAAGGAGTTAGCCAACTAAAGGATTGAGAAAAAAAAAAGATATAGGGGAAATGGTTGAGGTGGAACAAACTAGTAAGAAAGAAAAATCAAAAACATGGTTTCAGAAAAATCTTCTAAAAATGTGATCATATAAAAATATATCCAAAGATGTGGTGGAGGAGGAATGTCTGAAAATTTCAGCAAAAAAATGGAACCGAATGAGTTGAGATCAGTATTCATGATGATTATTTATTTAAAAATAATTTGGGGTTAGCATATGAAAATGTATGGAATGTTTTATTTGTTTTATTTCATAATCTTCCATTATTAATTTAGGGGTTTTATAACCAATACAATAATTTGTTCCAACTCCGTTAATGATTATGATTTTCAATTTTTATAGACCAATAATTACACCGAAGGCGTTCCCCTATGGGAAAGGCCCTGCGGACGTTTAAACTGTGTTAAATTTGACAGTTTGATGATCATCTTGACGTTTGTGTTTTCCTCCCTATTTTAGCTAAACTCTACTATTTTTAATAATTTTGTTTCTAATAATTAACAATTTTAGCTTTTGTTTTTAATTAACAACAATTTTAGCTTTTATTTTTAATAATTTTCGCAAGTTGAAAGCGCTGCATATGAATTAAAACCTGAATGGCAGAAATTAAACCTTAAAAGCTTTGCATGAAAGATTTGACAGGTGGGTAATTCTAAACCATACACAGTTTTAAATCAACGGAGCAATATTTGCATGATGGAATAAATCATTTAAACAACACCTAAAATAGAACAGAATTTTTGTTAACCGAGAGTTTTAAAAACCTTCAACTGTGTTTTTCTATTTAGGTGAGCTGAAAATAGAAAAAGGGAGATCAATAATAGATTGCAAATGTTGTATAAGGCTTAGGGGAGGTAGAAAAGAAAGTATACGTACGAGAAAAGGAAGATCAAAAGGAGATTCAGGAATTTACAATGACATGGAGAATATACAGACACAAGAAATAAAAGAAAACAACAGTGGAAGCACAAGAAGTCAGATTGATGTTTCAGACACTTCTTCTAGATTGGTAAGTTATGCTCCAAACGCCTTTACACAGTTCCTTTAAGAATTTGTGGATGATATTGTTAGGGTTTAATCTTTGTTGTTTAAAATAATTTGTTTTTTGTATGCACTGGTCTGGCGCCATACTCTATTTGTAGCGTAGGTGAATATTCAGGGACATGCTCTGCTTTGGGTATGAATGGTTTGGACAATGATGAACTTGTTCGTGGGTCAATGGAATTTACATTTACAACAAATATGGACGTGAATTAGCTTATCTCAATTATTTCTATTTTATAGGGAATATAAGCCTGATAGTTATGAGAATTTGATCTCTTCAATTTCAGTGCATTTTAGATTACAGCCCCAGAATCAGTTCATGTTCCATCTTTTCTCAGGAATACATATAGTGATACAACACTAAAAGAACCAAAAGTCTACACTTGCCTAAAGCTCTAAGATTGGTAAATCCTATGCTGCCAATGTCAAACAGGTGCAAAGGAACAAAGAAAATGTTACAGTTGCAGTTTAGGAAATATTATTGAAGTGAAATTACATCATCTATACTTAGAAGAGGTAAGGGAGGATTTGGCCAGTGGGATTCAAAGGGATATTGATCTATTTTAGGTAGACTCCCATGGCTCAATTGACTATATCAGAAGACTTTCTTTCAGTATTTTCTTTGCTCACAGTATCGAGTACTCTCATCACATAATCCATATCAGGTCTCTCCTCCTTGTCATTCTCAGCACATTTGAGGGCTAACTTTGCTACAGCCAAAGCATTCGTGAGATCACACTCACCCCAGCCTTCCTCTTTTAGCCTTTCATCCAAAGCTTCTTCAAAACGGTTGTTAATGCCTTAAAAACTTCAATATGGCTTGAATATAATTTCCAATTCAAGTGAACCTTCTTCTGACATGTGTTTGATCCAATGGAGAACAAATCCAATTCATTGATCGATTACAACATTAACAAAAACACTGATAGCTACAAAACAGCTAGGCCAGCGCTTTGCATGATTATGTTACCTCTTTTTCTATTTCTTGCAAATTACAATAAATGATAAGTTTTAGATATAGATATGGATATGTGTATACAGATACGTTTCAGTAGTAATTTATGCCTCAAAATTCATGTTCCCAAAATATTATAATCAAGTTATATATTATATTTGCAAAATTAGGTTTGTTGATGATCAAGTTATATTTGCAGATAAAATGAGGCACATACAAGGGGCCTTTCAAGAGAATGGATATTCAGATCTGCACATTTGTCTTATACCAATGAGGATAGGCATTAATATTTTATCACTTGGTTTAGAAAAATTGTTAGGAAATAAGAGATAAAATATGCGGAATAATCCCTTACAGAATCGCAACAGTAGAAACTAATATGCAGAAAATATTACAGATCTCAAATAAAAGTGTAGAATAAATAACACAACATAGAGAGACAAGATTTAACGTGGTTCACCCAATTTGGGCTACATCCACCAAGAATCACTTGCTCAAATTTTATTACAAGCCTCCACTCTCTCAATACAATACCCAGATCCGTTTGGAGCTATGCTCAACAAACTCTATAGAATTCACACCCGAATTCAAAACACATCTGCAATACATTTGCTTGTATTTCTATCATATGCATAAGACCATATAAATAGACAACTACTTAAGCAGTTTTACAAAACCATGGGTATCAAACAATGGGCAAAAACAAAACCGTCCCATAAACCTATGGGTAGCCGAAGAGGCGGTTTTACAAAACAATGGGTACCGAAAAACCATGGGCCCAAAAATAGCCCATAACGGTTACCCATTACCCATGGGTTAATAAACCACCCATGAAAATTTGCTTGAGGCTTCGCCCCGAACCCCCCTGACCCACTCACCGCGAGCGGGACCGCCGTAAAAATACCCGAGTGTAACACATAGAAGGTGTACCACACTCTAACATGAAAATAGGCTCCACAAACATAACAATCTCCCACTTGGAGACTGATTTCCACTAAGCAAGCTTCTCAACCCTTCACTATCATCCGCGAAGGCCAACCAAAGCTGAACATAGCTTTAGTTTATCCCTTGTGACCACCTTGGTCATCATGTCTGCAAGATTCTGACTGGTATGAATCTTCTCCAACTTCAACTTATCTTCCTCCAAAGTTGTCCTGATGAAGTGATATCTCAACTGTATATGCTTCGTCCTGGAGTGGAAAGTAGAGTTCTTAGCTAGGTGTATAGCACTCTGACTATCACTATGCAGCTTACATTCCTCTTGCTTATGCCCCAACTCCTCAAGCAATTGTTGTAACCAAATCATCTCTTTGCTTGCCTCTGTGGCAACAACATACTCAACCTCTGTGGTTGACAAAGCCACCAGCTTCTATAGTCGTGAAATCCACTCACTGCTGTCCCACCTACAGTATAAATATAACCTATCATGCTCCTCCTGCTGTCTACATCTCCAGCCATGTCTGAATCTACATAACCACGTAAAGTGGTGTCTAATCCACTGTAGCACAAAACGTCCCCATGGTTCCTCTCAAATACCGAAGGATCCACTTTACTGCTTGCCAATGCTCTTTACCTGGATCACTCATAATCTACTCACAGCTCCTACTGCATGGACAATATCGGCCTAGTGCACACCATAGCATACATCAAACTGCCAACTGCTAATGAGTAAGGTACCTTGGACATTTGGTTTCTTTCCTTCTCTGTCTTGGGACACTTGCTCCTTTGATAACTTAAAAGGCTCCAAAGGAGTCCCAACCGGTTTAGCATCCTGCATGTTAAACTCCGTCCAATACCTTTTAATGTACTCTTCCCGAGATAAATTCAACTACCATTCCTTCCTATCCTAAGTTATCCTCATACCAAGGATTTTTAAAGCTTCCCCAAATCCTTCATATCAAAGGATTCACTTAATTTGTTTCTTTTTGAGTACTTTTATTTCTTGCATGTTTTTACCCGTAACCAATATGTCATCAACATACAAATAGAGGATAATATAACTTCCATCCTCAAATTTCTTTGTATACATGCAATGGTCAGAATGAAATCTAATATAACCTTGCTCCATCATGAAGCTATCAAACTTCTTATACCATTGACGTGGAGCTTGTTTCAAGCCATACAAGCTCTTCTTCAGTTTACACACCATCTCCTCTTTACCTTTGACCTCATAGCCCTCTGGTTTTGCATATATAGTTCCTCCTTCAAATCACCATGGAGAAATGCAGTCTTTACATCTAAGCTGTTCTAAGTGCAAGTCTTCTATTGCCACTATTCCAAGAACAGTTCTAATAGAAGTCATTTTTACTACAGGAGAAAATATCTCATCAAAATCTATACCTTGTTTTTGTGCAAACCCCTTGACCACCAACAGGGCCTTATATCTTTTATTTCCTCCTTCTTCATCTTTAACTTTGTACACCCACTTGTTCTGCAATGCTCTTTTACCTTCCGGTAGCTTCACCAAATCCCAAGTCTAGTTCTCCATGAGAGACTTATGCTCCTCATCCATGGCTTGCTCCCACTTCTTACTAGCATCTACCTACATTTCTTCATCAAATCTCTCTGGCTCTCCACTATCAGTGAGTAATAAATAATAAAGAGAAGGAGAAAAACGTTCAGGTTCTTTTCTTACCCTAGAAGACCTCCTCACTGTAGGAGTTTGGGGTTCCTACTAAGTAAGTTCCTGAACTAATTCATGGGTCACTTTCCCATCCGGAAGATCCTCTACCACTACATATTCTTTCTTGGATTCTTCCCTATTTTCCTGCAACTGTTGCTTATACATGACTTTCTCATTAAAGACCACATCCCTAGACTGAATAATTTTCTTGTCCTTAATACTCCAACATTTAAACCCAAAGTCATCACCACCATAACCAATGAAAGTACATTTTTCTGATTTAGCCTCTAGCTTGGTCCTATCATCCTTATCTATATGAACAAAAAGCTCACATCCGAGAGACTCTAAGAAATTAATAATCAACTTTCTTACCATACCATGCCTCCTCAGGTATGCCTCCATCCAAGGCACTTGAGGGTCCTCTATTTATCAAGTACACAACTGTGCTCACCGCTTCTGCCCAAAAAGAAAGAGGCAGTCCTGTATGTAATCTCATGCTCCTAGCACATTCCATTATTGTTTTGTTCATCCTTTCTAATACTTCATTCTGTGTGTAGTTCTGGGCGAACCGCCTTTTTCTGCGGATTCCATTCTTAGAACAATAATCATTAAATTCATTATTGCAATACTCCCCTCCATTATCTGACTTGAGACATTTTAGCTTAAGACCTGTTTCATTCTCTACCAAGGCTTTCCATTTAACAAAAGTGTCAAATACATCAGATTTGTTTCTAATACAATAAACCCAAACTTTCCTTGTTGCATCATCAATAAAAGCAACATAATAACTTGAACCCCCAAGAGATGATACCTGAGCCAGCCCCCACACATCAGAATGTACCAGCTCTAACTTACTCTCTTTCTTCGTAGGTCCAACCTTGAGAAACCTTACTCACTTTTGTTTCCCATATATGCAGTTCTCATAGAAATCCAAACCTGATTTTGTATATCCAGGAAAATTCTTCTTTATGATGTTCATGCCCTTATGGCTCATATGACCGAGCCTATAGTGCCATAATATTGTATCTACATCTGAAGCCACAAGATTACAATCATTAGTACTATCAGTGGTTAAATACAAGGTTCCAACCTTCTTACCTCTTGCCACCACAAGAGCACCCTTGGTAACCTTCCAAGAGTTAGCTATAAATATCACAGTATAACCATCACTTCCCAATTGCCCCGCCGCTATCAAATTTCTCCTTAATGTAGGCACATGTCTGACATCCTTCAATAGCCATGTATTCCCATTCTGCATCTTAACTCAATGCAACCTTTTCCAACTATACTTTGCAAGGCTCATCATCACCAAGAAAAACATGCCCAAAATCCCCTTGAACATAATCAACAAAATAATGCCTATGTGGAGTAACATGAAAAGAAGCCCTAAATCTAAAACCCAAGATTCATAAATATTATGCAAAGAAAGAATCAAAGTATCCCGACATACATTACCCGATGCCACATTTGCCTCCTTGTTTTCTTCTGTTGTTTCTTCTTGTCCCGAACCCCCCCGACCCACTCACCAAATGAGCGGGACGCCGTAAAATACCCGAGTGTAACACATAGAAGGTGTACCACACTCTAACATGAAAATAGGCTCCACAAACATAACACAAATTTTGTGCACTTATGTAAATAATTCTGCTCAAAGCCTTAATAAGTTTAGGTTTTTGTCACCTTGAACTATGTTTAATTGTTCAAGAGACTATTCTCATAAGTTTTCAAATTATAATTTGTACCCAATCTTTAACATGACGGGGATCAAATTGGGGGATAACATATTTTTAAATCTAATTTTTGAAAATAGTTTGTAAAGTTAACAAAGAATAATTACCTTGACTTGGAGGTAAGCTGGTTGGAGGAACAAGTGGTTGAGATGGTGGAGTCTTAGCTGTAGCGTTCCTGTCTATATCACAAGACGATCAACAGTGTCATCTCCTATTAGTTTTCATATTAATAGGATTCAGAGACAAAAATTTAAGTTCCAAGACAAGTTAATACAAACATTGATATTTAAACAAATGATCACCTACATACCCATTTGATAAGGGATAAAGTATACCCTATCAATCCTTATTATATTAGGATTTGAGATATTGTTGAGCCTTATTATGTTGGCTATGTTGGAGTCAAAATTTTCAGTTATCCCATAGAGGGTATCGTTTGGAGAAGCTGCATAAGTAACAATTGAAAACCATCCAGGAATTAGAAAGAATAAAAAATAGATATGGCTGGTTATGTTTTGTTATTCTTATTTTCGAGATGATATTGTGTTAATTAGGTGAATTTCAAGTTTATGGATGTAAACTAAATCTCAAAAACTAAATGGGGAAATATTTTTTTGTACAGAAACCTTTGTGCAATTTCTTATAAACCATAATAAAAAAATACAGTTTACTATCTTCTTATGTATGTATGGCCTCTACTAATATACAATTTTTAATAACTCTTTATTATATTTTTGGTTTTTTTGTAGTATATCCGAGAATGAAACTGAAATTTATAGAATAATCTTAATCGAGGAGTCCTTCCTTTTGAATTATGCAGATACATTTAGTTTTATTAATTTCTTATTTTGTTTTTTACAGGATATTTGTGATTCTCTTTCTTTGGCAAAGAAAGAAAATTGTGTTGTCTCTGGCATTTAACTTCAAGTGGGTTTCAATACTAATTGAAGTATTTATTCAATTGTTTTTTTTTCGTTGCATGTTATGGACTAAAAATTTGTTGAAGAGAGTTTTCATGTTATTTGGTTTGGAATGTTCCATTTATATTTGCGATTGGCTCCAATCCTTTTTCTAAAGTGACATGTGGAGGAACACGCCTTCGTCAGTGACATGAGGCCATTTCGAAGCATCCCAAGTTGGATGTTAGACTAATCAGTGACAAGGCTTTTAAAGCTTCCCGTCATACCTAAGAACATCTTGGTGGACTAACATACTTATTTTCCCTCTCCAGTTTAATATGATGCAGACTAGAAACACAATTCCCCTCCCCACAACGGGATTGGCATTAACTACACCTCACTTGTAGAGGGAGGAAGAGTTTAAGCGTATTTAATGTGTTGTTAATGTTTTGCATTGCAGGCAACCGAAACCACCTAAAACAGTGATAGCCGAAATGATCAGAGATTGCCTCCACCTGATGCCAACATCCCCAATTTTTCTCTCCAAAATCTGAACAATTGGAGATCATTCATAAGGCTTCTGTTTGATTTATGATTCTAACAAAGATGCACTGAAATATGAACCACCCCAAAAATTGAGGAGAATGGGAATACCAATCGAGGCATCTGTAAATGGACAAAAATACAAGAAACGTGCTAAGAAAATTACACAAGCAAAAAGCAAGAAATTTGATTTAAAAAAATAGCTTGTAGTGGTTAGTTTATAAGTGTTTTTGAAACAAACTATAACTCGTACCAAATAATTCCATGTATGCATTGTGGCAATATATATCGACATAGAATCAAACTTTTTAAACACATGTTCAATTTTTGTAATCCAACAACTATGGATTTTGAATTTCTTTATCATTGTATCTCCATATAAATACCTATAGTTTTCTTACTTCAAGTGTACATATTGTTGTTATTGTCTTCCATTCTATTTGCTTAACATAATAATCTATAATTCGTTTCAAATAAATGCATGTATATATTGTGGTGGAACATATGGATCACAAAATCTAACTTTTCAACATACGTGTTCAATTATTCCTTTATACAATTGCTCACTTCTTTATGTAAACCAACAACACATTTTTAATGTGTTCTTCATAATATTTGCACACAAATACATATAGTTTTAAAATGTCGAGAAACAACCATGCAAATTTTAGTTCTTTTCAACCAAAGCTTTGTGCGTTATATCACTTTTTTGCATATTGAATTGTTAAAGGATTAGACTTCATGTTTGTGATTTTTAGCAAATATAAAATAATAAGGAAGCCAACTTTAAAGGTTCTCATTCTTTACAAATGCATGCTTTCCTAAACACATCCTTCATTTCATGATTGACTACCCTACAAGTTTACATTGTCCACCATATATTTGTAGAATTCCCACTATCTCGAGCATCTTTTAGTTGTCATGGAAATAAATTTGACACACGAAGGCATTTCTCAATTGATTGAGGGTGGTTCTAATGTTGACCCCACATTTTAGATATTGCACTTTTCCTCCCTAAGGTCCATTCTCAACATTGGTGCCCAACATCGTGTTGACCTTTTAGATGGGATACATTTTCGACAGCACTTCTACCCTCAAAATTTGCAAGTCGTGTAACCAACAAATCAATACAAGAAGGCTTCATTGTGTGCTTACACAAATCCCTTGTTAAAATGATCAAAAGTGAACTATAAGCTTCATCTCCTGCTCAATTATTAATGTACATAAACTCCCTATATTAACTATAATTTCTTTCTATTTTTTTTAATCCGTTCCTTAGTTCTAATTCTATCCTGGTTTCCTTATCCATTGTAGGACTGCTCTTATCATTGAAATGGATGTTGTTGTTGAAACACATTTGGTAATCGGTGCTCCAATTTGACTACCAACAAATTCTCGAACATAGTCGGTTATGTCAGCAGGATGATGCAAGTGCAAACCAGGTTAACAAATATTTTACGAGAACACCAACGAAAATAAGTGCTTTGAATACATCTATGCGCATGTGGTCCGTAGAGGGTTGTACCTAGCAAAAACAACCCTTCGCGAATATCACAATGCAAGGGGAGATGGTTTCATGTTTGGGTTTGATTTTGTAGATCAGGAAAGAGGGGAAATTCACGTCACTTGTTTCAATGAGGTTACCGAAGCATTCTATGAGCATATTGAAAATGGGAAGCTATATACAATTTCCAATGGGAGGATTGTGAGGATTGTTGATGTAAAACTATGTTATAGCCATTTGAACAATGCTTTGGAGATTTTCCTGCAAGCATCCTCAACCATAACTCCACTCATAGCAAATGAGGATACAATACCTTCCCATCACTTTCATTTCACAAAAATTAAGGACATACCTGCAACCGATGACTGTTCTAAAGTTGATTTGATTGGCATTGTTCTTGCAATGTCACCATGCTCAACAATTCATAGGCATGAAAATTTAGAGACTAATAGGAGAAATCTGCAATTAAAGGACATGTCGGGATTCAGTGTAAGTGTCACATTGTGGGGACATCACCTAGATGAAATAAGCAAATAAATTGAAGACATGCTTTCTATACTACCTCTTCCGGCCCTTTCCTTGAAAGCTGCTCGCATCTCCAATTTCAATGGGAGCTCAGTCGACACTGTTTCAAGTACCAAATGTTATGTCAATCCTCAAATTTCATAAACCAATACACTTCATAGTTGGGTAGATTCCGATGACTACTACCTTTTGGCACCCTTTATCACAAGCCAATTCATGGGCCCTCCAAAAATCCTAACCTCTGTAACAATGATTTTGGAGGTACTAAATATGGGGAACACTGAGAGAAATGAATGGGTCATGGTTACTACGAAATCATGAATATCATCATGGACAAATTTTTTACAAGGCATGTCCTCTTCAAAAACGTGACAAACAATGTAGGAAAAAGGTGAGTGTTGATTTGTGTTTCCAGCTTCATGTCCAGATGAGTGTACGAGTAATCAAGAAACATGAGATAACATTGAGTATACAAGGACTTAGTACCTTGGAGATGGTGATGGATGATATAGACGTAAAGTTGACAGATGCATGATATCAAGAAGCTAGATCTGCAAAACTAAACCACATAAGATTAGATCATAATATGCGGGGGTTGTCCAGACAGTGCCAGTTCCAAGAGGATTTTAAATCCCTTGGAGGATGTCAACCCCATGTCAGACAAGATAATAATAGATCATGAATAGTAGTAAAAATGACAAGTAACTGAAATAACAAGAGTACTTAGCTTATGCTCTACTATGGAGATGAACTAGGCATCAAGATGGTATGATGACGAATTAAGGAAAAGATTTCTCCTTCAAATGGGCAGAACTCAGTTAAGCTCTTCCTTCTCTTTTGTAGGCCTAGGTCTCTCCAGGTCTTCTTTAAAATATATCCTCCTCTTTTTAAAAATATATCCTCCTCTCTTTAAAAATATATCCTCCTCCTTGAAAATATATGCTCTTTAAAAATATATATCCTTTTCACCCTTGAAATATGGGGGAAAACCCCATATTTATAGCTTAGATATGAGACTAAACTGTAGGTTAGATGATACCTAGGGTGTAGTAAAGTAACTTGAGTTAGGGATATGATGTGATCAACGTGGGTCCCATAGTTTGACTTATTAGGCAAAGTGGGGGACATGATTTGAATGGGGGTGAGATAAAGATTTCATTTTAAAAAAGAGTGTCGGAGATATGCATTATGAATTAAATAATTTGTGAGAGATGGGGATGATGCCAAAAATTGAATTATCAAATGGGTCCATATGGAGCCCATTGATAATCAATCAAATAATGTGAGCAAATAGATAGGATTTTATTTAATTTAAGAGAAAGAGATGTGAGAATGGAAAATTAGATGAATGTGAGATGACGAAGGGGTGCTATACCAAAAATAGGTGTCTACATTTGCCCCTTTTTATTGAGTGGTTTGCAATAGCAAGCCACAAGATAAAAATAGGTGTCTGAGGATGGATGAATACATGACCAAATGCAAGATGCCCTAGGAAAAAAAGGATCGCAATAAATAAATAAAAATATGGTGGTGACTCCAATATCACATCGGTAGAGGACAATTGCGGTCTCAACGAAGATAGACGACAACATTCTATAGACCAGTGAGTGGGTGAAGACCACTACAGTATGGATGTAAACCAAGATGACCAATGGGTCATAGGAAAACATCAAAATATGTGTAACTGAATGCAAAAGATGTGCGCAATCCTTTGTTTGTGAGGAATCGTGTAAAAAATCATGCATCCACAAAAGGGACGTGGATGAAGATAATGATGCCCTGAAACATGGCACAAGAAAGGCATAAAGTGAGTTATATACGCCGAAGCAAGTATAAGGATGAAAAGGCCCCCAACATAAGACATAGATGGAATAATCATAAATGTGGAAAAGATGAGCAAATAGGATAGAAAGATGCAATAAAATGCCCTAAAAGGCTAAAATATGATGACAACCATGTTTCATAGGAAAGATGTAGAAGTGTTAGCAAATTATAAGGTGAAGAAGATAAAAAAGTATTATTTCTTCGGTAAGTGTGATAGAGATACTTTTGCGACAAAACAAAAGCAGAGAAAATATTCAAGGAAGAGAACAAGATTAGATAGGTGATGTCCGTTATGGTATCTTCCAAGATAAAATGTCAAAATAAGATGGGAAGAGATTCTTAGAAATGGATATGATGATGTCCCTGCGAGAGGATTGTGAAGATAAAAGATGTGACAGGGTTCTTAAAAAGAGAAGAGGTCAATGTTACAAAGAGAAGAAAAAGAATGGTAATGAAAGGGATAGATGGTGATACATAAACGGAGAAACATTGGCATTGACTATGAATGCCAGATGTAAGGGATGTTGAGAAAGAGAAAAGGGAATAGACAAGAGGATTGGTTGATTATGAGAAGAGTAAGAAAGATTTAATATGAAGGCAACAGGATATGGAATAGAGGGATGAAGACAAAGGAGCAATGGATCAAAGACAATGTTGAATATGTTGAGAGATAAGGAGTCATAGGATAACAAAATTTCCTTGAGAAGGATCCTCAAGTAGGATTCACAAACCGCAATGGTGATCAAGTAGAATTCACAAACCGAAGAGTGTATTTGTAAATGCATTCATGGAGATGATGGATAGATATAAAATTCATAGTGTGAAATTTGATGTGATTTTCATAAAAGATGATTTAGATGAGATGAATGGAACATAGGTTTAGCAAGGGCATATAGGGAAACTATGCTTCGAACTGGAGACAAATAAGAAAAGGTTACCACTTAAGGCATTACACTTGTATCCAATAACAAGTGTTAACATATAACCATCGATATTTATACGAAAAGATCATGAGGGAAATATGGAAGAAAGATGCTCATAATCCTAACATTGACATGACAAAGGGATCGAAGATGTGACTCATGCGCGGGAAGAGGGTTCTCCAAAGGTAGTGTTCCTTAATTCTATGCCCCACTGCGGGAAAGGGAAAGAATAGGATAAAAGAAAGTTGATCAATGCAGAAGCTTTCGGAAAATGTTGATAAAATAAGATTAATCAATGCGGAAAACCTTCCAAAGGCCATAATAACATAGTAGCCATCCTTCGAGGGTATGGTCTACTTTATACATAATAAAGATGACAAGAATAACATGATATCTCAGTACTTGAAGGGATCATTCTATTTCTTTTGATTTTGCTTGGATTTTGATTTGTATGCTTATCTTTTTTTGTATGAACAGCTGTCCTTCGAGGGATCGGTTTGTTTTTTATAACTGTGATTTTTCCTTTTACATACGTGAAGTTGAGCTTCACATGGGGGAGAGCTAAGAATGGCTAATTAAACCACTTAAGAGGGCATAAGGAATGTACAAGAGACAACCTAGACCCTTCACATGGCTGCAATAGGAGAATGAGAAGATAATGGATGTAATGGTTATAATGGGATCACATCAAAGTAGTGAAGGTGGACCACATAATTCGATTATTAAAATGAAAAATGGAAGGGGATAAAGATGGTAGAACAATCTAAGGATGTAACTAAGTTCTCATTAGTAGATATGCTAATGAGAGTCGTAAAGTGCAATGCATTAAGATATTTTTTCTCTAGTTTACCACCACGAGAGAGAAGATAGTGTAGTTGCAATAAAATGATATGATGGCTTAGCAAGAAATAAAACTAACATATGACCATAATGGTGGATTTAGATGAAAATAAATGATGATGCCCCAAAAGATACATAAACATAGAAGGACAATCATGGCCTCAAAGGAGGGCTTGATGAAATAGACGGTGTCCCAAAAGAGACACACATATAGCCAAAATGGTGGACTTCAAGGCGGATGGTGCCCCAGAAGAGACACAAATATAGCCAAAATGGTGGACTTTGAAATATATGGTGCCCCAGAAGAGACACAAATATAGCCACAAAGGTGGACTTTAGAGAAAAATGTCCCTCAATGGAGAGACAAACATGGCCTCAAAGGAGGGCTTCAATGAAAAATATGATACTCCCAAAAGGAGCATAAACGTAAAAGAAAAAATATGGCCTCAAAGGAGGGCTTATGAAATAAACGATGTCTCAAAGGAGACACAAATATAGCCACAATGGTGGACTTCGAAATAGATGGTGCCCCAGAAGAGACACAAATATAGCCACAATGGTGCAATTCAAAATAGATGGTGCCCTAGAAGAGACAAATATAGCCACAATGGTGGACTTCAAAATAGATGGTGCCCCAGAAGAGACATAAATATAGCCACAAAGGTGGACTTAGAGAAAAAGGTCCCTCAATGGAGAGACAAATATGGCCTCAAAGGAGGGCTTCAATGAAAATATGATACTCCCAAAAGGAGCATAAAAAGAACAAATATGGCCTCAAAGGAGGGCTTACGAAATAAACGATGTCCCGAAGGAGACACAAATATAGCCACAATGGTGGACTTCAAAATAGATGGTGCCCCAGAAGAGACACAAATGTAGAAAAAGGTCCCTCAATGGAGAGACAAACATGGCCTCAAAGGAGGGCTTCAATGAAAAGATGATACTCCCAAAAGGAGCACAAACATAAAAGAACAAATATGGCCTCAAAGGAGGACTTAGAATGAGATGAGAATTTGGATATAATTAATTTAGATTGAATGGATGTGAATAAGGTAGATAAAAAAATGTCAAAGAGCGAAGTCCCCTAGTAACAAGGGATTTGTACAGATGATGTGTTCAAGGGCGAGGGAAGATTATTCTCCCAACAAGTTAAATGTGAAGGAGGTAAAGGATGTCAAAAGAGCTTAGATGAGATTGTTTTAGATTTGGATGGGGTAAATGATCGGAGACCACAAGTGTGTTTAGCAAGATAAGCGGCATTGATGAACAATGGCGGGCATTCCTTAGGAGGAATGACATGGGCTGGATGAATATTAAGGGATGATGTGGATGGAGGGATCATGGGAGATCTGACAAATGGGATATGGATTGGATTCAAGGTAGATGGAGAAAGAACCTTCCCCTGAATGAGGAAATCATCTTTCTCAATAAGGTTGTGGATGATTGACCGAAAGGCCTTACAATGTTTGATGTCGTGACCTGGGGTATGATGATAAGAACAACTACAATTAGGATTGAACCATGATGGCCTAGGACCATATGGATTAAAGGCTTTAATAGGAGGAATTTTGATGGTAGATGTTTGAGTTAAATGTTGAAAGATGTATGTGTATGACCCCATTGAAGTTTCATGGGGAAGGTAACTCTTGTGGGTTTTGATAGGATGTCTCAACTTAGTATTAAGAGAAAACATGGATGTAGACTAGATGGGTGAAGTTCATTTTTTGGAGGACAAATCAAATTTGGTTGAAGGATGGTATTGTTTAGATGTGGATTGATTATTGCAAGATGTCGTAGATGGAAAAACTAATTCTGACATGGATGTTGTGGCATTGGATTTTTGAGAAGAGGGAAAACTTGAATATTTCCGTGGATGTGCGAGAGGACTGTCGGGATGTTTTCCTCGAGCCTTATACTTCAACCGAGAAGATTTACCTTTAGCAGGATGACAATAATTTCAACCGAAGGATCGATAAGCGGTGTTGTGGTTATCATGGAGAAACTGTTCTAAAACAAGACGAAGATGTTAATGAAGAGATAGGTGTTTGTATGATGCGATTAATGATATCTATGTGAGACATGGATTGTTTTGATTTTGGCATGGAAAGAGATGATTTTGTAGAGGGAGAAGGTAAATCATCTTTATTTGATCGAGGTGTATGTGTTGGTACAGTAGGTGATTCAAGGGGTATATTTGATAGGGTTGCAGATCGAGAGGATTTGGTTGATGTGATAGGAGGATTGGGTAAAGAGTATTGGGGTAGACTGGGTGATGTGGCCACGGGCAAGGTTGTCAAGGTAGAGATAGGTGGACTTGTTGGTATAATAGGTATAGGGGTTGTTGGGATAGATAAAGTTGTAGGCATTTTTGGAATATGTGGAGATGTGAGTGATGTGATAACCGATGGAGTAGACCTTATTGGTAAGGGTAATGCAGCAAATGCAGGAGCATTTTCGGATGTAGAAGTAGAAGAGACTGGTTGTTTCATAAATGTTTCGAGGGGTAAGAATGATATTTTTGCTAAAGGGATTGATGTCAAAGATGGGGTTGCAAGGGTGCATGTTGTAGAACTGATTTTAGTTGGGATGGTTGTGAGTAATGTAGGTGTAGTAACAGGTGTATTTGATGAAGATGCCGGTGAATGAATAGGTGTGAGAGACGTAGGGATATGTGTGGATACGAGTGGAGCTGAAATAGGTGCTGAAGATGAATCTAATGTGGTAGATTGGGGTATGTTTGAAGTGGTAGAAATGGATGATATAGTTGAATTTGATGTGGATGTGGCAAGGATAGGAGAAGGTACAGGTTCAACATAAGTAGTGAAAGTTGATGTAGGTGTGATAGGTTCTAAATAAGAGGTGGGAACAATGTCTACTGTGGGAACATGCGGAATTGGTGATAAGATGGGATCTTGATTGACAGTGTCAACCATACAAGCGTTTGATAGTTGAGATGTAAAGGGGGTGACGTGATTTGTTGGTGGTTGATTAGTTTGTGCAGTGGAGGTATCAATTTGGATATCCCCTTGATTTACAAGTTGTTGGACATGATATTTGAAGGAACGACATCTCTCAATGTCATGACCTTTTACTCGATGATATTTATAAAAGTGGGCCTTATGATACCCAAAAGGCTTGGCTTGCAGTCGTCCTATGGGTCGTATGGGAGGAAGTTGGATAGAGTTTACACTCATTAACTTATCAAATATAGAATCGTATGATTCTCCTAAAGGAGTGTAGTTGGTTGTTGATTGAGGAGATCATTGTTGAGACCATGCGCTTGATGTAGATGGGGATGAAGGTTCAATGACCACACTATTGGCCGTAGTATTGAACTCGTCATTATGTGTGAATGGTTTGGTGGATTCAAATTTTGATTTAATTAAACTTAAGTTAAGATGACCATTTTCAATGGCACCGGTTTCGAGCTTGCAAGCCATTGTGAAAGCTTCATCAAAGGTTTGAAATGATTGGATCTGCAAAGTGGATGATATATGTTTGGCACACGAACGAGAATAAGTCGATGAGTTCGGTTTGTGGGATAGTGAAGGATAGTTGATTTATAACATCATGCCACCCTACGATGAAGTTGGTGATGGGCTCGTTTTCATACTATCAAATGGTATATAGATTAGTGATAGTGGTTTTGCGTGTGATATTGATATAAAAGTGTTCTAAGAACAATTGTGCAAGTTGAGTGAAAGAGAATAAGAAATGTCATGGGATACTATGGTACCAGTCCAATGCGGGACCAGACAAAGACATGGGGAAAGTGCGAAGAAGTAAATCATGATCATGCGCAATAAGACAACATGCGTGTTTAAATGTGAGGAGATGTTGTTGGGGATCTTCTTTATTATTGAACTTATTAAATGTAGGAATTTTCCAACGAGGAGGGTAGGGTTTAATTGGGACCGACGGATGAATCGGTTTGTTACAAACTTGTTCATAGGATAAGGTGTTCTTGGGTGGTACGGTAAGGGTTTCTAAACTAGCCAACCGATTCATTAAGGCATGAATTGAATTAGTCGAGGTATTGTAAGGTTGAGATTGGATCGGCTGTGTGGTTTGAAAAGTAGTTTGATAAGGCAAATGATGTGTTTGTGGGTGTGTGGGTGTTTGGTGAAGCGTCTGATAAGGTGGTTGATAAGTTTGTGGATAGGATGTTTGCGGAATGGTTTGATAAGACATTTGATTAATATGTGGATGTGTGGGTGTTTGGGGAGTTGTTTGGTAAGGATGAACATGTGTCATGGGTTGAGATTGTTGCATAGGTTGACTTTGAATAATAGGAATATGGTGTGTTCGTTGAAGCTGGGTAGGTTGTTGTGGTAGATGATAAGTAGGGATATGAGTGTTAAGGGGTTGAGACTGTTGGAGCATATGATGGATAGGAATGTAGGTATTCAAGGGCCGAGATTGTTTGATGGACATACTAGTGGAAGATGAAATAGAATTGACAAAAAGGATGTGGGTGGAATGTGATCCACCAATTTTGGAGATTGGGATTATTGAGAGATAATAGGAGATTTTGGAGTGAGAAGTCATATATGGGGTTAGAAGGAGATTTGAGTGTATTTAGAGGAGCGAGGAGATGGTGGTGCTATCGGTTTAGGAATACCGGCTTCACGAGGGATGAGGGTTGGTGTCAAGGTGGGGAGAATTTTGTATGACATGGTTCTCATGAGGTGAGACCATGGAGATTGGAGATTGAGTGACTGGCGACGTGGTTTTGAGTTTAGAATCATGTCGGGTGAGATCATTAGAAGAAGTAACTTTACTAGATAGAGCAGATTGTTTATCTTGATTTGGGAGAGAGTGACAATAGGTGTGAAATAGAGGAACATTTGTTTTTGTGTATTGTTGAAAAACAAATCAAGTAGAATTTTTTTAACATCATGATTAATTTAGAGGATGTGAATAGAAAAGAAAAATAAGTAACGAAGGTTCCTAAAGGAGTCTAAGGTTGGTTTCAGGCAGTTATGGATTGGGAGATGTCTAAGACGGTTTCTGTTGGGTGTTTAGGTCCCAATCGATTAACCAGTGAGAGGAATGTTTTGATGTGTTAATTATGTTTGTGCAGTCTCAGGCAGTGTGTGATAAGTGAAATGCAAAGAGTTAAATCCTTTTACTTAAGCTATGTGATCAGGGGATGTAGAAGGTTCATTTTAGACCAAAATGAAATGTGACGTTCGATGTATATAGACACTCAAGAAAGGGAAAGTTTGATGCAGAAAAGAGAAAATAGGGAAAAATGAGAAATACCGGAGAAACGCTTGTTGGTGTTATGTGATTGTACTTGATGATGGTGTTTTTAGAAGCGCCAGTTAGTGACCTGAAACACCCAGGTACCCTGAAATGGCACCGTTTAGAATTACAGATGAGGCCAATAAAAATGAGTATTTTCTTTTTGTTTTGTGAAACAGATGATATCCGATTTCGCGTTGTTGGATGATCATGAATTTGTTAATTTCACCTGGAAAATAAGACAAATATAATCAGTTGATATGGTTAAGAAAGAAGATATAGATGTTATCAAAAGTTACTTCGTCAAAAAGAAGCAAGATAATAATAATGAAACTAATTAAAAAAAAATTATAGATCGATGTTCATATACAATGAAAGGAAATAAGCTACGAAAGCTATTAATAAACTATAAACGATTAAATGCTATAAACTATAAACTATAGTTTATTAATAGACTATAAACTAAAGACTGGTTTTCTTATTAAAATAAATGATTAAAGAAATATGAATTAAATAAACATATAAAACAAACGGTGAAATAAATGATTAAATGCTAAGATATATTATAAACTATCCGTAATAATAATAATAATAATAATAATAATCTATGCAAGAAACTATGAAATGAATCTAACGAAAAGAACTTGGAGTAGATTAACCGATTCGAAATCAACTCGAGATGAGGAATGCATCTAGTGCTTCAAGTGGAATAACACGGGCGTTTTATAGATTGTGGATGGTGTCTATGCTATAGTTGGATTATTTTCAGTTAGACATGCAAAAAGTGTCTCAACTTTACTCACCCACATGTGCGGGACCAATAAATTGACTTCCCACAACCGCAAGCATCAAGGGATCATTCTACACGGGAAGAGTGTTTCCAAAAGGTAGATCAATTTATAAAGATGATGGATCATTTGATGGAAAAGCAAACCAAATCTAATGTGTGCTTTTAGGAACAACAAAGTCAAGAGTTGGATCTAGGACTGGTAGATCGAAACCGGTTAGTTATGTTGCACATAAACGTGGCTCTTCACATAATATCTTAACAAAACATATATAATTAACAATGGTGGTATAAGCAATTTATATAAAAAGAACTGTTATAAATATGTTCTAAAGATTTGGAAACCGATTGTGGTAAAGAGGTTGCATAATCACTAAATATAAAGTTGGCGTGGATGTGATACTACTCTGGAAATAATTGAAAGCATCAAACAATGGAATCTTATAAGTCTGTATGAATATAGTCACCGGAAAGAGCTAAGCCGTCAACAAACTTTGATTTCACAGGCACATAGTTCGCAGATGGTTGGTCAACTATGTTGGCCCGGTGCATGGGGAGTGGATGGGTAAAGAGAGGGCTATGTGGAGTGAAAAACGTGTGGAAAGGAAGAATGATGGATGTGGAGTGGAGTGTTAGGTAGGAATGGGGGTCATTCTGCATAGGGGAGAGTTCAGGTGGATGGGGGATAGGTGATCGGGCAAAGGGAAAATTCAGGTGGATGGGGAACATGATAGGAGTCAGGATAGCTCGTGGTGGAGTGGAGCGGTGTGGTGGTCAGGGGAGAGAGAGCTGAAGGAAGTGGGTAGAGGAGAGAAGAGCTCTACATTGGGGATGGAAGGGAGATGGATGGGAGCTCGGGTGAGTGGAGAAGGTGAAAGAGGTCGGTGGAGAGAAGGAGAGTTTACTAAGAGAAGTCGGTGACGAGAGTAAGGAAGCTGTGTAGTGGCGTTAGATGGGGAGTGGGAGCCGAGCCGGAGGAGGCCGAGCCGAAGAGGGAGATTGGTAGGTATTGGGAGATGAGGAATGTGGCCGAGGTAGAGGAGATGGGGATCGGGATCAATGGAGGGAACGAGTGAGGTGGAGCAGAGAGAGAGGGAGAATCTGTGTGGGAAGGAAAGGAGATGGTGGCTCGAGATGGAGAGAGAAATGGCATGGGAGCTCTTGACGTGGGAAGAGGAGTGCGGGTGGAAGGGAGATGGAGATGGTAGATATGTGGAGTAAGGTGGAAGGGAAGATGGATGGGAATTGCAACACTGCGGGAGTTCCAAAAGGAGCTCGAGGAAGGGAAGGGAGATGGTGGCGAGTCGGTAGGGAGTTGACAAGGGAGTGAGATGGTTGAATGGATGAGGAGAGAGGTGGTGGATGGGTAGTGTGGGTTGAGAGTTGGGATGTGGGGTAGCTTAGGATAATAACAATATTTTTATTTTTTAAAAATTTTATTTTATTTTAATTTTTTAATCATTTATTTAATTAAATATAAAAAATGAATTCTATAGTACACGTAAAACAAGAACAAAACTATTTTTTTGTTTAAAATCAAATGAATATGGACTATTGCAAAGACTATAGATTCTTATAATTGCGAAAAATGAGATCTATATCTATGGTACAACTAAGACCGCAAACGAAAAGTCAAAGAATACGATTATTTTTTGGATTTTGTTCCCATGCAAGTAGAACCTAACATATGAATTTTATTATTATTATTATTTGGGTAGGATTATGTATTTAATAATAAAACTAAACTTGAGACTAAATACCAAGCTAGTTAAGCAATAGAAGATTATTTTACCTTGAAGATGACACAAACCTCTGCTACAGACAAAGATAACATGAAACCTGCACGAGGCGAATAAAAGAAAAAAACAAACAAATATGACCAGATCTTGGATTTCGTCCCATCGGGTGTGCCAAATGTTGATCTGTGTTTCTAGCTTCCTGTCCAGATGAGTGTACGAGTAATCAAGAAACATGAGATAACGTCGAGTATACAAGGACTTAGTACCTTGGAGATGGTGATGGATGATACAGCGCAAAGTTGATAGATGCATGATATCAAGAAGCTAGATCTGCAAAACTAAACTAGATAAGATTAGATCATAATATGTGGGGTTGTCCTGGCATAAAGTGTTGGTTCCAAGAGGATTTTAACTCCCCTGGAGGATGTCAACCCCCATGTCAGACAAGATAATAATAGATCATGAATAGTAGTAAAAATGACAAGCAACTGAAATAACAAGAGTACTTAGCTTATGCTCTACTATGGAGATGAACCAAGCATCAAGATGGTATGATGACGAATTAAGGAAAAGATTTCTCCTTCAAATGGGTAGAAAACAGTTAAGCTCTTCCTTCTCTTCTGTAGGCCTAGGTCTCTCCAGGTCTTCTTAAAAATATCTCCTCCTCTTTTTAAAAATATATCCTCCTCTCTTTAAAAATATATCCTCCTCCTTGAAAATATATGCTCTTTAAAAATATATATCCTTTTCACCCTTGAAATATGGGGGAAAATCCCATATTTATAGCTTAGATATGAGACTAAACTGCAGATTAGATGATACCTAGGGTGTAGTAAAGTAACCTGAGTTAGGGATATGATGTGATCAATGTGGGTCCCATAGTTTGACTTATTAGGCAAAGTGGGGGACATGATTTGAATGGGGGGTGAGATAAAGATTTCATTTTTAAAAAGAGTTTCAAGATATGCATTATGAATTAAATAATTTGTGAGAGATGGGGGATGATGCCAAAAATTGAATTATCAAATGGGTCCATATGGAGCCCATTGATAATCAATCAAATAATGTGAGCAAATAGATAGGATTTTATTTAATTTAAGAGAAAGAGATGCGATAATGGAAAATTAGATGAATGTGAGATAACAAAGAGGCGCTATGCCAAAAATAGGTGTTTAAATTTTCCCCTTTTTGTTGAGTGGTTTGCGATAGCAATCCATGAGACAAAAACAAAAAGGATTAGATGAGATATGTGTCCGAGGATGGATGAAGACATGACCAAATGCAAGATGCCCTTGGAAAAAAAGGATCACAATAAATAAATAAAAATATGGCAATGACTCCAATATCACATCGGTAGAGGAAAATTGCGGTCTCAACAAAGACAGACAACAACGTTCTACAGAGAAGTGAGTGGGTGAAGACCACTGCAGTATGGATGTAAACCAAGATGACCAATGGGTCATATGAAAACATCAAAATATGTGCAACTGAATGTGAAATATGTGCACAATCCTTTGTTTGGGCGAGGAATTGTGTAAACAATTTCCTTTGAAGGTTTTCCCTCCTGTAATAGATGCAAAACTAAAAAACAAGGCCACCGCTTCTCTTCATGGAATAACATGGACCCTAAAAAGTAGCCTACCATTCTTGTGTATTTAACCCAAATCAAGGAGATGCTTATCGTAAAAGTTAATCCATTCCTACAAGTCACTTAAGTACGTGGCGAGTGCAATACAAATACTCAGGACACACCATAAGCTTCCCGCAAAAAATTACTTCAATATCAAAGACCCTACCCCGCCACCTTGGATATTTAGACATAGTTCTCATATAAAGGGAAGGATATAATTTTAAAAATTATGATTTCTACTTCAGTAGATCTCGTGTTTGGGAAGCCTTGCAATATAAAATTCAATAGGATCCCTATTACAAAAATGTCTTAATCGACGTTAACGCCCTTTCCTCTCTATCATCTAATTCATTAAATGTTTCCTCCTCTCTTAACACAGCCACAATGGAACTAACCTAGATGCAAAGTACCTCTACAACTCATGGTATTGATGTTCCCACTCACTTTGATGAAACATATGAACACTCATCGTCTTTCGTGCCAACACCTCACAATATAGGAACAAAAGAAGAGGAAATCAAACAATTCCTGCTCAACCACGATGGTAACACTCCATTTACCATGTCATGGCCAGAGCTTGGGCTCTCATCAATAAATGAATACAATACGGAGGGCCTGTTCTCAATGGCTTTCCCAACTTTATTTCTGACAGGAAAAGCAATGTGGTAACAACCCCGCATAAAAGAAGTTCCAATGCATGAATATGCACTTCATTTGATGTGTTACCATGATGGGCGCTTTGGTTCCCACCCAAGATTTCATTACTTCCTTCTAAACCTCATAATGTGACATAGAAGCTAGTCCACAGCAGTAGTTTTTATGAAACAAAACATCAAATCTGGAATCCCTCTGACAATTAGATATCTACGAAGACAACTATTGGAATGCCCTAAAGACAACCTCCTAGACAACTTAATGCACTTTAGATCGAGCCTTCAAGGGACACTTTCATTCTAGGTAAAAAGTAGAAGTGAGCTTTCAGATATGGTGGAATAATTGGGGACACCAACCTTATTCTTCACTCTAAGTGTTGCAGACACTAAATGACCATATCTCCACAATATTATGTTGGGTGAATGCCCAGCTGATCCTTGAGCTGCACAATGTTGGAGAATGCTTAACATTGTCTCTAACGCTCATCGAGTATCAACATACTTACATCACAGATTCATAATATTTCACGAAGAAATATTGCAAAAGGAACTTGGAGCAAGTAGACTTTTGGTACAAGTAATCAAATCTACTTATTTCAATGTTTTTTCCAAACTACATAGCTAATATTTATGTTCCCTCATCTCGCAGGTATGAATGGAAACATAGAGGCTCTGCACATGTCCACGGTTTATTATGGCTTGAGAATGTGCCTAAAGTTGATGAAATGGACTAGGAGGATACAACAGTTATTGAGGCCACAAAATAATACTTTGATAAGTTCGTGTCTACCTGGAACCCCCACCCGGCTTAGAATCGCTTGATTTTATTTCATGGGTCACTCCTAGACCCTTTCTTGCTACATACAACACAAATTCTATCCTCCTCCCCGCATGCAGACCTTGAAGAACTACTTAATCGATTTTAGCGCCACACTAAATTTTTAGAGCAGAGACATGCCTGCGTAGAAACCAATCACAGCTGCAGTGCAGGTATAATGCCCCCTGGGCCACGCAACCTACTTCTTCCTTGCACATTAAAAGTGATGGGAAAATTAATTACCTCCCTTCTAGAAATGATGACATATTGAAAATCCACAATCGAACTATGATATATATGTGGAGAGTAAATGTCAATTGCCAACGGGTACTTTCCCACCATGTCATTCTTACGTATATTTCAAAATATGCTTCAAAAACCAAGCAATGTTTAGAAACATATCACCAAATGCTATCCATATTTTCGAGATGCAGACGCAGATTCTTCAAACATATCACGATCCGTAAAATTCTCACAAAAATCATTGTTGAACATGATATAAGTGCATAAGAAACATGCCACGTGCTTTGCAAAAAAATTTCCACTTGTTATGTGTAGCCGTCCATTTGTATCATTAAATGTTGGGAAAAAATTATGAGACGTGTCGTTGAAAGTGATGTCAATGCACAACAAACAACTGCTTTCTTGGATGCATATAAAGTTTGTCCAACAACCATGGAACACCTAACACTTATTCAAGTTGCTCGAGATTGGAGCTACAACAAGAACCGTAAAGGTGATAAATGGAAAAAGTGGTGACACACAAGCAATTGTTCGGGTCCACCAGAGATTTGTGAATGTCCTGACCAATATTCAGCGTCATATGACCTTTTCTCGTTGGTCGAACTCCTTTTATCTTATCCTTTCAGAAATATTACATCTGAATTTGGCTCAACCACATGACATCAACGGCACTTGGGACATGTTCAAGCACAACTACATACCGTGGCATGTTTTACGCACTACCAAAAACACAGGAGTTGTTACAGATGTTAGTTTTGACTCTGAGCTCAAATGTAGTATTCAACACGAACCATTACAAGAATGGCAAGTCTTCACATAACTTCACCTAGGAAACAACACGGGTCTAGACAGTCTTGACATGTTGGGGAAATGAGATTTTGACATACACAATAATTGGAACATACATGATGTTCCACATGATTTATAGATAATTGGTTCATCATTCATTGAGAGAGAGAGAGAGAAGACACAATTAGCAACAACATGCAGGCCACACCACCATCTTCAAAACTTTCTTTGTCTCAACACAACAAATAGCTCTTGATACCATACTACACCATTCAAAAATAAAACCCTTCTACGTCCACTAAGATTGATAATTCAAGGAATGGCTAGCACATGAAAATCATTTCTGATAAATAAAATCCACAATTCATTCACATTACCAACCACATATCCCTCACCTCTACTTGTGCTCGCCCCTACCGATGTTTTAACATGCAACATCTCTACATCCACAATCCATGCAGCCATGCGTATTCCAATCAAAGAACTCAACCCCCTTGAAGGTAGTGCATTATCATCTTTTCAAGAGTAGTTGAAACATATAGAATACGTTCTTATTGATGAAATAAGTTTCATCGGCCCAAATTTACTAAACAAAATTGATAGTAGGCTCATGCCAAGCTTTCCCACACTCAAAAACATCTAAATTTTGGGAACATATCACCATCCTCCTCGATGACCTCGGTCACTTACTACCGGTTTTGGACAATCCTTTTATGCAAGTAATTCCTATGAAGTTGTAGACACCAAAATTGGGTCACACTCTCCTTGACCCCTCATTAAATAACCAACTTGAACACACTCACCTAACCATGGCCCCTTACACCCCACACTAATATTAATTTAATTAATTTAATTAAATTAATCCATGTCCTCACAATATTTATTATTTAATTATCCTAATTAGGATAATTCCCACCCCACCACCTCACCTAGCCACCTCACCCTAAGTCTATTCTTAGTATGTTGCCATAACTAACTAAGACCTAACTAAACCCTAAAAATCAAAGCCTACATCCCCTCTAACCACATTCCCGCATAAGAAAAGGTAACTCTCGCTCTTGCCCAAATGAATAGAGAGATCTGGCGAAATCATTGCCATGATCTCCTATTTTTAGTAAACCTAGGGAATCCCACCCTAACCGACACCGATCACCCCTGAACCGATGTTGGTCAACCCAGAAATCATCGTCGGTTACCTTTTATTCCCTTTGGTAACCTTATTTCGAGGTTGGCACATTCTGAGAGCAAAAAGAAGGAGACCAGAGTTGCATGCAAGTGAAAAAAGCATCCTTTTACGCATCCAGACATCTAAAGCCATCACTAGGATCAATCATAGAGAAATTGTATTCATGGGAGCACTCCAGAAAACACCACTACAGGACCATACACATATTCTCCGATCAACCACATCCACCACTCACCATCGATCCTTAACACGGTATGGCCCTAACCAAGTATGGTTTATTTCAATTAGCAATCTTTATTACTCTTGTTAGTAATATATTCTTTGCATGCTTATTGCTTCATCACCCACTTGCCTATGAACTCAAAAATCACGTCACCCATATCACCAAATCACCTATCCTCACCTATTTTATACTTCGATCATAACTAATATCTCTACATACCACCCTTTTCACTCGCTCAAACTTTATTTGACCTCGTATCACCCTGTCATCATTTAATCTATTTTGAGTTTCTCTTACCTCGACCATACCAACACCGGTTATCCACAACCGTTTTGGTTCTACCTAAATTGGCATCACACATTTAAATGATGTCGATCTCTCGTGTTTTACACCTTGACCAAGAACAAACCCAACAATCACCCTACCAGTTGACCTAAATAACCTAGAATTTGACCCTGACTAGTCCTAGTACCTTGACAGACACCTCACCTCTCATATCCAACTATAGCCTAGCCTGTTGTGATTGGATTTCCTTATTGTATTTAAATGAGATACCTAAATCACATCAACTATAGTGGGAATTTGTTTATTTCTCACATTAACTTGTTTTAAATAGTGGATGATAGCCATCTAGGAAGTATCACACTTCCTAGAACTAGCTTACACTAGGCAGTCCACTATCATATATCATTTTTGTGGTCTTGTTTTCTATTTCAAGTAGTTCCTCCTAGCCAAAAGGAAGCTCTCACATTCAGCTATGGATCAAGAAGTCAGAATGCATGCAACAACCATCAACCGACCAGCATTTAACAGTATTCCTCCTTTGCCCTTACCCTTATTTGTTTTGTCATTTCAAATGGTAAAGAAAACGGTGAAACATTTTAGCATGCCGGTGGGACCCATCAGGGGTTATTTTTCATTTATTCATTCCTAGGTGAAATTTGTGTGTTTGTTTCCCTTCAAAAGCTTCCACATTAATTTTTCTTCTTTGGAATCATTCTCCTTCTTTCTATTGTCTAAAAATAATCGTGTTTTTGGTGCTTTAAAAAGAACACATCTTCCTTTCTTTTGCATTGCATTAGTGAAAGAGCATCCCTCTTCCTGTTCATCTCTTGCTACATCGAATATCACACTTCGATTTGGGTTTAAAATACTTACATTGCATTCTAATTTGTTGCATTATTAGCTCACATTAAAACTGAGGGAAACCTATATGCTGGAAGTCATGCCCAACTGATGGTTGACACAAAGAATCATAGAAAGCACATTTCTCTCTCTCTCTCTCTCTCTCTCTCTCTCTCTGTTTCTTACCAAACTTGCAAAAAATCAAATATACACATCTTTCTTAAATAACATCTTACCTTGGAACATTTTTCAGTGATCACACGATCTAGTTGGCGGTACTCCCTAGCGCATTGCCTCTGTCAAGTCATCATCTCGGAGGACAACACGCCCCCCCCATAACATATCTCGAAACCTATCCATTTATATATCCTTCTTCGTAGGATGCCTTCCCAACCTAAAATTTTTGTTCTAAATACACACAGTCAGTCCTAAATAGCATAAGCTAAACAAACATAAGAAAAACACTGTTAGGATCATGTTTTTCTTAGCGTTCCTCTTGGCTTGTGTTTTGAGGTGTGAGACTATGAATCTCCATTTTTCTTCTTCCTTGCACACTCCACCATCATAGTTGGAGTATTTTGACTTTGTCTGAGTGTGTCAAGGCCCCATCTCCTCATTCTTAGGCTTCTGAGTTTGATTCTTCATTTATTTTTTTTCACAAAACCAATTTTCTTCATTTCCTTCTAATTTCACAAATCCACCGACGTCGGTCCAACGACTGTCACCGGTTCACATCTGACCGTATTTAGTTAAACCCTAATCGGTGTCGGCTTTTGTCTTTCTAGTTACTTTACCTAGAATAGCTTTCATCACACTTTCATTCTATTTTTTGGCCCTCAAGGCATCATCATATTTCTCCCTATTGATATTTACTATCATACACAGTTTCACCAGTACAAATCCAACATTCCCACTTCATTTTTTAGAGACTGGTTTCTTCCACAGTGATTGGTATCGGTTTTAGAAACCATCATCGGTGTTGTCCCAACCGTCACCAGTCATCCTGACCATCATCGGTTTGCCCATAACCATCACCGATCAACCTGACCATCGTCGGTTGCCTGTGTTTAATTTTTTAAAATCTAGACATTGACCAAATTCACCTTCCGAGCCCCATTATTCTCTGTTTCTACTATTTTTTGTGTCATCTACGGAATACAGTCTTATCAGGTTAGCACTTCTTCACATGGTGTTTGACTCATGCAACTGACTAATGCCCTCATATTCCAAGCTAGTCATCAACCACTCTCACTAAGTCCCTCATCACCTTCTGTCATATCAACCATGGATCTAACCTTACCTACCACCATTGCTGCCAGTAACAAAGATTTTGCACATCTCCTTGATTATAATCTCATGGCCTTACAATTCTACCTTTTCCACTCTTCCACCCGAGACTCCTTTGGTTAGTTGATATATGGCATGCCTATATCAATCTCTCCTGTCCTTATTCCTGTTGTTGCATCAGCCCCTAATAATGTGGCATTACCCTCACCTGCTTCACCCCAATAGTTTCAACTAGGACCCATACCCGCCATGACCGCTACATCGGCAGTTTCCCTCGCGCCTATCGTATCTGTTGTCCCCTCATCCACCACCTAGACCATAGCATAATTTGCACCCATTGTCTCACAAATACCCATTGCAACACAACCGCTTGTGGTGTTAGTGACCCCTACTCCATTCCAAAATCTCGTCCTCTCCATCCCACAAACACTACCCCCAATCACTACCAGAGTCACGACAACCATCCCACCTACATACACCTACTATCAACAACCCCTATCTTGTTTGTCATCCATTCTAGATATGTACCTTCTATATCGGTTCCTTATTCTCAACCTCCCTATCAGGTTTAGTATCCACCTCCTTATACCACAGAGGTGTCCCTCCATCACAACCTACCAATGACCTCATCAAGTTGATGATGGAAAAGATGCGAATGCTATAAACATCAATTTCCGCTCTCACACAATTCCCTCATCTATGACGAAATTTGTAACGAGCCTATGCACCCATCCATTCCTATTCGACCATACCTTGTACATTGGGAGATGCCAATTTTTAACCACTTCAATAGAAAAGAAGATCTGCAACAACATTTGTGGTCCTTTAAACATGGGTGTTACCTGATTGCCCATGATGATGCTTTACTTTTGAGGACTTTCCCAATGTCCCTGACAGGACCTGCATTGGACTGGTACAATGGACTACCAAGACACTCCATTTACTCATTCAATCAAGTAGCCCAAGCCTTCCTAGATCATTTCTCCATCAACATTGTTAAGAAGGTTACCATGACAGATCTTTATTCCACATGATAGTATGACGATGAGTTTATTGTTGACTTCATCGCTCATTAGCACAACCTCATTAACTAGCTCACATTCTAATTACCTCAAGCCAATCTTATAGAACTATTTACTCAGGCATGTGCTAGACACATCTCAAAACCCCATAGGTGCAAAATTTTCACTCAAGGCATTCACCATGGCACAAAATTGAAATTCATGATATCAAAGAAAAGAAGATTCAACTTTGTAACAAGAAGATCGCGTTCAAATAAAATGATTCTTCTTCGTCTTCAAACCCTAAAACAAATATTAAAATCCCAAAGGGTCTACTAGTGTTGAAGTTCTCAAATTTGGTCCCCTCATCAATCAAACCCAGCCAAACCCCTTTCTAATCTCTCTCTTTTCCAAGCTTTCCAGTTCGACTAGAATAGCAAAAGTACACTTCCCTAGAGAATCTTATTCTTCCATTTTGGAAAAGCTTGTCAAAGCTGGTGCCATTACTCTTCCACCTATAAAACCACATACTAGTTTCAACCCTGAGTGACCCATGCCCACGTGGTATAAGGAACGTGACGTTTGCAACTATCATCGTGTCAAAGGTCATAACGAAACAATAACTACATCACCTTCAAAAATATCATCCAAGAAATGATAGACAATGGAGATCTAGTCTTGGATAGCCCGAATGCACCCACTAACCAAAACCTGCACATCTTCAAGAAGCCATTCCCTAATCATGCCCCATCTTCTAACCAAGGGGTGATACCTCAAACAATGATAACAATGTCTCATGAGGTCCATGCTATTTTCAATGATGTACTAGTTGCTTCCCAATTGCCTCATGTTCCTTCCATAGATGAAATCTTAGCCCGCACTCCCCTACCTGCACCAAAACCTATTTCATCTACTCCTCTACCCACAAAGGAACCCCTTCATCTTCTCCTTCACCCATGAAAGAGCCTATAATCAGCACACTGCCTTTGACCCCTCAAAATTCCAAGCAGTTGTTAGTGGTACCTCTCCTACTCATAGAAGATGCAGGTCCACTGCCTACACCAATGCAAGGAGAGCCCACTTCGGCTGGCCCATCCTCTCCTCTACCCATGGAGGATACTATAGAAGTACCACCGCCTATAGACAACCATTCACCATTAGACCTTCAAGATCCCATTGATCTAATTTCGGCTCTCTTACCCACAGAGTCCAAGGCTAGCCATTTCCTATATCTCAAACATGTTTTACGGGGATTTCCACTCAGTCCATGTCGGATCCGCTTACAATAGTACCATTCTCATGCTTGGTCGATCTCCTGGACTATGTCGATAGAGCCTTACTTTGGGGGCATCTTCTACTTCCTATTTCAACACAAATGCAACTGTCACTCGCTAACACCTCCACTATCTATCCAAAAGTGTTTCGACTGACCAAACCAAACACAACCACAACTATCGCAATACCTCCCACGACACCACTCATGGCTCAACTCACACCTCTTCCCATAACCCAACATGCATCTACACCCAAACCCATGCCTATATCATCTCCCTTGCCTAAACCTATCACTACCTTAGGGGTCATACCAACAGCTAGCCTTACTCACCCACCCATCAAATTAGATTTAGCTACATCTTCCAAAACTAACACCAAACTTAACTCGGCCCCTAAAAAGAAGATCCAATCTCCTAGATCTCATACCCCAACCTCGCCAACCATACCCTTATCACCTTCACCCTTTCCGTCCATCCTAGGACCTCACCCTTCAACCCTAGCCAAGAAACCCCCATCCATCGGTAAACCAAGAACACAACAACCCATTTCCCCATCACAGACCTCTAATATACCCAAGTGACCCACACAACCTCTACCCTCACCCGTAACCTTCTTACCACCCATACCTCCAATACCATCAATAACTTCTTCACTACCCATGACACTTCCTTCTCTTTCACTCACGCCTCCTGCCCAACCCACACCACCTACCTCCACAACACCTTGGTTACCCCCATGGGTAACCCACCCTCTTCCACCATCTACTTTTCCCTCCACATCTCGTGTGCCCGTATCACCTTTACCCAAAAAGATGCAACCTAAAGCTAAAAATCTGCTACCCTCTAATAAGGTAGTTAAACCAACCACACCTTCTATTTCTAGTTCATCTATCATGCCCCTACCCAAGCAGATATGACCAACACCTAAGACCACACCACACACCAAACTAGTAGCCCAACCTACTCCCCCTCTTGCAAAGACTCTTCCTACATAGTCAACCACACCTGTACCCAAACCCACATTCACCTCCCATTGTGATCCATTAGCAAGGTCCTACGCTAAAATCCTAACCAACCTCCTCAAAAAAATTCATCACATTACCACCTCTTAGACCTTATGACCCACTCAAACCCAAACCAAAAGGGTTTGATGAAACCAAAATTTGTGCCTACCATTATGTGTCGGACACAATGTAGAGAACTGTAAGGCTTTGAAAGTCGCTCTTATCTAATTGTGTCCTCCTGAAGAAAAATTTGATGATGATGATCTTCTTGATGAGGACCCCATTTTGCCATCACCAATTTCCATAGATCTTCCCTCATTGCCTACTCAACGACCAAAATCTCCACCCCCACAACTCTTAGATCCATCCCTAAGATTTGAAATTAACATGGTTCGCATAAGAGAGTTGGCCAAACTACCACCCAAATGCCAATGCGCCCTACTCATCTCATAAGGCTCGTATCCACCACTAGGGTTTTGTCCCTCTTGCCACTATACCTTCCATGACACACCCTCTTCATCCACCTCCCCTCATATTAACATGATCAACATTACCACCTATGCTCAGAAAGACAAGGGCAAGGAGAAAGCAAGTGGCCCATCAACCAACCCGGTACCAAACATATTGTCTCGCACCCACACCCAAATTCATCATTCAAGGTCCCGCATATCCTATTTTTGGTGGGGTCACACATCGCACAATGCTAAAAAAACTACACCAATCCCCCTCAAAATGTCTTTATATGACCTCGTCCTAGATCTCGAGTCACGCTCATCAATCCCTTATGAAAGTCCTTCAATCTATCAAAGTCTTACCAAATGACCCCACACCCGCAACCTCCATCATTACCCCTCACCACGTAGCCTCTCTCACTAGGTCTTCACCTTCCTCTACACCTTCACTCACTCACCAAGTGGCACCCTCAGTTTTGTAGATGAAGAGATCGCTCCCTTTCATTCTGATGACCCCGACCCCACTCTTTTCATCTCTATCTTTATTGATAATATATGCATACAACATGTTATGATCGATGGTGGTGTTAGTATTAACAAAGATCTCCTCCCATGCGTACTTGACCAAATGCAAATACCTACCCATTGCATGCATAGTAACCCCATTATGTTGTGTTCCTTTAATGACACCATGACCTCTACACTGGGTACCATTGTTCTCCATGTCCGCGTAGGTCCCTGCACCATCCTAGAACTTTTCTATGTCCTAGAAGGGGAGTTCCAATATAACTTGCTACTTGGCCGACCTTAGATTCGTGTTATGGGTTGTGTCCCTTCGACATTACATCGATGCATCAAATTTGAACATGAGGGACATAATTACACCATCCCTGCCGACCCCTCACCTTTCAAGACCTGTAACATGCTATATCGACCCAATGATGTGCTTGTACCTCAAGGCATCCACCACCAAAACCACTTCACCTCCACCCACGAGCCCATCCACCAAAATTTTCCACTACTTCTACTGCATCTAACCTCGCTATCCCTACTGTAGTTGTAGTCTCTACCACTAGCGCCCCTGTCTCCCCTTCATCTAGCAAGCCATCTATACCCGCTACATACATACCAACTACTAATCCCTTAGAAGGTGTTTTTCAATGCCTCACTCTGGGAATACCGCCTATACAATATTGATACCTTCCTCACCCCACAAGAGTACGGGAATCTACATCAACACCCTAGCTATGACATTCATATTGGTGATGTTTTCCCTTATGACCCTCCCCACCTTCACACCAATCTAACATATGGGGGACTTGATATGGCCACCTATAAACCCGAACCTCCATCCCAAACCCAACCATTTTCCTCCAACCTACACTCCCTCACTAACCGTTGTTTCACTCACACTTTCCTCCACCAATGTGCGTGGAAAGGATTTGGCTTCGGTTTTTATGAACAAGGCCGCCACACTATCATCTCATGTACCTCTCATAAACACAATGACCATAGTGGCATTGGTTTTGACACTCCATCTTCTAAGAAGGTTCGTATCGACCTTATTCAGGATGAGAAATATTACCCCTCTCATTCACCCACATTACCATCCTCGCGCATAGATTCCATAGATCCTAAATCTATACCTCCTAACTTTTTTTTCGTAAACACCATTTCCCGGGACCATTGACCTATCAATGCAATGACGAGGCTCCCTCTTCTCTCCCATTCCTATATCCTAAAATGATTGATGAGGATACACCTTCAATTAATGTCATTCAATGTCAAGACAATGAGTCCATCCTCACATACCTTGGTGCAGAAGACTCTTATATTCACCGGTCGTTAACCTCTAAGACACAAACCATGTTGAATGAATCAACCATCGAAATCAACATTAATACTCAAGATGACCCACACATTCTAAATATCGCCAATTTTTAGACACTATTGAACAAGAATCCTTCACCTCTTTCCTTCGGGACCATAGCAACACATTTGCTTGGTCCTATGCCGATATGCTTGGTATCGATCCTAAAATTATGGTTCACAATATCGTGACCATTCCTGATGCTAGACCTATCAAACAAAAGCTGCGGAAAATACATCCTCGCATTGCTCTTCTGGTCAAAGAAGAGATTTTGCACCTTCTCTCAGTTTCCTTCATTCTACCCATTGATTATCCCTAATGTATTTCTAGCATCGTTCCTATCACGAAAGAGACAGGGGGACTCTGCATTTACACGATTTCCATGACCTCAACCTCTTCTCGTCCCAAAGATGATTTCCCACTACTCGTCGCATTGACCAACTAGTTGATCTCACCGCTAGCCATGAAATTTTATCGCTCATGGATGGTTTCTCGTTACAACAAAATATTACTAGCTCTCAAGGATCAACACAAAACTACCTTCATCACCCCTTAGGGGACTTTCTGCTATCAAGTCATGCCCTTTGGTCTCAAAAATGTTGGTGCTACATATCAGTGGACCATGACTTACATCTTCCATGACATCATGCATCGTATATTGGGGGATTACGTAGATGATCTGCTTACCAAATGCAAACATAGAACCAAACACCTACCCATTCTTAAAGTCATCTTTGACCGCCTCATCAAATATTGTGTTCGTCTTCAACCAAAAAAATGTGTCTTTGCGGTACTTTCAGGGAAAATCCTAGGTTTCATCGTTTCTTTGCATGGCATAGAAGTCAATCCTACTAAAGTCAAGGCTACCTTGAAATTCCACCACCCACTAATCTCCATCAAATTCGTAGCCTATAAGGAAAATTGTAATCAGTTCATCGTTTTATCTCCCAAATTTCTGACCGCTATCAACCATTCCGTCATCTTCTTAAGGAAGATGTTTCATTCAAATGGGATGATGAATACCATAAAGCCTTCAAATCTTTGAAACAATACCTACTTCAACCACCAAAGGTGCTCATTCCTCTTCGTGATGACCATCCCTTCTACCTATATATTTCCACTACTAACCATTCTCTAAGTGCCATGTTTGTTCATCATGACGACCAACACCAAGAGCAAGTGGTTTATTACATAAGTCATACCCTTCTTGACTATGAAACTAGATATACCCACGCTGAAAAACTTTGCCTAGCCTTAGTTTTTGTCACCACCAAACTCCACCATTACCTACTCAACCACAAAACCTTCGTCATTACTAATACTGACCCATTACACTACATGTATGCCAAACCTTATCAAAATCAACGTGTCGCACGCTGGCTTATGCTTTTGGCTGACCTCAACCTTGAATTCATCCATCAAAAGTCCATCAAAGGCCAAACTATCACCGACCAATTGGCTGATGCACCCATTTCCAGGGATCAACCCTCTAACTTTGACTTTCTAGATGAGTCTATTGCTACCCTTTCCTAAACAAACCCACTTACCAAATGACGCTCTTCTTCGAGAGCTCCAAGTGTCAGTGTGGGGGTGTGGCTGGTGTTATCCTCATTCCACATGATGGTGAACCTATTCCTTTGTATTTCAAACTCAATTTTGATTGTACAAACAATATTGCTAAATACGAAGAACTCGTATTGGGTCTCCAGGCTGTTTATACCTTAGATGTTTAGTCAATCAACATCTTAGGTGATTCTCAGTTGGTCATAAACCAAGTCAATGGTATATACTAGTGTCGTAATGAGATACTTCAAAATTATAAGCATCATGTGGACATACTTTTGACCACCTTTGACCGTTACGCCCTTCAAACCACCCCACATTCTACCAATAAATTTATAGATACCATGGCCTGCTTGGCTTCTCTGATACCTGCTTCACCCGATTAGACCGACTCTAAAATCTTTGTCACCATACAAAGACTACAATCACCCTCTTATTTTCCTCATGAATTTTACTCTATCAAAACCATTGTTCTTGACCCAAGTGACCTTTGGTATAAGTAATACACAAACTATCTTTCCCTCTCCATTTTACCCGCCGATCTCACTCGTAATGGACAACGTGCCTTCCTTAAAAGTGTCTCGCGTTATGTCATCCTGGGTGGTCTTCCATGTGGTTTCAACAACATTCTCTTGCGATGCCTTACCAGTTCTAAAATTCCTTACACCATTAAGGAATTCCACGATGGGATTTGTGGAGGCCACTTCAGTGGTCTCGCTATCACAAAACGTGTTCTTCACCTAGGCTATTACTAGCTAACCTTAAACTGTGACTGTTGCAATTATGTCAAACACTACGTAAAATGCCAGCAACATACTAATCTTCATCACACCCCTAGTTATGCCTTATAGGTCACGTGATACCTTTGGCCTTTCTCTCAATGGGGTTTGGATCTTGTCAAAGAGATCAACCCCCATTCTTCACAACACCACCAATGGATCATAACCGCTACTAAATATTACACTAAATGGGTAGAAGCCATTCCCCTCATTTCCACCAAAGTTGAGAAAATATGTGAATTCATCAATTATCACATCATCTGTCACTTTGGTGTTCCTCACCGCATTATCATGGATAGCGGAAAACAATTCAAAAACAAAACCCTACGCAAACTATGCGATGCTTTTATCATCCAACTCAGTTTCTCATCACCTTATTACCCACAAACCAACGATCAAGTTGAATCAACCAATAAAACCTTGAGCAAAATTCTTATGAAGGTGGTCAATGATACTAAGAAGGATTGGCATACGCACATTCCTTTCACCTTGTGGGCTTACCGCACTAGTATTCGTACTTTGACTACTGCCACCCCCTTTTCTCTAGTCTACGGTACTGAGGTTGTCTTACCTCTCAAATTCCAGATTCCATCTCACTACAAGACATGCTCAATGACGATGACTTTCACCAGGATCGTTTGGCACAACTTGAATTATTAGATGAACGTCATCTCAACGCCCTGGACCATCTCCAAATCTACCAAAAATATATCAAATGTGCCTATGAAAAACATGTTCATGAACGAACCTTTCAATTCGGTGACCTTGTCCTGAAGGAAAATCAACATGTAACCAAAGAGGAGAAAAGTAAATGGGGCAAATTTACTCCTAATTGGCTTGGACCCTATATCGTCACCCATGCCTATGGATCAAGTGCTTATCGTTTGTCTTCACTCAAAGGTAAACCCGAACCTAAGCCCCTTAATGCCTTGCATCTTTGACCATTTTATTGTTGATATAAAGTCCTATATCACTTTTTGTCAATTGGTTGCTCATCCCTTGAGCGTTGTTCACCTTCCATTATTACCCATTTTGAGGATCCATGACTAAACAAGAATCATGTGATTACCCATCACCTTTTAGCCTTATCTTCAATATGAGTACCATGGCTCTACTCATAGCATGATTCTCATGGATACTTTTCATCTTCTTCAAGATGGAATCCCATGGTCATTCATCACTTGAAACCACCTCTTTCATAGTTAATCTTTGTGTACTACAATCTTGTCTTCTAAAACTGGAACCTAATCATCCTCTATAATATTTTCCATGACTTAAACATCTAAAAACAAAAGGGATACAACTCCTTGAGTTAAACTTCTAGCCAAAGGTGAATCCCTCAAAAGGGACATCTCTTCTCCATATCCTACCACTATCAATAGATTGCTCCTCGAAGGACAGCTATATACGATCATTACAAAAATATAATAAGTATTCAAAATCTTCCCGTATCGATTAGCTTCATGAAGACCTCAAGGAGATAATATATTCATCCCATATATACTTCCCGCATCAATCAATCTATCAAAAACAAAAAATCAAGAAAAAGATGAAATTTTTTTCATGGACTTACCTATTTTGGATTTTGGGTTTTTTTGTTCTGAAATACATGCCATCGTACACTAAGTTACGTTAAACCTCTCATTCTTACCTCCTTGTCTTTCTCGCCTAAATTCCTCATTACTCAAGGACTTGCCATGCAAAACATGACATTTTGTGATCATGTGACTTTTCTTCACTCTTAAAATAGTCCATTATGCAAGGTCTGTAGGGTCTTACGTTCATAAGCCCATCTAGGGTATGGTAGACTCATCAGGGTTCTTATAAATTAAGCAACTCTTTTACCACCTCTTACCATTTGCCTTCCTCATTACCTATTGATTATCCCATACAGGACCAGATCCTCGGCACATGTATTTAAAAATCAATCAACCATACCTATAACCTAAACTTAATCATGCCTATGACCTACATCACCCATGCCTAGTGCCTATCTAGACCATTCCACTATTTCACCCTAATCTTCCTAGCTTATGGGAGAACTACATCGGCCTGAGGTCCCTTTTCACTAGGACTCTGTAGGCAGAACTCCGAGGGCATGTGGCCCTTGGAGGTTAGCTCGGCCACTCTCTACCCTAACCAATTCCCTCTCCCCTTTCCTAGTCACATTCTACCCTAGTTAGTTTCCTTTTTATATCAATAATTGGAAATTAAACCAAAAAAACAACAATTGCTTCACATCTTTACCATCATCACTCATACATTCATTATGTCTACCATTTCTTTACCATTATCATGCATTTTACTACAACACATCTTAACATGATCCAAATCATCATTAATTGCATAAATTAATGAATTAAAAACTCAACCAACCTCAACTCAACCATACCTAAACCAACCTAAACTCAATCATACCTAAGTCAACTTGACTCAATCCATGCCTATGACTCTGACTCAATCCATGTCTATGACCTGACTCCACCATGCCTACATGACCCTTACTCCATCATACTTAATTCACCTATTTTCCATCACATACACAAATAATAATAGAAATTAAAACAAGTACACCATCCATAGTATAAATATCATCATCTATAAATCATGATGTCTCTGTGTATACATACATATGTACACCGATACAAATGAATACAAAAATCTCAAAAACCCTCAAGTACATCCTCGCTATCTTCGACACGCAAGCCAATATATCGTCAAAACAAATATACAAAACCCTCATGTACATCCTCACCATCTTCAGCACACAGGCCGGTATATGATCAAAATCAATCAACTCTCATATACATCCTCACTCTCTTCGGCACACAGCCGATATATATCAAAAATAAATAACTATACAAAACAAGAGGTACATACGGCTATCAGATATCACCCTGTTGGATATCCTCCATATATGTCTCACTTGTCTCCTCCTCCTCCTCGGCTCCTGTACAAAGGTGGCTGCTAACATCTCACCACCCATCATGGGTCGTGGCTAGGTCCCTACCCGGTACCGCACTGAATCGCCTCTATGAACCGGTGGCCTCATCCTAACCCTATCTTGAGGATCCCTAGCCCTGTGCTCTCCACACTGTGGGTGTGCAACCTAGTCCTCTCACTCAAGACCTGTTGTGCCTTGTACTCTCCATAGGATAGAAAATCTATCCCTTCCACCATAAAAATATCCTGATAATACCTAGCCTCACCTAGGGCATCCTGCAATCTAGCTATGGGTACTGTCTGTTGTGGCCCCATTAGCCTCGACCACTGTCCCTATGCATGTTCCTATCTTAAGGGACCCTAACTTGCTCCTGCATGTATCTGGGTATGAAGAGTTGCAACTGCACTGCTGTGCAAGTGGCCCAACCCTAGCCTGTAAACTCCGTAACATGTGATTGTAAGGAGGCCACTTGTATCCCATCACCATCACCACCCTGTGTGGGTGCTTGTCCCTATACTATCTGGGCCTCAGTAAATTGGCCACATGTGCCTGTAAAGTGGCCACTTGTGCCTCTGCACACCATGCCAACCCTGCGCACCATCCCCAACTGTGTAATCAAAGTAGTCACCTACCCCTATAGGCGTCCCTTTTCAATAGTGATGGTGGCTAAATCTAGCTGCCCCGCCTCGGTGGTACTGCTCATAGGTGTGTATCCCACCACTATCTATATCTTTCAGTCACCCGGCATCATCGATCCACCGGTATCTCACCTTCTCCTCCTACACTATAGCACTATCGGGTGGGGTAGAGATAACAGACCTCTCCACGTCATCCCTCTTATACTGTGGGAAGGGTGGAGGTATATCCTGTATTGAGCCCGAATCTCTTCTAACCCTCGTCTATGAGTATCATCTCATGCTCTCCGAAGCACGTCGCCCCTCTATCCATCTAAGTAGCTGCAATCCATCTAGCTCCATGGCCATCTGCCCATATGATGGATAACCCACATAGGGCCTCCAAATGATGTCTATGCCGGACAACCCCTCCAATAAACGCCTGTAGTAGGTGACATCATGCATCGCCCGCCCACTCGACACTCTCCAATAATAGGTACCCATCGCCTATAGCCCACTCGAATAAAACCTGGCTCGAATGCATCATCCTGGGGCATACCAACTAGGCACACACACATAATGTGCTCATATGCCCAACAATGAAGTAGGAAAGTACAACATAAGTTGAACCTCTGTAGCTACCCATACGCCCATAACTTTCTTATATTTAAATGCACTAGGAATGTTGGCGCCCATGCAAAATGGGTCCTATCCACCACCATATCATGCAGACCCCATCAAGGATCATGGGAATCTCCCACCCTCTACATCTGGTAGTGTAAAACAATAGATTGCCTCCATCAACAACACTACTAGCCTAGTCTCCTCTAGATGAGCCAAGTACATCTCTCCATAGCTCATGCTAGCACTATGAAACCTCATCTCTGCCAACCCCTCACCAAATACTGTCAGCATCAACTCCTCAGATGCCTTTGAGGAGATTGAATATACCTGTATCCCCAATATTGGTAACCATATGATCCTATACACATCCTATAGGGTGACCATGATCTCACCCATCGACAGATGAAATGTGTTGGTTACCGAATCCCATCTATCGATGAGGGTGATCCTCAAACTAGCCTCGTTGGACTACATGTTGGTAACGCTTTGACCTCCATCGGATGCCAACCTCTCGCAGCATGCGGCCAATCCTCAGCTATCACACCTCCTTGAACCATCATGAGCAGGGGCAACACCTATCTCACATCCACAGCTGATCTCTCACCTACATCTAATAAAACATCACATTAATACACCTTGATCATACCCATAATCACTCTTGACACTTCACCTACACCTATTACCCTCCCTCTTTTTCCCTCGCAACTTACCTTCTTATCACATATTCTATCTACCCACCCCAACCCTAACCCACTATTGATCATACCATACCTCTTTCAACCTCTTACCCATGCTCTATTTTTCATCAATAACATCTTCTTTGCCCACTATCTATCCCACCCAACCACCCTAGGGCTCTTTTGGCCCCTTTTTCTCCACATGATGACCGGTACTATCGACATTAAAATTTTCCTCCGTAATTTCTATTTTATTAATGTATGTATTAGGAATAGGATGTTGTTAAGTATAATTAGTAGTGGTGTCCAATAGAAGATAACATCACCGTCAGTACGGTGCTACCAATAATGTAGAGTACGGTAATAGTCAAAGTACAATAGGAATGTTGTAAAAAGTAAATATTTGTCGTAAGTGGTCCGGTAATGTTAAAATGTCAAAGTTGGGATAAGTAGAGAAGTAGGGTCTACATGATTAGGAATTAGAAATATTATATTTGTAATAAGGAAAAAGAGTGATGTCATAAATATTTTGTATATTTTATTTGTGGAAAAGTCTAAAAAGGTGGAACCCATGTGAGATGATAAGGTTTATCTTATCTTAAAATATAAGCCTACATGTAAAGGCAAGAGTTTAGGCATGGAATATGATTGGCCAGAAGAGATTTCCTATCCTTTCTTAGAGATAAGGTGGATAAGCCTGAATTCCTATAAATAAAGAGGCCACCCCCCCTCATTTAGCATAGAGAGAAGTAGTGAGAAATTTTGTATGAGTAAGTGTGTAAAGGAAGCCATCATTTTGAAGGTGTGTTAAAGAAGCCATTAAGAGGTGTAATTGTGAAGTTTCTCCCATAGTTATTATTTGAAGGCAAGTGAAGTTAATAACACTTGAAGAACCTCATGGGTGAGATTGTAACAATTTCATGTTGATATTATAATTTACACGATATTTCAGATTTATCATTATTCTTTCTTAGCATAGTCTATGGTATTCTTGTGTTATGTTTGTTGTTGTGTTTCAACTTGTATCCACCAAACTAAGAGTTGTGCATTAGTTAATAATCATAGCATGAGGAGTTCCTGGTGAAGAATTATCATAGTGCCGATTGGTGATGACATTTTGGTTCCGTTACTGGGACCATTCCTCGTTGGTGGATTTTCTGGGAGATATTCCCACTTAGTCATAAATCATTTGGAGGGTAACCTTGTTTTTACTGTGCATAGGAGTTACCATGGTAAAGTCATTTTTACCGTGAATAGTGTTTACCCCAGTAACTTCATTTTTTACCGTGAATAGTGTTTACCCCAGTAACTTCATTTTTTACCATGAATAGTGTTTACCCCAGTAACTTCATTTTTACCGTAAATAGTGTTTACCACAGTAAAGTCAATTTTTACCGCTGTAAGTCAAGTTTTACCATAGTTACCATGGTCATTTCTATTTTACTGTAGAAAGGTGTAAAGTCACTTTCTATTGTAGTGAGTCCAATTATTTGTGCACATAAGTCTTACTGATTGTACTTGTGAGTTGGTATTTCACTGTGGTTACATTTAAAAATGGGGAAGATTCATGTTTTTTCAGCCCAATCTAATGAAGATGCTTCCTCTTTCATTCAAGAGTTTAAACGATCTTGTATTTGTAATGGTCTCATAAGAAGGGAACAATGGACTGAATTTTTTCCTACCTTTTTGGATGGTTCACCACTTAGGTGGTTTGAAACACTAGGTGATAATGTGAAAAATTTATGGGATTTATTAACTGAAAGTTTTCTTGAAGAATTTAGTGAAAAACAGAAATATGCAGATCTCATGATCGAGATCACAAAGCTAGCCCAAGGAGAGAAGGAGAAGATAAGAGATTATCATGCTCGTGTTCTAGAGCTAAGGAGGAAGCTCGATGCCCGATCCTAAGGAAGGATTAGCGGATGGGTTGATGAATGGCATGGATAATCTCCTCTATAAGCACTTCATTCTTAGGATGAAGCCAGAGATCAGACAACGAGTGAAGTATGACCGCCCATCTACCATTGAACAAGCAAAGGAGATTGCGAGAAGGCAAGAAGAAAGCATGGAAGAGGAGCCCAAAGAAATTGTTGCTAAAGTAGAGTCCACACCAACACCTTTGATTCGAGAATCCACAACCACTCTTGGTGAGCACAAATATTTCTCCTAGTACATCTACCGAATATGAAGATCTACTCAGAAGATGGGTCGACTAACTATTAATCTTCTTCAGGAAAAAAATTTAGTTCTCGGGGAGGAGATAGAGGTCCAAAAGAAATATTTCTAAAGTTGTATGTTATGGTTGTTATAAAAGGGTCATTATAAGTATAATTGTCAAGATAGAGCTTCTACATCAGTACAAGAGATAATGATAAAGGAAAGCACACATGAATTCTTTTGATGTAGTAGATAAGAGCATAAATAATGAAGTAGATGTGTTTGTAAAAAAAAAAAAATAATAACCAAGATGGAAATGATCCTAAGAAGATGAAAGGAGAAACTAGTAAGAAACATAGAAGAAGAAAGTTGGGTGTGCAGGATTTTCTGATTTCACAAGGATAAGGACCATACTCCATCTTAGACGATCTACCCAAAAGGCCTACAAATATTACATATGGTCAACTCTTGGCTATGTCTTCTGAGAAGAGGCGGGAGCTGCGAAGTGGACTCAATGCTCAATGAAGGAAGGAGGTTGAGGTCCCTGTTTTGGAGGTAGAGACGAATCCCTACGCTCCACAAGATGAGGTATTATGTAATGGTATTTCAACTCATGATGTCTTAGTTGATGGAGGTGCTGCAGTTAATGTAATGACCGAGTCTGTAATGAATATGTTGGGTTTAAAAATTGATCGCCCCTCAACACTTATGTTAAGGTCATTAAATAAAGGAAAAACTAAACCAGAAGGTGTAGTTTCAAATGTGGCAATATCTGTTATGGGTGTTGTATGTGTGGTAGACTTTCAGGTAATGAAAAATGGTACTATTGCGTACCCAATGTTGTTGGGAAGACCATGGCTAAGGAGAGTTCATGCAAGAAACTACTGGAATGAAGGCTTCATGACACTTGGACGTGGTAGAGAGAGGGTGAAGATAAATGTGATCCCTCAACATCATAAGGCAGAACTTATGGATTCAAGTGATGAAACTGATGATTGGACATCCTCTGATTACTCGAGTACTAGTGAAGTGGACACTGAAGATGAAGAAAGTGAGGTTGATGTTTCGGTCATGGATATCCTTCCAGTCACACCGACTCATGATCCCATAAAATTATCTGAAGAAGAAATTGATGATCGTCTCCAACAAATAAAGATTGGTGATGCTGTGATGGAGAGTGAGAAGGAATCCTACCTCCAGCTCTTTCAAAGGTACATACACATATTCACTTTTGATTACAAGGAACTCCATCAAGTAAGTTGGGTAGAACATTCTATTGAGCTGGTAGATGGTGCTAAGCCCATAAAGCAAATGCCATATAGAATGAATCCTAATTTTTCCAAAACTGTAAAAGAAGAAATAAATAAGTTGCTTAATGTAGGATTTATATTTGTTGTGGAGAATTCAAAATGGGTTTCTCCCATTGTGATCTCAATAAAAAAGAATGGGAAGCTACGCATTTGTGTTGATTATAGGAAGCTCAATAAGGCAACAAAGAAAGATCATTACCCTCTTCCATTCTCATATCAGATTTTAGACGAAGTAGCTGGCCAAGAGTGCTATAGTTTTGCTGATGGATATAGCGGATATAACCAAGTTCGTATAGCAGAGAAAGATCAGCTAAAGACCACGTTCACCACTCCTTGGGGAACATTTGCTTATAGAGTTATGCCTTTTGGGTTGTGTAATGCTCCAACAATGTTCCAGTGCTTGATGAATAGGGTGTTTGAACCCTACATTGGGAACTTCATCAGAGTATTTCTAGATGATTTTTACATCTATGGGAGCAAGATGGACCACCTGCACCAGATGGAGACAACATTTCAAAGGTTAGATGAAGCACAAGCCTCACTAAACCCTACAAAGTGTGTCTTTGGATGTTCTAAAGGTGTTTTGTTAGGGCATGTTGTATCCAAAGATGGTATTGGTGCTTGATCCCGATAAAGTTTCAAAAATCAAAGAGTTGCCATTTCCTATGAATAGAAGTAAGTTGAGATCATTTTTAGGCCATGTGGGTTACTATAGAAGGTTCATCAAGAATTTCTCAAAGATTTCACCACTAACCCGATTCTTGAAGAAGGATGTTACTTATGAACCGGGAAATAAGGCGCATGAAGCTTTTGAACAAGCTGAAGGAAGCCCAGGTGTCTTCACTGTTTTTAAGAATCCATATTGTAGCAAGCCATTCATTGTGTATACGATGCCTCGGATGCAAAGCACTAGGAAGTACTCACGAGCCAAAAGGATGAAAATGGGAATGATCATCCAATTTACTTTGGGAGCAGACAAATGAGCAGTGCTGAGGTAAATTATACTATAACTGAAAAAGAGGCTCTAGCTATCATTTTCACTGTAAAGAAGTTTAGGAATTACTTGCTAGGGAAGAAATTTATAGTTGTAATAGATCATCAGGCTCTAAAATATATTGTCAATAAGCCTAACCCATTAGGGAGGATAGCAAGATGGATAATTTTGCTACAAGAATTTGAATTTGATATTATAGATAGGCTAGGAAAGAAGTATGTCAATGCGGATGCCCTCTCTAGAGCCTATGATGGTTTAGGTTCACCTTGTGATGATGATGATTTCCCGGATCTGCGGCATTGTTATATCTTAACACAATCCTGGTGAATACATTGATATTTGGAATTATCTAAAAGAATTCAAGTTTCTGATGGTGCCAATGCAAAGACTAAGAGGAAGATTACTCAAGCCGATCGTCCATATTCTATTCTGCATGGAGTATTATTTCGAATAGGACACGATGGAGCGTCTGAAGAGGCGATTGGACGTGATCAAGGGAAGGAGATGATAGAATAATTCCACAATGGTACATGTGGAGGACACTTCTCCGGACAACTTACAACAAGAAGGATCTTGGATGCAGGTTATCATTGGCCCACTCTTTTTAGAGATTGTTATAATTATTGTAAGACGTGATATTTGTCAAACACATAGTAACCGTAAGACTTCATCAGCTCCATTATGCCCTATTCTTCCACTTGGTCCCTTTGAAAAGTGGGGAATAGACATTGTAGGTCCACTTCCAACTACCCCATGCCAAAATAAGTATATTGTAGTTGCCATAGATTATTTAACCAAGTGGGTTGAAGCTAGGCCATTGAAAACAACTTCCATGGATGAAGTGGCAAGGTTCATATATGAACGCATTGTCACCAGATTTGGTTGCCCATTAGAAATTGTAACAGATCAAGGAAGCCACTTCATTAATGAGGTGGTAGAAGCCCTAGTCAACAAGTTTTCTATTAAGCACAGAAAGGCAAAAACATATAAGCCAAGCACAAATGGATAGGTGGAATGAACAAATTTTGTGTTGTGTCAAATTCTAGCAAAAGATGCAGCCTTGCAGGTACATAAGTGGGATAAAAGGATTCATGTAGCATTATGGGCATATAGGGCAACATCAAAGTCAGCAACAAGATACTCCCCATTTTAGTTGGCTTATGGCATTAATCCAGCTTCTTCTGTTGAGTTTGATATTCCCACCGTTTGTGAGAGTTATGAAAAATGAAAGGATGGATGAAAGTGATTCAATAAAAGAAAGGTTGGTACATCTTCATTTGCTAGAGGAAATGAGAGAAATAGTGAAGGATACAAGCTATAAGAAGAAAATGAAGCAGAAGGAATACTTTGATCAAAAGATCCATTGGTCTCCATTTCATGTAAATGACTTGGTTCTAGTATATGATTCCAGATACAAAAAAAAAGACAGAGAAAATTTCTTCTAAAGTGGATGGGGCCCTACAAAATAGCAGTTGTGCATGAAAATGGTACATATCGACTGGAGGAATTGGATGGTACTCCCATTACAAAATGGGTCAACCATGACAAGTTAAATATTTTCCAAGCACCAGCTTTAGAATTTCCATAAGAGTCTACTCCGAGGACGGAGTAGAAGTTAGGAAGGGGGAAAATGTTGACATTAAAATTTTCCTCCGTAATTTCTATTTTATTAATGTATGTATTAGGAATAGGATGTTGTTAAGTATAATTAGTAGTGGCGTCCAATAGAAGATAACGGTGCCGCCAATAATGTAGAGTACGGTAATAGTCAAAGTACAATAGGAATGTTGTAAAAAGTAAATATTTGTCATAAGTGGTCCGGTAATGTTAAAATGTCAAAGTTGGGATAAGTAGAGAAGTAGGGTCTACATGATTAGGAATTAGAAATATTATATTTGTAATAAGGACAAAGAGTGATGTCATAAATATTTTGTATATTTTATTTGTGGAAAATTCTAAAAAGGTGGAACCCATGTGAGATGATAAGGTTTATCTTATCTTAGAAGATAAGCCTACATGTAAAGGCAAGAGTTTAGGCATGGAATATGATTGGCCGGAAGAGATTTCCTATCATATCTTAGAGATAAGGTGGATAAGCCTGAATTCCTATAAATAAAGAGGCCACCCCCTCATTTAGCATAGAGAGAAGTAGTGAGAAATATTGTATGAGTAAGTGTGTAAAGGAAGCCATCATTTTGAAGGTGTGTTAAAGAAGCCATTAAGAGGTGTAATTGTGAAGTTTCTCCCATAGTTATTGTTTGAAGGCAAGTGAAGTTAATAACACTTGAAGAACCTCATGGGTGAGATTGTAACAATTTCATGTTGATATTATAATTTACACTGATATTTCAGATTTATCATTATTCTTTCTTAGCATAGTCTATGGTATTCTTGTGTTATGTTTGTTGTTGTGTTTCCAGATTACATCCACCAAACTAAGAGCTATGCATTAGTTAATAATCATAGCACGAGGAGTTCCCGGTGAAGAATTATCATAGTGTCAGATTGGTGATGACAATACCGATTACTTCTAACCGACCACGGTCTATCCCAAACCGGCATCGATCACCTTATATGTGACCGGTACCGGCTCAACACCACCGATGTCAGCCACCCCTTGACCGATGCCGGTCACTATCACGCAGAAATCTGCAACACCCAAACCCCTTTTTTCCTAAAACACTCCCTTCTTCTCACCCATTCCTACCTAACTCTACCCTCATCTCCTCCCCACCCCTCGTACACCTAACCACACCTCTACCCATTCCTATTTTACCCAATTTTCCTTCCCAAATTCAAATCCCCTTTTCCCCCCAAAAGCTCGTATTCCCTCCCTAACCTATATACCCAATCTACCTCCCAAACCAATGTAAGAGATTGAATCTTACCTCATTACATTGTCGTCTCCATGGTGGCAAGTTGGGTGCTACTACTGCGGTGGTCCACTCGATCCCTCTCCCGCCTCTGCCATGTCCAATCACCAAATCCAATCCTCCTAACCTCCACCCAATCACAATCGATCCCCTTGTGCTCGTGAACCCGTCTACCTAGCTCCTCTAACCAACCAGATCCCTCCACCTCAGCAGGATATTGTCCCTTGTCTTTTCTCCCAACAAAGCACAACTCATTCAGTGCTCTGTCATTTTCACAAAATCCAAAATGTACAAATGAATTCATATTATACGGATTTTTCTTTTTATATACCCACGTTAACCTGACCGATGTTGGTTATACCTAAACCGACATCATTCTTGTGCCCTAGCTCACCATGGTCAGTTATACTGAGACTAACTTAGGTCATCTACCCCCAATAAACCGTGATCGGCTTACCTAGACCGTCACTGGTTCCGTATGACCGACATTGGTTACCTATCATATTCTTTCCCATACCTTTTCCCCATTATTGACCCCACTTAACCAACCTAGCCGCCGTTTGACCTTACCCACCCTTATTGCAACCAACCTCCATGCCTACCTTACCTATACTTGTCCTTAATTGTGTTTTGGGACTTGTTATTTTACCCATACCTCGGCCCTACCCATGCTATGACCTAGCTACTTGGACTGGAACATCATTAGTGACTTATAAACTCATGTGTTCACTATACCTTGGGACACTTTATTACTCGTGTTATTTAACCTAATGACCTTGCCTTGCCTCTTGTCATGACCATTTATCCTGACCCAACCTTTGGTGTACCGGAACATACCTAAACATTCCTACACCTGACATGTAAAGTGCTTCTACACCATATCCTATACCTTGGATACCGAAATCACCTCAACCTTGTTTAGATAAACCTATCAATCTTAGACAATATAGAGTTTGCATGCTCTTGACCTAGTATCGTCTTTGCGCTTTATACGTGTGCATGCATTTGATATCACTACCTTTGACCACGGCCCATTACCTAGATTACCCGATTAGACCCTTACCCCGTTGTCCACCTTCCTCTTCATCACATTCACCTTTTATCAAACCACTCATCGATTCTATCTTCTACCACATCGGTTCCTAGTTTGAGGGGGATCACCTTCACCCACACATGGGGCAACCACATCTTATTTTTTCAACGTCGCTTACCAATACAAGCTACACAACAAAAAGGGGCAAAATGTAGACACCAAAATTGGGTCACACTCTCCTTGACCCCTCGTTAAATAATCAACTTGAACACACTCACCTAACCATGACCCTTACCCCACACTAATATTAATTTAATTAATTAAATTAAATTAATCCATGTCCTCACAATATTTATTATTTAATTATCCTAATTAAGATAATTCCCACCCCACCACCTCACCTAGCCACCTCACCCTAAGTTTATTCTTAGTATGTTTCCATAACTAACTAAGACCTAACTAAACCCTAAAAATCAAATCCTACATCCCCTCTAACCACATTCCCGCATAAGAAAAGGTAACTCCCGCTCTTTCCTAGATGAATAGAGATCTAGTGGAAATCATTGCCATGATCTCCTATTTTTAGTAAATCTAGGGAATCCCATCCTAATCGACATCGGTCATCCCCTGAGCCGAAAGCGACGATCTACGTGAAACCGTCATTGGTTATCTTTTATTCCCTTTGGTGACCTTATTTCAAGGTTGGCACATTCGATAGCAAAAAGAAGGATACCGAGGAGCTGCATGCAAGCGAAACAAACATCATTTACACATCCAAACATCCAAATCCATCACGGGATCAATCATAGAGCCATTGTATTCACGAACACTCCAGAAAGCACCATTATAGGACCATACACGTATTCTCCAATCAACCACCTCCACCACTCAACCATCAGATCCTTAACACGGTAAGTATGGCCTAACCAAGTATGGTTTATTTCAATTAGTAATCTTTATTACTCCTGTTATTAATTTATTCTTTGCATGCTTATTGCTTCATCACCCACTTTCCTGTGAACTCAAAAATCCCTTCACCCATATCACCAAATCACCTATCCTCACCTGTTGTATACTTTTGAGCATACCTAAGATCTCTATAGACCTCCCCATTCACTCGCCCAAACTTTATTTGACCTCAAATCACCCCTATCATTTAATCTATTTTGAGTTTCTTTTACCTCGACCATACCGACGTCGGTTATCCACAACCATCGTCGGTTCTACCTAAACCAGCATCGGTCACATTTAGCCGACATTGGTCTCTGTGTTTTACACCTTGACCAAGAATAGACCCAACAATCACCCTACTAGTTGACCTAAATAACCCAGAATCTAACCCTGACCAATCCCAGTACCTTGACAAACACCTCACCTCTCGAGATCCAGTGATAGCCTAGCTTTGTTGTGATTGGATTTTCTTCTGTATTTGAATGAGATACCTAAATCATATCAACTATAGTAGGACTTTGTTTATTTCTCCCATTAACTTGTTTTAAACATAAATTGACAGACCATCTAGGAAGTATCACACTTCCCGAGAACTAGCATACGCTAGTGCGTAACACTATCATATATCATTTAACTATCTTTTTGTGGTCTTGTTTTCTATTTTAGGTAGTTCCTCCTAGCCAAAAGGAAGCTCTCACATTAAGTTGTGGATCAAGAAGTCAGAACATGCACAACAACCATCAACCCTTTGGAAGGAATTTCAGACTTCTATTACATTGCAAATAATATTTCGGTGACAAGGAACAACCAATGCACAAGTTTCATTCCAAAATTTATTGCTCCACATGCGAGATTCAACCCCTCTAATTGAGGATTGGGAAATCTTAATGTCTCGCACAGACACACACCTAACTCAGCAAGAGCTCAACATTTTTAAGGACGCACCACATTTGTTTGCAAAAAATGATCAAGTGGACTCCCACAACTTACAGATGTTGAAGGAATTCAATGTTCTGATCACCCAATCCATTGTTGAAAGTAACAGGCGGATTGGACCAAGAAATCCTAATGATGATCAGTTGGAACACAAAGTTTTGTTGTGCAAACAACAAAAAATCATGCTTATTACAAATCCATGTGTTGACGCAGGCCTTGTGAATGGTGCCATGGTAACAATCACTAACATTGTCTATGACACATAAATGCAACCACCAATATTACCTTTATTTGTTGTTGTCAAATTTGATAGATACAACGGCCCATGTTGGGATCCCTCTAACCCGTTACATATTCCCATACCCCCTATTTCAAGAGGGAATCAAAGAAAATTTCTGATTAAAATGGCATGGGGATTAACTATCCACAAGTCGCAGGGACTTACTTTGCACAGAGCAAATCATGACATTGGAACCACTGAAAGGCAGGGTCTAACATTCACAAGCTTTCTCCAGAGTTCCCTCGCTTGCAAATCTGTGCATTTCACCTACTTTTTCATTTGAGAGATACTCAAATATGGCGCACGTACCAACACTTGGAGCAAGAAGAAAGGAGGAAGCAAGACTACTATCACTCAACCCATCATAAATACTACCCTATGCTTTGATAGCACCTCCACTACTACTATACTCAACACTTCTTCTATCCAAAGCGGCACTGTTGTTCAAGGGGTGTCAAATGTAATCATGTTTATTGAAACTAAAATTTCCCACTAAAGGCTACCATTCATGATATAAATAGTGTAAATGTATACATGTCTCATTATGTGCACGCAGATCTACATTTATTTGATGTTTTGAAATATGATATACAACTTTAAATGTACGAATCAGAATGTAAGAATTAAATGTACACATACAACATTTCAATGTAATATTTCAACTAAATTCCTACACTACAACTATCAATCACACACATTATCAACTGTACAATAAATGTTTTTCCAACAAAACACCAACCGAACAACCGATGCACAACTAACACAATAAACCCGAATTAAATACATACAACATCAACTATAAGATAAATTAACTATCGAAAACGGTATCAAATGTATTCATGTACGAAATTTTAACAAGTTGAAATGTAGAAACAACCTTCAAATTAAGTGGCACATCTATATTTCTACACTTGAAAAATCAATCACACCCTAATCAACATCAACTACAAAAGTAAGAATTATACCTCTAAAACAAATAACATATACCATTTGGTGTTCACATCGCATGAAACACATGTGATTGCTAGTATTTTATATATGTTATAATAGTACAATTTTCTTAAAATAAATCATAATTAATCAATTATCATCCATATACTTAAACATCCATATACCATAATCACATATTTTGTTCAATACTTTCAACCACAAAAGTCAAATATAAAATATATTTTAACATCATGAGATCTTATATATTGATTATGGACAAGACATTTCTATTTATTTATTTTTACATACAAAGTTACCTTCGGATACATGTTGAATATGTTAATAGATCCTTTCGTAATATAATTTTATTATTATTTGAGTACAAATGATATATTATATTTATTCATGAATTTTATTTTAATGATAAAATTTGTCACCACCTTAATCTCAAGGGTGAGACTAATATATTCAAAGTTTATTACTAATTCTCTTAAAATATATGAAGAAATCATTTGTCATTAATGAGTGAAAATATTTGAAGAATATAATGGAGATATTAACTAGCATAATATGTAATAAATCATATATATGTATATAATATCTTTCTTATACCCGACCCCCCTCTCTCTCTCTCTCTCTCTCCTCTCTCTCTCTCTCTCTCTCTCTCTCTATATATATATATATATATGTATGTATGTAAGTATGTATGTATGTATGTTCCAAATTAAATTGTTGATACAAGATTAAAAACTTATAAATTAGTTTAGAATTCAAAAAGATTGTATCATGTTTTTTAATTTTTATTTGAATTAATTGATTTTAATAGAGAAACTATTTACATTTGACTTTGGCGTGCAACTTTTACTAAATTAACACCTTACATGAACATTTATACCTTTAACAATGTACATTTTTTATATGAATAAGTCAACTTGTAACTATTTTTTGTTATTAGTTATATATAATTTGTATCTTCTAATTTTTTTTCAGAATTATATATAAGTGACTATGCTTTTTTATGTTTTTGATTTTTTTATGCAAATTAACACCTTACATAAACATTTACACTTTAACAACCTACATCTTTTATAGGAATAAGTTACCTTGTAATATTTTTTTTGTTATTGGTTTCTATATATAATTTGTATCTTTTCATTATTTTTATAAAATTATATATAAATATCTAGACTCAATTTTTTAAATTTTCACTCTTAAGAATGAAATATTATAATTTTGGATACCATATTTTAACCCTTTTTGTTATAGAGATAGATGATGTAATTTATTGTTCCATTACTTTTGACTTACAAAGTAACATCTCCTCTCCCTTCATTAATCTATTTAAAATTGTGTTATTGACTATGGAGGTTTAGTAATCTTGGCCATAAAGACCATACCTTCATTTTGGGTCCCATTTTCAATTGTTAAGTCACCTTATTATGGTCAATGTGGTGCATATGGAACAAGTAGAATAGTGACGTGGTTGATCCAACTCTACCAAGGAAGTTCACATGATGATGGTTGGAGATTAAGATTAGATTTTTTTATTGAAAAGTGCACTTTTATATTAATAGAAAAATATGTACAACGTCATTTGTACAAAAATGGGTGGAAAAGTCACACCCCAAAATGTCAAAAGTCACATCGAGCTATTATAAGCCTCAAGAGAGGCAAAGCATAGCACCAAAACAACTACATATAAACAATGTGAATTTCAACCAAAAAAAGAGACCAGCTAAGCAGTAGCTGCATGAACATGGAGGTAGGTGGCGGTGGGGGAGGGGGACTATTAGGATTGTCACCTCAACCCAAACTTGAGGGGTGAACCTCATCAGTGATGGGATCCCAGCCATCCCATCCATTATCATGTTTATCGCCAGAGTCATCAACATGCCAAGTGAGAGATAGGGCCAACGAGAGTAGAGGAAACTTGCCGGATCAGAAGATGGCCAACCAGAGCCACCCGGTGGAGGAAGTATAGGTGAAAGCAGTGAGGACGGGAAGATCTCTGCCATGGAAAAAGAGTTAGCGAGATGGAGATGAGCTCACCCTCACCCGCATCCAAGAGGCGGAGAGCGGCGAGAGAGCGGTAAGGCGAAGGTGGTAAATGACAATGAGGCGGTAGTGAACGATGGCATAGGGTTGCATCGGGGAGAACTCCGACCGACAAAGGCACAAGGGTGAGCCCCAATGATCAAGGAGGTGTTGGAGATGCTCCACCTCGAGTTGAACCTTCTCAGCCCTAGTTTTGAATCTAAAGCAGGACATTAGAGATCACAACCACTTTATTAGTAACAGAGAAATCATAATCAAGTGTCGCATTATTAAAAACTACATTATTTCTATCTTTCCATAACGTAAATAATATCTCAGCTCTGAAAATGTGCCAAAATTTGGTGTAAATTACAGGTAGCATGGTTGAGTCCCCAAAAGAGCCATTTTCTAGGAGAAGAAATCCAAAGAAAAGGGTTGGAAAAGGGTGTGAATCCATCACCAAGCCGAATGCGCCTGAGGGAAAAACCAAAAATGTGCTTAATAGTTTTCAGTTGTTGGCAACACAAACAAACCGGAGTAAACCCCAGATGGACGAGTCGAGTGCCAGCCAGAGGCCTTGATGAAGGATGCACCATAAAAAATGGGCCTTTTTGGGCTCGACATGAGCAAACCAAACCCTCTAAAAATGACGAGACCAAATAGAGGCCGAAGAGGAAAGGCACCAACGTCTATTAAGAGTAGCAAAATCAACCACTTTAGGAGCCGGATAGTCGAGGGAGGGTTTATATCGGCAAAAAGGCATAGTAGTAAGCCAATTTCAGTCACACCACCAGGGAACACCAGAGGTAAGCCCAATTTTATGCAAATACTCAATAGGAATACCTTCAATTAATTTTTGAATAGGTGTTGCATCAATAGGGAGCAGTTGAAATTTTAAAGTGAGAGAATCCCAAGAAAGCCAGTCTGAATGCTTGCAGAACAAATCCCCAATAAATTGAATTCCATTTTTAAACAATCTAAGAGCTTTAGACCATGGGGCTAAAGCAAGGGGTTTGTCCTGAAAAGAAAACATAGGGGACCACCAAAGAGACAATGAATTAATAGAAAGGCCAAACCTGAAACCATCACCCACCCAAAGTAGATTGGGTTTGAGAAACTCCCAAGCCTTCCAGATACTCTACAAAATAAATGAACCTTTAATCTTAACGAAACTAGACAGAGAAAAAAATATTGAAAATTAAGGCCTTTCCAAGTGAACCTACCTAAGGGGACCCCCTGACAAATTCCATGATGGATAAGTAGCTTCTAAGCTTCATTACCCTCTAAACTGCGTAAAATCCACTTAACACATAGAGCTTTCCCCTAAAGTTTGCTATCAATCTAACCTAAGCTCCCGGTTTCTTTGGGCATATAACAAATTTCCCAAGCCACCCTTGTGCCCTACATTTTGGCCAACAAAATTCTGAAGTAACTTCTCAAGTTTGGCATAAGCAGTAATAGATGGAGCCCAACAAGAAGAGTAATAAACATGTGTGGCAACTAGCACTTTAGAGCAGATTTGAAACTTACCTGCTAAAGAGAGAGGCTTGGAAATCCAATAAGAAATTTTACACTCAACTCTCTGAACAACATATGCCCAAAGCTGAGCAGATGTGGCCTGGAAGGCAAAAGGGATCCCAAGGAATTTAAACTACACACTAGGCTCAATCCAGCTCCACTTCATCTCTGCAAGCCAATTAGGCATGGGTAATTGAGATTTGTAGCATTGAGTTTTCTCCCATTGAATAGCAGACCCTGAAGCAAGACAAAAGATGTCTAAACAATCTAGTGCATGGCACACATTGTTCTTCCTCCAAGAGAGTGAGAAATGAGTCATCAGCAAAATGACCATTGATAAGTTGTTGAGAAGTGGAAGGTAATGAAATACCTTTAACAAGTCCTTGAGAAGCTCGTGGGCAAGAAGATAATTCAAACCTTCTATGGCCAACACATAAAGGGAGGGAGCCAGAGGGCAGCCTTGACAAATAGACCTGAAAATACCAAACCTGGAGGATTGCACCCCATTGATAGTAATATAAGCCCCGTCATTATAAAAAAACATTTGAACAGATTGAACAAACCTAGGGCCAAATCCAAGAGCTTGGAGCATAGCTAAAATGAAATCCCATTCAATCCTGTCATAAGCTTTAGAAAAATCAATCTTAACAAATAAAGCTTGTTGTGAAGATTGTCTAGCCCATTCCATCCCTTCCCAAACAACAATTATATTATCAAGAATAAACTTGTTCTTAATGAAACCAATTTTCTCACTTCTAACAATTAAAGGCAAAAGATTAGCAATCATGTTGGCTAAAGCTTTAGCAATAATCTTATAAGAAACATTTAGCAAGGTGATGGGTCTCTAGTTAGTGATGATTTCAGGATCCCCTGCCTTGGGTATGAACTTGATGTTACCTTGGTTAATGAGGTCCCCTAGGGAATTGGATGCAAGAGCTTCCAAATAAACATGGTGAAGGTCTGAACCAACCTATGTCCCAAAGGGTTTGGTAAAATTCCACTAGAAACCCATCCACGCCAGGAGCCTTATCGGTTGCCATTTGAAAATTAGCTTTTTTCATAACAGAGAGTGAAAGAATGTGATCACATGCAGTCCTCTGAGAGTGTGAAACTTTACAGGGAACCACCTGTAAACACTTTAAAAGAGCTTCCTCTCTAACAGGAGTAGCTAGTTGAGCTGTAAAAACTCCATGATAGTGTTTGACAATTTCCTATGGGATATCAGGTAAGGCATTTAACCTTACAATATCATGCAAAATGGATTTTACCCTATCCAAAGAGTGCTTAGACCACATCATGACAAAGAATTATTTGGAAGCTTGATCACTAATCTTGAGCTAATGTAGTCTGGCACGCAGTTGTGCTCCCTAGGCATTGTAAGCTTCATGAATCTTAAGATTATGTCGCCAGACAACAACTTGAGACTGTAAATTCTTGTTGAAGGGAGAAGCTTCAATCTCGAGAGAAATTCTTTCAAACTCATGGTATGTAGTTACATGATCATTTTTCCTGAAAATGGAAGTTTTTTTACCATAAGTGCGCAAAAAGATACTAGTGCATTTGATGGCATCATTCCACCACTGAATCTAGCTAGAGGAATCTAAGAGTCAAGGTATTAGGTTCTAAATGTGTGTGTTGTGAGCCACACGGGATCGAGCATGTTTGAGGTGAGCAGTATTGAGATAAAATTGAGAAATGCCCTTTTGTTTCTTGACAGGTTGATTCCAAGAAATATTAAAGAAGATGGGTGAATGATCGGAAAGCAGAGCAGTGTTGGCTACAACCACGGATCGGCAAGAGACAAGAGAAAAATAAAAAAATCCTAAGAGGGCATAAGATCCTGGTCAATTCTTTTAACAACATGATCTTGCCCATCTAAGAAATTGGACCAAGAAAACCAAGGTGTTGAGTATGGAGCTTAATTACTTCACGAAATCATGTTTTTACATGTTGTTGGTTTTGATAGTGATCAGGGGTGGTCAAGGAGTAACCGGCGATGGTTAGGGAGTGACCGGTGATGATCAAGAAGTGACCAGTGACGGTCAAGAAGTGACCGTCGAAGGTTATTCATCAACCAGCATAGGTTAGGAAGTGACCGCGACGGTTACTGTGCGACGGTGCTTTGTTTTTAGCGATAATTAGAATAAATCTTTTGTTTTAAAGATGATTTCTTGATTATAAAAGCATAGCTAGTTACCCAAAATAGATATACATGCATGTATGTATTGTATGAGTGTATGAGAGAAGAAAATAGCAATTGTTTTCATGATAGTTTTCTTGGTGAGGAAGAAAGAGTATCTGAGTGAGGGAAAAGCATTGAACATCCCGAGAGGTGTTGGAAGACAGAAAAATCTTCATTTTATTTCCTCTTTAAAGTCTTGAATATTAATATTAGTCATTTCTTGGTGGATGTAGCCCACAATTGGGTGAACCACATTAAAAATTTGTTATATTCCTCTTGTTTATTTTATTTTCTCGGTTATTTATGTGTTCATTGCTTGTATGTTTTATCTTATATTAGATCTATGCAACACTATTATATTGTTTAACCCTAACAAGTGGTATCGAGCTTTGTTTGGAGGTTTTGTGTGTTGTGGGGCTTACTCACAAAGGTTTTTCTGATTCAAAGGGAGCGAGCAATGTCGAAGATAGTAAATACCGAGTAGAGAAATTTGACCAGGCGTAATTATCAACGATGGAAGATGCGGTGGAGGATTATGTATATCGAAAGATCTATACTTATCGTTGGATGGTCATGGACAAATAGAGCATGATGACCGGTGAAGAATAGAAGGTTCTTGATAGAAAGGATCCGGGATCTATAATATTGAGTCCAGCGATCGGTGGCTTTGAATTTTACAGATGTAAAAACCACGGTAGAGTTGGTGAAATATTTAGCAAATTTGTATGAAACTCCTACCGATTCAAATAAGGTTTATTTGAAAAGTGTAATAAGGTGGATCTATATATAATCATTTGAATGATTTCCGAGTCTATTTTAAATCAATTAAAATTGGTAGAAATTTTGTTTGATGATGAAGTGAAATCACTTTTATTCTTATGTTCTTTGCTAGATAGTTGGGATAACTTAATAGTGGTTGTTAGTAATACAATGACTACTTCTAAATGTTTGAAATTTGATGATGTGGTTAGTGTAATCCTTAATGAGGAAATACGTAGGAAAATATTAGGAGAAGCATCATCTGGAAACGCTTTAACTGTAGAAAGTAGGGGAAGATCTAAAGACATATCATCAAAGAGCAAGAAGAATGGGAGATTAAAAGTAAGACATGGCAGATCTAGATCCAGGTACAAAGATTTACTTTGTTGGAATTGTGGAAAGAGAGGACACGTAAAGGAGTGTTGGTCCAAGGAAAACAAAGAGAATACATCAGACAAAGGTAAAGAAAAAGGTAAAGAGGCAAACATTGCAAGTGAGGTAAAGCAAGATGCCCTTATTCTCTCCTTGGATAATAAATTAGAATCTTGGGTTTTATATTCTGGAGCTTCTTTCCATGCTACCCCTAATAAGGGTTATTTCAAAAATTATGTTCAGGGTGATTTTGGACAATTTTATTTAGGAGATAATGAGCCATATAATATTACTTGGTAAAGGTGATGTTTATCTAAATTTGTAGAATGGAAATCCATGGGTATTGAAAGATGTGAGGCATGTGCCAAGCCTCAAGAGAAATCTAATATCTACGGGAAACTTAGTGAATTTGAATGCGTGGTTACATTTACAAATAGCTCTTGGAAGGTTACTACCAAGGGATCTCTTGTTTAAGAGGTAAGAAGGTAGGAACCTTATATATGTCTACCCGTGTTACTATTTTTTTTTCTATGTTATCTACTATAGTTTCGATGTAACCATGTGACACTATCGGGTGGGCCATATGAGTGAAAAATGAATACGAGATCTTAAAGACTAAGGGTAAGTTATCATATTTGAAACAATTAGATCTTGAATTGTGTGAGCACTACATATTTTGAAAGCGAAGAGAGTGAGATTTCTCAAGGTTGGGTCAACAAAGAAGGATCTGAAATTGGAGCTCATACACTCGAGATGTGTGGGGACCACTTAGGTAGCTTATACTAGAGGATCCCAATTATGTGGCTTTCATTGGTGATGCCACAAGGAAGGTATAGATCTATTGTATTAAGTGTAAATCTGATGTTTTTAAGACTTTTAAAAGGTGGAAAGCCCTAGTTGAAAATGAAATGAACTTTAAATTAAAGTGTCTTAGATCCGACAATGGTGGTGAGTACTGCAGTAAGGCTTTCAATGATTATTGTTCAGTGAATAGAATACGAAGAGAAATAATGGTTCCTATAACTCCATAGGAGAATGGAGTTGCAGAAAGAATGAACAGAATAATCATGGAACGTGTTACAAGTATGAGGATACATGTCGGCTTGCCAATAAAATTTTGGGCGAAGTAGTGGCTACAACATTATACTTGATCAACCATGGACCTTAAACAACACTGGATGGTGGAATACTAGAAAAAGCTTAGTCTAGAAAAGAATTAGATTTTTCTTTTCTTAGAGTATTTGGCTCAGAAGCTTTTGTGCATGTTGATAGAGAAAATAGGAGGAAGTTGGATGCTAAATCTAAGAGATGTACTTTCATTGGTTATGGCTCTGTGATTTTGGATATCAATTTTGGGATTTAGAAGATTCTAAGATTGTTAGGAGTCGTGACATTGATTGGAATGAAAAAAGAATGTACATGGATTAGGTTTTGGTGCCTAAACATGAATAGGTTGAGGATATTTTGAAGGAAAATCAACTTTCAGACCTAAAGTAGACATCCACAAACACCGACATTGGTTCTACAAAACTAATGTTGGTCGATCCTAACCGGCATTGGTGGTAGGATTAGGTTCGAGATAAGACAGCTACATGAACCGACGTTGGTACTCCTAGAACCGATGTCGGTAAGGAAACCAAATTCGGTCGAAGACAGAGGAACCATGGTTGGTTATAGAACCATGGTCGGTTATAGGTGACCAAAGATCACCATCGATCAGAGAGAGATTGACATGAATGTGCAACAAGCACAAAATGAGCCCTAGACACCCCAAATCTCAGTGAGAAGGTCACAAAGGGTAAGTAGACCTCTAGAGATATTTTCACCTTCCTTTTCTTATTTATTATTGACTGATAATAGTGAACCAAAAAGCTTTGAAGAAACAATATAGGTGGATACCCATGATTAGTGGGAGCATGACATGGATGAGGAGATGGACTCCTTAGAACAAAATCAGACATGGGATTTGGTCAAGTTTCCAGCATTTAAGAAAGCACTACATAATAAATGGGTTTACAGAATTAAGGAAGAAGAGGGTGGTCTAAAAAGGTATAAGGTGAGGCTTGTGGTAAAGGGATTTGCACAGAAATAAGGCATTGACTTTGATGAGATTTTTTCCCATGTAGTTAAGATGAATACTATTCGTACTATTCTAAGTTTGGTTGCAACAAAAGATTTGCATTTAGAACATCTTGAAGTTAAGATGACTTTTCTTCATGGTGATTTGGAGGAAGAGATTTATATGTAGCACTCGTTTGGTTATGAAGTCAAGGGTAAGGAGAAACTTGTGTACAGATTGAAAAAGAGCCTATATGGGCTCAAGCAAGCTCTAAGGCAATGGTATTTGAGATTTTACAATTTTATGCATGAGCATGGCTATATGAGATGTGAATCTAGCCATTTTTTTAATTTTAAGAAGATTGAAAATGGGAGCTATGTTATTTTGTTATTGTATGTGGATGATATGCTTATTGCAAGATCTAGTATGTAGGACATTGGTAAGCTTAAAGAAAGGCTAGCTCACACATTTGTAATGAAGGATTTGGGAGCTATAAAGAAAATCCTTGGCATGCAAATTCATCGAGACAAGAAAAATAAGAAGTTGTATTTGTCTTAGGAGGCTTATATCAATAAGGTGTTGGAAAGGTTTAACATGCAGAATTCAAAACCTGTTAGTACACCTATGGCTGACACTTCAAATTGAGCAAAGATCAATGTCCTTCATCACACGAGGAGGTTGAGTACATGGCACATGTTCCCTATGCTTCAGCAGTAGGAATTCTTATGTATGTCATGGTTTATACTAGACCAGACATTACACAGCAAATAGGAGTTGTGAGCAGGTTTATGGCTAATCTAGGTAAAGAACATTGGAAAGTAGTCCAATGGATTCTCAGGTATTTGAGACAGAGATTCGGCATGGAGTTATGCTATGGAGGGTCAAATACTTCTTTAAGTGGCTATGTTGATTCAGATATGGCTATAGATTTGGATGGCGAGAGGAGCACCACTAGATATGTTTTCACAATAGGTAAAACAATAGTTAGCTGGATTTTGAGATTGCGAAAGATTGTGGCTTTGTCTACTATAGAATTTGAATCGGTTCTGACTATAGAAGCTATATAGGAGATGATATGGATGAGGAGTAAGAGAATTGTAGATTATATAGTGATAGTCAAAGCGTAATCCATCCGCAAAGAACTCATCATTTCATCAAGAATGAAACATATTAATTTGAGGTATCACTTCATATGGTGGGTGTTGGAGGATGGGCAAGTGAAGTTAGAGAAAATCCATATAGATGAGAACCCTGCAGATATGCTAATGAAGCCATTGGTAAGGGAGAAGTTAGAGCTTCACTCCACTTCTATTGGTCTTCGAGTTTGAAACTTAAAGAGGAAGAAACAGACAAGGAAAAGGAACCAACTATGGTGATGCACAATACAGTGCAACAATTGATCTCCAAGTGGGAGATTGTTGAGTATGGAGCTTAATTGCTTCACAAAAATCTTGTTTTTACATGTTGTTGGTTTTAACGGTGGCGGTGATGGTCGAGAGTAACCAATGACGGTCGAAGTGACCGGCGATGGTCGATCATCAACCAACATAGGTCAGGAAGTGACCGACAAAGGTCAAGAAGTGACCAGGCGTTGCGGTTAAGTAGTGACCGGTGATGGTCGACAAAGGCGATATGTTAATCGTGTGATGGTGCTTTGTTTTTGGCTGAGAATTAGAATAAATATTTTGTTTTAAAGATTATTTTTTGATTATAAAAGCATAGTTAGCTAACAAATATATATATATATATGCATGTATGCATTATATGAGGGTATGAGAGAAGAAAATAGCAATTGTTTACATGTTATTTTTCTTGGTGAGCAAGAAAGAGTAGGCCGAGTGAGTGAAAAGCATTGAACATTCTCGAGAGGTGTTGGAAGACAACAAATCTTCATTATATTTCCTTTGTAAAGCACTGAATATTAATATTGGTCATTTCTTGGTGGACGTGGCCCACACTGCGTGAACCACGTTAAATCTTGTGTTATCTTTCTCTTGTTTATTTTATCTTCTCGTTATTTTCGGGTTCATTTCTTGTATGCTTTATCTAATAGTAGATCTATGTAACATTTGTTATATGGTTTAACCCCAACACAATGAGTGAAGAAGGATGATGGTAGGGAATATTAGGGTCAAAATGGCCCAACTTATGCCTAAAGTGAAACCAGGCTTTCCTCTCTTCGCACACCATCGCATTGGCGAGATGACACTATTTTTCAATTGGTTTCTATCATATTAAAGTCACCACACACCACCCACAAAGCATCTGGTAAATAATTTGCAAGCCAATGCCAAAAAGATCCCTTTCCCCCACATCATTAGAGGCATATATGTTAGCAAGACCAAAAATATGACCGTCAAAATCAAATAGAGTCCACACCACATGATGTGTGGGTCTCGAACCCACGAGATCACATGTTGGGAAATGTCAGGAGAAATCAAATTCATAACCCCATTGTGACCCTACTCATGACTCGAGGTGTGACATATGGCCTGTGGCCAAATAGTATGAGCTACAGATTGTAACAAAAAGCTAGAAAGCTTAACTTCTTGTAGACACAATTTTCATATGGCTAAAGTGTTGACAATTATCCCTGACCAGATAATGTCGGGTCGGTTCAATAAGCCCTCAAATATTCCAAGAATACACAATCATTGAGAAATATCTAAATTCATATTTCCCTCACTATCCAACGTAGAGAGGACTTCATATTGATTGGGAGAAAAAGAGGTTTGGTTGAGAATCGGGCTCAAATGCTCTCCAAAGGTCCAAGGTCTACACTTTTCTTGCACATATTCACCATCCTCTATAGGGGAAGGGCTACAAGAACATGTTTTTATCATTCAGGGCGAGAACAAAAACCCCATAAAGGGTTGTCTGGAAGAGTAACCGTAGCAATAATAACCGCGGCCACAGTCGGTGGGAGATAGGTGGCTCGGTCTTAGTGGGTTTCAAATTTGTTTGGCTAGAGGAGTGGTGAAGCACTAGCACCATTGTTAACAACCATGTGATAAACAAGATTTTGTGGTTTTGCAAGACCTTTTTAAGCACCATTTTTATTAGACACGCTTTCCCAACCGTCGGATGAATTTTTAGGGTTTGTGTAGACATAAAATCATGCACTTTAGGCATTATTTAGCTTGGTCTTATACTACTATTTAGAAGGTTCTCAAGTGGATAAAGTACTAATTAATCCCACCTTTTGGCCATCTTTATTTTATATTTTATTTCATCATTCCTGCATATTTTATTGCACTTATCCACCCATTTCGCAATTTCCCCATCATTCTAGCCCAAAATCGGGTGCCCCAACCTATATCTTGGGCGCCCGATCTATACACATCCTTTCCCATTTATTTGTGGGGCCTTTCTATCTGTTTCTTGTCTTTATCGTTTCCCAGTCGGCCTTGTCAAGATTAATTACAAAATTAAGCTTGAGAGCCCTATAAATATAAAGCTATAAGACCATAATAAGGGTCCTAGGTCATAGCGTCACATACTACTATCACTCCATCTAGAGTTGCATCCATTGCATCACTTACATCCACATAGTGCCATGCATCAAGGCTAGGAGATTTGCATCACACACACTACATAGGGAGAGGGATTCTATTATATTCCATGCACATGTGTTATTTAGACTTTCTATAATTAATATTGCTCATTACTTTACAAAATGTGATTGGCACAAGAGCACCTAGGGCACGACATACACACACACCATAACTACATCCGGGTCCAAAATGTAGTGCAACTACTCAGTGATAAGACCACTAGTTTGGTGGCTGAGGTTAGTCCAACCCATTCATTTGCATCTTTTATTTTTCTAGGGTTTGATACTTCCTTTTGCATTGTAGGTCATTTCCCAGCTCATCCGGCAGATCCAAAGATGACAGATAGGAAGCACTCAAAGAAAACTTGTGACCATACCAAAACTAGTTTTTAAACATTTACAAAGTGATCGAGTGCCCAAATTATAGACTAGGGCACCTCGGGGTGCCCCAGTACACTCCTAGGTGCCCCAGTCATTTTAAATCTTCCAGATTTGTCCTTCGCAAGGTCCTTGAGTGTTCATCTGCACTTCCTGATTTCATTTCCAGATCTGCGACAACCTATGACAGACTCTGCAAATCAACTAAGTTATTTCTCTTCTTTCTTGCACATTTAGGGTTTCATTTCACTTAGAATAGTTTACTTTCATTTATTTCATATTGTTTTAGTCCATTTACTACAACGTTTAGTCCTCCTAATTAGATTAACATTAATACCCTAGTGTCCCCTTTTAGGCCAACTAGATCATTATTTTTGTTAATCATTTTGGTGAACCCAACATCTCTTTCTACCACCTTCTAGGGCTCTTCATTCTACCATAATGAATATCTTTGTCACGAATATCTACTTACCCACCCTAATTTTCTCCACCGAGTTCAAACCCTCTTTCTACTACCAATGTTTCTATTGACATGCATCCAAATTCCATGTATGACATGTTTGTGGAGGCCTTTTCCCACCATATTGCATTCTCGAGGCCATCCTTCACCGACATTCACCCCTTTGATAATGACCCACCACTTTACATCATGTCTCGTATCTACAATGTCGTTGTCAAGTGCACTCTTATCGATAATGGCTCTGAGCTCAATTTGTTCCCTATGTCCTTTATCCACACCTTAGGTCTATCTACTCGTGACATTAGCCCCTCTTCCATTTCACTTTGTGCTTATGATGGTTTTGTCCATCCATGTCTAGGCCACATTACCTTACCTTTCACCATCGGTCCTAAGACTCTCCCTACTGTTTTCTTTATCATTGATTTTCTTGTCTCATATAATTTTCTGATTAGGTAGACCATGGCTTCACACCATGCAAGTTGTTACTTCCACCATCCATAGTTCTGTCAAATTATTGCATGAGCATATTGAGTATACTATCTTCCGAGATCGTGATCCATTCCAATATTGTGTCCATGACCCTCATACTAGCATCCCTATGCCTCACATTGATACTACAGATGAACCTCAACCTATGGATGATCAGCCTCATTTACCACCACTTGAGGGCGTTATTTGTTTACTAGATGTTATCCCTTCCACACTATCTCCTCCTACCACTATTATTCCACATCAGCCACCTATTCCACCCATACACAATATCCTTCCTTCTTCATCTTCATTGTTACCTCACACCCCTTTTACATGTACACTTTTCATTCATAATTCTTATTGGGAACATGTTCCGTTCAACCCCACATGCAACGAAACCATATGTTCTCTCACTGGTCTAGTTCGTCTTGGCTTTACTTTTGAGGACCTTCAGCCTTCTACTCATGCTTCTCATCTATATTATGGTTTTGTCACTATCACTGCTCGTTTATGGCTTACGTGTCTTTGATATTTTAGTCTATCTCCCACGTACCCCTTGTGCTTCTCTACTCACATTAGGAGACTCTTAGCTTACTTACATCGGAGGTACCTTAGACCCTAGTCACACTAATATTTCATTCCCTATGCCTTTTGGTCATGTTTTCATTTGCAATAGTTCCTTTCTTGGCTATTCACCTAACTACACTCATTGGGTATGCACACGGTTTCCCACATCCCCCATTCACTGATGAATAATATGCTATGGGCATGTATCGTCTATGCCTTACTGGCTCATTACAGGATCAACCTCATACTATAGCATACCATGTCGCCAACCCCAATCCATTTGATTTTGACCCAGAAAATGATGATCTCCTTGACAAGTTCACGTAGTCTCTTCCCACACCACTGATGGGGGCATAGTCACTACACATTCCCCCCCATCCTCATTCAAACATAGTTACATTTTTCCTTTGTTTGGTCCTTTGCCTATAGACATATTTCTCACACATTATCACACCCTCATTACTTGATGACACGCTCTTGTGCCTAGGTTTTACACTAGAATGTTGAGGTATTATCATTGCATTGAACCCTACACACTACACGCTAGATTATATGCATTTCCATTTTACCACCATTTCTATACATAACCTACATCCTACATTATCCTACACATACCTCATCTTTTAGTCATCTCATACACACTACACTATTCGTTATATCATTTGCATCTAGTCTTACATCTTTATGCTAAGTTTCATTATATATGGGTTTAGCTTTACCTATCATCACTACATATTCTATCTACACACCCTACATTTCCTACATTGTATGATTCACATAACGCATATATTCACCATATACATTTTACATGCCACACTAGTTTCCATTACATATGGGCCTAGTTTTATCATCATTGCATATTCCATTTATATGTACATTCCATATCCTATATACATTATACATCCTACATTGCATTGCTCACACCGCACATTTGCATACCCCATTCATCACTTAGTTGTTTATACTATGTTGTCTTCTATGTGTTGTACTCACCACCCTATGACACACTCTAGTTCCTCGGTCCATACTCGACTTTCAAGGGTTTACCAATCAAATGGAACTTACATGCGACATTTTCCTCATCCACCATTTCATGCATTAGTGACATACACCTTAGGTTAAATTGTCACCCCTTCCTGTCATCTTATAGTGGTATATGCTTTAGGCTAAATCACCACCCCTATTTTATCATCTTATAGTGGCATACACCTTAGGTTACATCACCACTCCCTTCTTATTCACCCCATAGTGACATACACTTTAGGCTAAATCGTCACCCATTCTCACCTTTTCATTCTATAGTGATATATTCTTAGGGCTAAATCATCACTCACACATTCAACAAGTCATGGTATATACTTAAGCTATAGGGTCCACACACATCTTTCCATATATCTCATCCCCATACACTCATCCTATAGTGATATACGCTTAGGGCTAAATCATCACTCCTCCATTCAACAAGTCATGATTTACGATTCGTATATAGGTTTCACGCACATCTCATCACCACTACACATACACACTCATCACAAAGTGTGCTAGATACAACCTACACTACTCAACCATTTCCCGATGACGCACTCTCGTTTATGGTTCATTCTTGATTGTTGAGGGGGAAAAAAATGAACCTCACTACATACACTTCCATCCACTCAAGGGGCACATTGCTCCTATCATTCCATCTTGCATTCCATTCCATCCATCCATAGCATATTGCATTGTCTTGGGGCGCTTTAATTTTTTTACTAGCACTTTGCATGATCACTTTATTACACATGTTAGCTTGATTTCTTATATGTCATTATCATACACACATGTGTGTTCACACCTTTGTTTAGTGTGATCGCAGATATAAGACTTTACACGTGGCATGGATGCTCACCTTCTACCCTTCCTATATTGGTCATTGGGGGAATCCACATTCAGCTTATCCAGTGCTATTGTTTCATTTTATACTTAAAATTTTATACTACTTGTTTTTACACGCTTTGACATATTGGTTATCACTCTAACATGCTAACGGGTGTTCCATGTGCAGCACTTGTTTTGTAGGATTACATGTTTCCATGACTACTTGTTTGTTTCTACTTGTCTATTTTGTTTGCCATTATATGTGGGCTTTTCCCTTTGCTTGTGTGCACACGTGTATCATTGTTTGCTTTGCGGCCAAAAATTCTTAAGATCATATTTAAAGGTGGATCACGTTTTTTTCCTAATTTTAATTGGTTGAAGTTAAGTCAACTTTACTACATAACATTATCGCTATTACAATGGTGTTAGGGTGACTTTAAATTTGTCTTTAATTTCATTTATTTAATTTTTTCATTAAAATTAGTAAAATAAGTATTTAAGTATAAGTTACTTTTACTTGGAAATAATAAGAATTTCAAGGTAACACTTTCTCAATATCTAATATATGGTCAATATGTATATTTATTTATAAAATTTTGATATAAGATGTTTTATTAAATCTAAGGTTTTTGGGATTTAAAACTTATTTATAGAAAAACTAGTGGCCCTTCTAAATATTTTGGGGCATTGGTTAGATCAGTTTTTAGGAGTTTTAGATTTAAAAAATAATAATTTTGCAAACCCCGCATAACTCAACGTTAACAACAAGTTAAATGGTATTGTCACATGAATTTGAATGCATGTCGATTGATTACATCTTAAGTGCAAATATAGTTTTTATAACTAATATTTTAAATAAAAATGAGTCGATGGTGTTTCATTAACCCTAAATTGACATCCAATTGATCCAATTACTCGATTGGTTCAATCATGTACTCAATTGGGTTCTATTTAGCCTCAATGTGTGATAATTACTTGTATTTTTTCTCACAATCGAGAGACAATTCAAACCTTGTGTATGAAAATTTGGATAAACTTGTGTTTGTTGGGCTCGATCGGTACTAATTGCATATGTAATTCTCACAATTCATGATTGGTTAAAGCAATTAATGTGCACATTTGGGGTTAACTTATAAGCCCCAATGTGTACTAATTTGTTGTGATTCCCTACAATTAAGGATAATTGAGCCCCAATGTGGTTAGTTGGATACAATTAGATCTATTGGTATCTTCTTGCCCCCGATCATCAAATGATGGAACCAATTGCTCAATTGATTCAAACAAATCAACAATCTAGGTTATATGAGTTGTATTTTGTGCTAATTATATTCAACAAAAGTTGAAGAGCTTGATTAAACCAAATTACATACATGATTAAAACACTTACTTGATTTTTTTAATCAAGAAAACAATAGGATATAATCAAGCCCAAACTCGTGCTAAAGTTGTATCTCTCAATCACAACTCAATTAATTCCAATTCTACTTACAATTGATTTATTTCTTTATTCAATGTGTGACTCGGGGCTATTTGAGAGTGAATTCATACTATTTGGTTGTAATTATATTCATATGGCTCGATTATCCCCAATCACACACACAATTGAACCAAATTCCTAAAATGATTAATTAGGAGCATAATAGGGACTAATTGATCCCGAATAAATGTTAATTAGTTACATTTGGTCTTGGGATCCAAATAATCCCAACTATGTATGTGAATGAGTTAATTAATTATTTAAATTATGTGTAATAGGGGCTAATCGATCTTGAATATACACTAATTATTTGTATTTAGTCTTGGGAGATTATTATACCCAATTTCAAACCTAATTGAATCAATTAGTAAATTTGATTAATGTGTCATATACTTAAGATTAATTGAGCCCAATTCCTACTACTTGGCTACAAATAGCTACATGATCCTAGAGGTCACATCCCACTTTTCCATAGTTGTGACAAAATAGTTTATTATTTAATAATTGGGTTATGAAATAATTTTAAATGGATTGTTGTTATCTGAACTTATTAATTTAAGTAAAAATATGATTATAAATGACAATATAATATCATAGATGTCTTGATAATATGCATTTAATTGCATTTAGTTATTGATATCCCTATTTCTTGTCAATATAACTACTTATTGGTGGCATGAAATAAATGTAGGAAAAAGTGACCCTCATCAAACAAAGACACCTAGAGGAGGGAATAATCAAGGACGAGGTTGCATATCAATGCGAGACAAACCAAAACAAGGAAATGATAATAATTTCACATACGCATGGGTAACAATTTAGGTATGGCTTGTTGTTTTAAGTATGTTTTGGGAAGTTTCTCTATGTGAGTAACATCTTGAATTCGGTACCTAGTGTGTTTTATATATATGTATTGAGATACCTTACTTGCCTTATTTTGGTGTTGTAACACCTAGAGTTTAAATAACAACACCTCCTACTCGGGATGCATTGAGTGGCATAAACCATCTCGTATATCCCAAGCAACAAGCTCCACCACTTTTGCCCGCCTATCATGAGCATGATCATGGTATCAATGATCTCCATCTATATAAGGGAATTATTACTTTCATCCTTCATAGTCATCAACCATGACATTAAATCTTTGTCAAGTGCAACCTTTCCCACTTGTTATTTCTCTCCTCCTCAATTTAGTCAAGGAAGAGAGTCATCAACCATCAAGTTATCAATTTCCCTCTGTTATTTCTCTCCACAACTTTTGGCCACCTATCATGAGCATGATCAAGTTATCAATGATCATTATCTCTGTAAGGGAATTGTTACTTTCATCCTTCATAGTCATCAACCATAACATTAAATCTTTGTCTTAGGAGATTATTAGACCCAATTTCAAACCTAATTGAATTAGTTAGTAAATTTGATTAATGTGTCATTTTTTTTTGGAATATATTGGGTAAAAGGAGGGTTTTAGAAGGTCCCCCAACCTTATACAAACGAGCCCATCAGGCCAGATTTAGCATTAATAGAATCAGAGTCAAAATACCCGAGTAGATTCCAAAAAAGGAGGAAGAGAAAAAGCAAAATAGAAAAAGAAACTATACATCAAAAGAGCTTTTTCAGCTCGGAAACTACTTTCTTAGCTCTAGGAGAGCCTGAGTCGTTAGCCATAAGATCAGCCAGCTTGATAAGCTCCACGCAGTCATTCGCAATAGCATTTCTAGTGGATTCCGTGAAGGCCTCCCAATCTTTCAGCGCTTTGAAAGCACGCTGGAGCTTGCTCAGAATAGAGGAAACCATGTCGGCTCTGCATTGAACACCTTTAGCGTCAGCAGACTCAGAATCAGCAGGATTTGAATCCATCAAAGGAGTGGAGTGGAGAGTGTCAGCAGCAAAAAAAATTTCGTCGAGGAGAGCCTTGGATCCAGCAGCCTGGGAGATGGGATCCGCAACCGGTTGAGAAACATCACACTCTCCGAACCCGGGAGTCGGGGTATAGCTTAGCCAAGCCCAAGAGATCAGCGGCTTGAGAGTAATCAGGGCTGGAAACAGGGGAAGAGGCGCGACCACTGGCTTCAGTGCCTTCCAAGAAAAGCACGAGATGGGTGTGGGCGTGGGAAAGGAAGGAATGTTCGGGGGATGGAGGCAGCACGGGGGGGACTCACAATAGCCACATCAGAGTCCGAAGCAGAGGAGAGAAGCAGGCGATGCCTATGCCGAGAGGAGCGGAGGGAGGAGGAGGAGGGTGAGGAGAAGGAGAAGGGGAGCGGCGGCGGCGACCCAACTTGGGGGGAAAGTGGAGAAAATCAGAGTGAGAAGCAGCGACAGAGAAAAGCAGGTAAAGTAAACCTTGGTGAAGGATGACGCCCTCGCCCTCCCGAGCTAACTGAACCGAATGTTCAAGAGACTGAAACAAGAAGGCCGCAAGATTGATTTTCTTCCCCCATCGAAGATGAGAGAGGATGAAGAGGTGAGGACCAAAAACCAACCTGTATCTACCGTCGATAGTGAAATATCGCATAATGACCTCCGCCACTCTGTCCCAGGGAGAAGGCAGGGAATCCCGAGTATAACCAGAAAGATATTTCTTCGGCTGTCACCAGGGGCGTTAAAATCCTGAATTTCCACGTGAAGCGAACGTTTGTAGTAAATATCACCTGCAGCAGGAAGGCCGGTGGCGTCAGCAATGGCATTCGTGGAAATGGTGAAGCGGGTGTTGCCGATTTGGACCCGACCCTTCGACCAGGAGGCCGTGACCGCATAGGAAACCAGCGCAGAATAACCCGTCATTTTTTCCAGGAAGGTGGCTATACCATTTTCCAATAAAATATTCCACACCTCTTCATCATTCTTAATCGGCTCGCAATTGTCGGGCTCAAGGCGCTTCAATTGACCCCCCATGGATTGAACGCTAGGATAGTTACAGAAAAGCAGAGTAAAAGAGGGCGAAACCAGCTTAAACAGTTCAGGATAGCAGTCGGACAAGATATCATTGCGCTTTCGCCACGTCTTCAGATGATTAATGTGGCGATAATGCCCGTTCGTGCGGGGATTTCTCGCATCAATACAAAGCACCTTAATCAAAAGCCCCTCGATAAGAGTCCCATCCATTAACTTCGCCATAATTACCGCCGTCCTTTGAGGAGGCCAAATCAAGATAGCCGAGACCCGAGTCAGCCCTTTACTCCGCCAGTCAGCAATGGAGAGTATCATTATGAGTGATTTGGCTGAGATCATTTGGGAAGTTTTCAGTCCACCTTTGTTGATTCTCAATGTGGACACCAATATTAGCAAGGAGGTCGGCCGCTTTATTTCCTTCCCTTAGAACATCTTTGGAGGCCGGACTTGGAGGAAAAAAATTTACGAACTCGATATCAGCAATGATGTTTCTAATCGACCAATGACCAGGATCATTCGACTGAAGGAGTTTGATGATGTTGAGGGAGTCACTTTCAACTTGGAGAGGATCATTACCCAAAATGATGGCCATCTCAAGACCTTTGAGGATTGCCAAAGCTTCCGCACGATGGTTGGAGCCAATATTGAAATTGTGGGCAGAGGCAGCAACAATATATCCCGAAGAGCAACGGAGAATGGCCCCTCCTCCAGACATACCAGGATTGCCTTTCGAGGCACCATCCGTGTTGAGTTTTTTCCATCCCCTTGGAGGGGGGGTCCAGCAGACTAAATTACGATCAGTGAGAGTACTTTTACATTGAATGGATAATAACTTCTGCCACTCCAGGGAATAGCATATTTGGATTTTTTGCTGATATTTGGTCCACGTGGTCAGATTGATATTTTCTTGGAGAGCCAGAGCAATCTGAATAGCCACCTGACAAGGATCAAGACTTTTTTCTTTGAAGATTCTTCTGTTTCTTTCTTTCCATATGCCCCATAATCCGTGTGGGAGGAGGAGTTTCCACGCCAAGTTCAAAATCGGATGAGTGAAAGGAGAGCTCCATTGAGAAAGGGTATCCTGAATGGAATCTGGAAGATCCAATAAACTCCCAACCTTGATAAAAGCCACTGCCAAATAATTTGCGAGAAAGAGCAATGGATCAAGAGATGAGCAGAGGACTCCGCTTCATTAGCACATAACACACATTTTGTGGGGAGAGAGAAACCCCTTCTTTTCAGATTCTCCCCAGAGAGGAAAGCATTCTTGGAGGAGATCCAAGAGAAAAAACCAATTTTGGGAGTGATCTCATTTGGCCAGACTTTGGAAAGGGGGACCTTGGTCAGCACGATGCAAAGAAAGATAAGCAGCCTTAACAGAGAAACAGCCCGACGGGGAGAGGGGCCAAATAATCTCGTCTTCAATATGGGAGGAAGGGATGTATATGGAAGATAGAACCGCTTTGAGCGAAGACAAGGTGACGCTGCAGATCGTTGATATCATCCCACTCCATAATATCCCAAGAGGGAGTGGAGTTCACCATCTTCCAATAGCCCGAAGCTAATCTACCATGTTTATTGATGATGCTTCTCTTAATAGGGTTCCAGGTAGGATTAAGATCAAGGGGTTCTTCACCAATCCAAAAATCCCTCCAGAAATCAATAAGGCGACCATTCCCAAATTTCCATTTAGTGCCAACACGAATGGTGGGAAGGGAGCTACTAATAGAGTTCCATATGGCAGAATCTCTAATAGGCATGGAAGTGAACAGATATTCGTTGTTGGCTAGATATTTGGCTCTGAGCGGTGGGCCCAACAAGAGTCCCCTTTAGCCACTTCCCAAGCAAGTTTGGCCAGAAGGGCTCCATTCATTTCATTCATTTTTCGAAGACCGAGACCGCCATGAGGAGTTGGCTTACAAACCTCTTTCCAAGCCACCAGATGGATCCTTTTCTTATCTTGATTCAGACCACAGAAAGTTCCTTTGAATCTTTTCCACAACCTCCCTCACAGAACTAGGAATCTTGAGCAGGGACATGAAGTAAGTAGGCAGGTTTTGAAGAGTGGCTTTCACCAGTTGGAGCTTGCCAGCCTGACTGAGCAGGGCCCCTTTCCAAGCAGCCAGCTTTTTTTGATACCTTTCAATGACAGGGTTCCATAAATTTTTTGATTGCCTTCCTTGGAAGAGGGGGATGCCAAGATAAGAGGCGGGGAGATCAACAATAATACATCCAAAGATATCAGCAATCTTTCTCTGAGACCTAGGGGGCGTGTTTATGAAGGAAATGTTGCTCTTGTTGAAGTTGACAGTTTGCTGAGAAGCTGATTGATATAGAGAGAGGATATCCATAATTGCCCGGGCTTCAATAACAGAGGCTAAACTCAGCAGCAAGGTGTCGTCAGCAAACTGACTATGAGTGGCCGAAGGACAATTTGAGGTGATTTTCAAACCAGAAATGATGGATTGATTTTTAGCCGCTTCCAAAGCTCTGCTGAGAGAGTCTGCCATTAGAACAAACAAGAAAGGTGACAGGGGATCACCTTGCCTGATACCTCTGCTACTTTTGAAGAAACCCGCTGGAATGCCATTAATAAGAATAGAGAAGCAAGGGGTCGAGATACACGAGAAAACCCAGCTACACCACTTGTTGTCGAAACCAAATTTTTCCAGAACTTTAATTAGGAAAGGCGGTGACTCACAAAGGATTTTTACATATCCAGTTTTAATATCATTCCAGGGGACTTAGCAAGAAAGGCCGAGTGAATGGCTTCATGAACAGTAATTATACCTCCTTGGATGAGACGGCCTTTAATGAAGCCATTCTGATTGTGAGAGATGAGGTCCGGCATAAGAGGTTTAAGTCTGGAGGCCAACATCTTAGTGATTATCTTGTAAGACGTGTTACAAAGACTTATTGGCCGGAAATTGGACACATCTTTAGAGTTATGCACTTTTGGGGCGAGAGCCACAAAAGTGGTATTCCATTCCTTAAGTAGATTGTTGTTCATTTGAAATTCATTAACTGCTTGGAAGAGGTCCTGCTTGATGATTTCCCAAAAGACTTGAAAGAAGGCGGCAGGAAAGCCGTCGGGACCGGAGCTTTGTCTCTCTTCATAGCAAAAACTGCCTTATGAATTTCCTCCATAGAAAAAGGCTTGGTCAGATTATTATTCATCTCAGGAGACACCAGATGCGGAATATGCTGGAGCATTTCATTCATTGATTGTTCCGGAGGGGGCAGATCAGCATGGAGGAGATTGGAATAGAAGGATATTAGCTCATTGGAGATATCAGACTCATCAGTTAGCAAGTGCCCTTCCGACGAAACCAACTCCCGGATCTTGTCTCTAGCTTTATGCTTACAAGCAGTGATGTGGAAAAATTTGGTATTACGATCTCCCTGCTCAAGCCAAAGGGCCCGAGAACGTTGCCTCCAATAGGTCTCTTCTTCTTTAAGAGTGTTATGATAATCACTGAGAAGAGAGATTTCCTATTGATGAAGATGATCCAATCTACCAACAACCTCGATTTCTTCAGAAATTTTTGCCAGTCTCTGAGTTAGCTCCCGCTTGCGAAGCTTGATGTTACCGAAGACCTTCGACTTCCATATCTTGAGTTGTTTTTTAATTTCTTTGAGTTTGCTGGAAAATCTGAACATATTAGTGCCATCAATATTGATATTCCACCAGTTTGCAACAAGGGGGGTCAGCTGGTTATTTTCAAGCCAGGCTAGCTCAAACCTGAAGGGAGGGTTCTTGGCATTTATTTTGTGATTGGCGCTTAACAGAAGAGGGCTGTGGTCAGAGGCCGCCCTAGGCAGGGAGTTGAGGTAGAAGTCAGGAAAGAGAGAGATCCAGTCCAGAGAGCCTAGAGATCTATCCAATCTGCATTGTATGTGGTTCCTGCCCATCTGCGGTTTGACCAAGTGTAAGAAGAGCCGTGGAGATCCATATCCAGAAGGGAATTCTCCCTTATGAAGTCAGCCAAAGCCTCCATGCTAACCGGCATGGCAGGCATACCTCCCTGTTTTTCCGAAGGATAAAGAGGGCAGTTGAAATCGCCCATAATTAGGGTGGGAATTTTACCACAAGTGATGATGAAGTTAGTGATATCATTCCAAAGTTTTCCACGATGGGTCTCCAAATTTGGGGCATACACATTGATAGCAATCCAAGAGAAGTCCATCCCTACTTCTTGGAAGAGAATACATAAAAAATTGGGGTGCTTGAACAGGCACTCCCCTTTGAGACTTCTGGGATCCCACATAGTACAAAGCCCCCCTGAGTTCCCTGTTGACGGTTGAGATTCAAAAGAAGCTGCTGGCCAGAGTTTAAGGAGGCGATCCTCCTTTTTTAGTTTGGTTTCCTGTAACATTAAGATATCAGGAGAGTGCTGAAATTTGATGTCTTTGATAACTCTTTGCTTTTGAAGAGAGTTGAGCCCTCTTATATTCCAAGAAATGATCTTCATTTCTTTGGTTTGGGTTTACTCCCCACCACCATGGGGATTGTACTTTGAGTTCCTTGTGCAACATTTGTGGCTGCTTCTTGTTGAAGCTTAATACTGCTCGGAATTCTGCCCCGAGATTTTTCCAGGCCTATATCAGGTTTCTTGTTGCTGCTTCTAGTAAGGCGATGAGAGAAACTATCATCAGAAGAGAGACCCGTGGGGGAGGGGACAGAGTCCAAAGCAGGCGAGACAGAGGGGAGACAGGGTGGGAGGATCCATGGAAGAGGGAATCAAAGGAAGGGGAGGGAAGGGAAGAGGAACTGATAAAGGCGAAGGGGGAGGGGAGGAGGTAGCCAGGAGCAGGACCTCTCCAAGAGAGGAAGTGGCGGGGAGATCCGAGGAGGGCAAAGGGGGGATGAGAGGTTGAAAGGCCAGAGAGGAGGGAACGACCTCAGAAGCAGGATCAGAAGATGTGTTGATTTCTCCATCCTCAAGGAGAGCGAAGGAATTTGAAGTGGGTATGATCGGGATCTCAAAAGAAGACGATTTGGGCATAAATTTGTTTTTGATTTTTGGGGATAGGGTTTGGGGCTTGGGTTTTGGTTGAGGTTTAGATGGGCAGCCAGAGGCCCGATGGCCGAGTTTTTTGCAGAAGGAGCAAGCTTGAGGGATATATTCGTAATCAATGGGTTGCTTCCAGTTTCCAAAGTCCGAAATAAGCTCAATATCTTTTGGTAAGGGGCAACTAATATCAGCATTAACACAAAAACGAGCATGAATGAATCTAGTTTTTGCTTTTGTTGCTTGATCAATAGCAATTAAAGAACCTATTGAGAGAGCAATACCTTCAATAACCGCCGGGTGCCAGAACTCCAGAGGGAGCCCCGGGAGGCGAACCCAGATTGGGGCTTGGGTCATGGATTCCGTGTGTGGGTTGAAACCTGGAGACCATTTCCTGAGATAGAAACCCCGCCTGCCGAAAAACCACGGACCACCTAGCAGAGCTCTAGCGAAGTCTTCTTTCAAGCTGAAGGAAAATAAAATGAAACCATTAGGCATAGCCGCTATTTCTAGCGCTCCACATGGATGCCATTTTAATCGAGCCCATTTTTTTATATCCTCCAAAGGGGGTCTAGGTCCCATCAGAGTACCCACCAAGGACAGATCACGTGAAGCAGTAGCAGCTTCCGTGATGTGAGAGGGGATGCGCAGGGAAAAGGACCCATCAGACAGTGAGGGGGAAAGCTTTTCCGAGCTATGAGCCGATGTGGAACCCTCCACAACTTTAGACCATACGTCGGGCGGCTTTGGAGAGAGGGACCCTGACAGGAGGGGCCCCCGATCCGGACCAGAGGGGTCCGGCATCCAATCCAGAACCAGAGACAGCAGAAAGGCGCGGCGGGTGGGAATCGGCCAATGGGAAACGCGGGCAGGGGGTCTTTCATTTTATTACAAGTGTGTTTGATTAATTTGTCATATAATTAAGGGTAATTGAGCCCAATTCCTACAACTTGGCTACAAATAACTTCATGATCCTAGAGGTCACATCCCACTTTTCCTTGGTTGTGACACAAAAATTTATTGTTTAATAATTGGGTTGTGAAATAATTTTAGATGGATTATTGTTATATGAACTTTTTAATTTAAGTAAAAAAATTATGATTATAAATGACAATATAATAGCATAGATGTCTTGATTTTATGCATTTAATTACATTTAGTTATTGATATCCCTATTTACAACAATCTAACTACCTATTGGTGGCATGAAATAGATGCGGGAAAATGTTACTCTAACTAAAACAAAGACACCCATAGGGAGGGAATCATTGAGGAAAATGTTGCATATCAATGCGAGATAAACCAGACAAGGAAGTGATTAGAATTTCACATACGTGCATGGGTAACAATTTAGGTATGGTTTTTTTTAGGTATGTTTTTGGAAGTGTCTATGTGTGAGTAGCATCTTGAATTCAGTACCTAATGTGTTTTACGTATGATTATGCCTTGAGATACCTTATTTTGGTGTTGCGACACCTATAGTGCAAGTAGAAACACTTCTACTCGGGATACATTGAGTGACATAAACCACCTCGTATAACCCAAAGAGAACGAGCTCCACCACTTCCGACGCTAGTGTAACCAACACTTCACTTAATGGTCATCTCTCAACTAGCCATAACTTTACCTAAACCTATTTTTGTCACCAATTAAATACTATTTATGAGTTTTAACACTCGTCATTGGGTTTGGAGCATTCCGTTCAAACCGACTAATGAGGATGTTTATGAAAGTTATGAAGTTCTTGTGGTAGGGCATTTATGCCATGAAAAATTACTCAATTAATAGCATGAATCACTTTATTGGGTTTATATTATTTGATTAAGGACTTCTCTTTGGAGCATTTGACCTAAGATGGAATTGTGATTTTAAATGACCTTATGGTATTGTCAATCCTTGATAGATGTTTTAAAGGATTTGACCACTTATTAGTGGATTATCAACAATATGCTTAATATTGTGAAATTGCCACTCTATGGAAAGTGATTACTCAACCCATTAGGGGTTTTTACTCACCATCTAAAATTTCATGTAATGAGGTTCACAATTTTTAACTTCACTTCTTTAGGTCGAGATGATTATGAAAGCCTAAAAGGGTAAGTGTACGAAGTTGGGGGGCCAAAAAGCGGACAAAAACCGAAAAAAGCAAAACACGTACGCATTTTATTATAACACGATCACATTTTAAATTTTCAGGTTTGGGATTTACTGAGGCATAACGCGTACGTGTTATAATGCGTACGTGTTATAATGTGTACGTGTTATGCCTACTATAAAGAAAAAAAAGAGGCCCGAGCCTCTATCATTTTATCTCCCTCAAACACGAGTTTCAGAGCTTAACTGTGCCCTCACATTTTTTCATTCAACTAGATCTCAAGCTCAAAGGATCGTTTATGGATCATTGCGAAGATCTCGAATTGTGATGGTGCCACAGAGAAGAGGTAAGCACAATTCTTTTCTCAAAATTGCATTGAAATATGATAATTATAGATTAAAATTTGAATTGAATACATATTTTTATTATTACGATTAGAATTCGAGGAATCAACCACAATGAAACCACTGATATTCTGTCATCCCTCCCGACACTCCCACAATTGCTCAACATCCCTCGGGTAGTCAAGAAGATTTAATAGCCCACATAGTTGAAAACAAAATTGAAATTGAGGATTTAATCAAAACAATGAGGGATTCAAAATCTACAAACCCCCACCGTGCCTCTCTTACAAACACATTAGAGGCATTACTTGTTCAAGTTGACATGGCAATGGGGAAAATTGATCATTGGACAACTTACAGAGAGGTTGTAGGGTTTATTATTCCAACAAATTGTCATATGTGGATGTAAAGAAAAATAAATTTCAAAAGACCTCATATGTGCCTTATTCACGGACCCCCGCACTAATTTTCCTGTTCCGTTGTCATGTAAATGGTTTCCCATCCATTGGTGTAATAATAATTTGATTAAAAATAATTTTTGGGACCGATGGTGGATGGTGTTTGATTTTCCACCTTGTAATAACAATGAGGTGCCACTATACTTTCTGAGGAAACTCTATTGTGAGTTTATCCTCAACAAGATCCCAAATTATTTTGATTTCCAAGATTTCCAGGCCGAGGAAAAGGATCTGCACATGATCGACCAGGTGCATAATGCACACCTATTCAATGGGGTAGATTCCCCGCACAAAAGTCCCCTCACCCTGAGATTTTCCCTCAAGTAGTGAAGGAGACAGGTAGAGATTGATATTATCCATGTACTTCGGGGCTATATGCAACCCTTTTTCGACATACGAGGGAGATTTCTTAGTCGGATGCTCATGGAGGTACACGAGTATTCCCTCGGGAGTACTAGCATGAGGCCACATCATTTTTCGTCATGTGGTAGCATATGTTTGGGGCCCGAGGAGGATTATACTTTCATGCGAACTTATTTTGGTGCACTGGTGCTAGGGGTGCACATGATAATGTCATTATGTCAGATGTCCTTTTGAGTGAGACATTTGGATTATATTCATCGACGTCACCTTTGTAGGTAAATTTGTTATGTTTTGTTATGTGTGTTACGAAAAGTTTAGAGTACTTGATTTTCTTATATATGTTAAATATTTGAAATAATTGTATTTGTACATGTATATGCATTGATATTACAGTGAGCGGGAGGTGCATCTTCATCCCGACCACAGGTGGTGAGCACCATGCGTACACATACATTCACAAAGGTAATTTAGAATGTTAATTATGTAAAATTTTCACATACGTGTGTGTGTGTGTGTGTGTATTTGCATGTGTGTGTGTGTGTATATATACACACACACACACACACATGTAAATATATATATATATATATATATATATATATATATAAATTTTGAATTCAAATATATGTATGTTCTTATATGTCCATCTAACTCATGTGATATACATGTTTGATAAAGATGTTGACTTCACTAGACACCCCACCATCTTTGTGACAAGTAGATAAAGGTGTTGCCGTTGCGATTTTATCTGTGCAGAAACTCACTGAGGTATTCAAACAACACATAAATTTTGTTAAATTTCTTGTGTAATTCATATTATGTTAAATTACATGTTAGTAATGTCTTTCATTGTAAAATTATTAAATTCAAATTATTTCAATTATGTTAAAATTATTAAAATTATTAAATTATTTCATTGTGTATATGCGGGGAGTTACATGACGGGTAGTAGCCTGTTCATTTCATTCACAAAGGGCGTGGTGGGGTAAAAACAATAGTTCTATATTGATAAAATTAGTTAAAATATTCTCATTATGTACATACATGTACTTAGTTCTATTTTCGTTAATTCGATGTTAGATTTTCCGATCTTATGTGTATGTAGGGAACTTCAACCCCTCCATTTTGACTTCGAGGGCACGAGACTCCTCCATCTCGTCATCTTCGCACCCCATGTTCTTACTGCGCAGAGCTACGGATGACTCATCCGAGCATGAGATGCACGGGTCGGCGTGATCGACAACTTGCGGTAAGTTTGTGTGTTTATGTAAATACTTTCATTTTAGCATGGTCTTAAATACATGTTGAACACATATATAAATTAAGTTTTGACAAAAAAACATTGTTTGTATTTACAAAGTAGTATTCAATGGAAGAGGACTCGAAGCATTGGCTCGAGGCGATCCAAAGTCATCCCATAGATCTCCATCTTCGTCTAAGGAGGGCCTTCTTCGAGCAAGGCCAAGAGAGGGATATATTTTGATGAGTAGGAAATATGTATGTCTTACATGACATTATTTTTGTATGCCTATGTGCATGGCATTGTATGTACGCCTATATGGCATTTGAACTTGATGGTTTATGACCGATTTGGGCATTTTTGTATTTATTATGCACATTAAAATACTATTTGGAACTTGATAATTTTGTATGAGACCTTACATTTCGAGATTATTTTCACATGAAACTAATATGATGTGTACTTGACAATATTTAAGACATTACGGATTATTTTTTTCATTTATTGGTGATGTACATGTACTAGCATTTTCAATGTATAATATGCATCAAACTTTAGAAATCAATATTTATATAATGTATGTATATAAAGAGTTACCTAATCTAAGTAATTATTCATTCAATTTATCAATGTGTATATGTGTATTTACCTTACTTGTGCTTCTTCTTGTTCATGGTCTCTTTTACTTTGGTTCCTATCTTATCATGCACTTACTACATTCTTCTATGCTTCTTAGTCTTCTCCCTTGTTAAAACACCTAATATTCGTCACAATTTGATGCCTTTCATCTGTTGATATTTTGAGAATGTCTCTCCATATACATTACTCCAATGCTTGAGAATGTCTCTAGATGCAATGACATTTTGATTTAGACACTCAATGATTATTGATTGTCTAATCATGTCCAATTCATGTTATTACCTTTAAATTTGTAGGAATTTCAAGTTATTTGGAAATCACATCACACCCTTCACTAGGCTTGATGACTACCCCTATCCTTTTGAAGGCGCTTTTGAAAGCATCCATGGGTTTATCATAGCATAACTTATCAATGAATGGAAGGTCACAAAGCCGTAGGCTAGCCGATATTTACTAGATTCCGTCTAGAACTAAACAAGAAATATTTACTAGGTGATTGATAACTTCCGTGTGGTCTTAGACATACCCCTATCAAATTCATTCCTAAGCCAATCTAGTCATTCAGGGCTCTTAAGGACTACACCTAAATGAGGTAGCCCGAAAGCACGGGTAGCATAGGGAATCAAAACAAAGCCTCCACTAGCATTCACTTGGCCACCCTAACATGTTGGCATAGTTGGTTCGGTCCCACGAGCTTTCGTTTGCAAACTACAGCGTCTGGAGCCCTATACTAACTCAGACTATAGTATTTCGTGTGTTTGTAAACAATAGGACAGCAAGAGAACCAAATGGAGATGGAGAAAACTGGGAGAGAATTTCATAGAGGGCTTCAACATGGATGTTTCCAATCTGATGATACATCTCTAGGTGCCACGGAGTCCTGAGAAATCACATGTCGAAGATATAACGTGTTTTGGTCTCAGGGCTCTTAAGAGACTATGCCTAAACAAGGTAGCCCAAAAGAACGGGGAGCGTAGGGGGGACCGAACCAACTAGCATTCACCTGGCCACCCCGATGTGTTGGCGTAGTTGGTTCGGTCCCACAAGCTATCGTTTGCAAAATACAACATCTAGTAGCCTTACACTTACTCACACTACACTATTTCACACGTTTGCAAACAATAAGACAACGAGAGAACCGAATGGACATAGATAAAACCATGATAGGATTTTGTAGAGGGCCTTGACATGGAGGTATTAGATATAACGAGACATCTCTAGATGCCACGGAGTCTGAGAAATCACCCGTCAAAGATATAGCTTGTTTTGGCATCAGGGCTCTTAAGGGACTACACGGGAGCATAGGGAACCAAAACAAAGACTCCACTAGTGTTTACTTGGCCACCCCAATGTGTTCACGTTGTTGGTTTGGTCCCACGAGCTTCCGTTTGCAAACTACAGCATTTAGGAGCCCTACACTGACTCAGACTACAGTATTTTATGTGTTTGCAAACAATAGGACAACGAGAGAACCGAATGGAGATGGATAAAACCGCGAGAGGATTTCGTAGAGGGCCCCAACATGGAGGTCTTAGATCTAACGAGACATCTCTAGGTGCCACTTTCGAGAAATCACTCGTCGAAGATATGGCGTGTTTGGGCCTCAGGGCTCTTAAGGACTATGCCCAGACGAGGTAGCCCAAAGCACGGGGAGTATAGGGAACAAAAAAATACTCCACTAGCATTCACCAGGCCACCTCGACATGTTGGCGTAGTTGGTTTGGTCCCACGAGCTTCCGTTTGGAAACTACAGTGTCAGGAGCGCGACACCTACTTTGACTCGGACTACGGTATTTTACGTGTTTGCAAATAATAGGACAACGAGATAACCGAATGGAGATGGAGAAAACTAGGAGAGGATTTCATAGAGGGCTTCAACATGGAGGTCTTGGATCTGATGATACATCTCTAGGTGCCACAGAGCCCGAGAAATCACCCGTCGAAGATATAACATGTTTTGGCCTCATGGCTCTTAAGGGACTACGCCCAAACAAGGTAGCTCAAAAGTACAGGTACCGTAGGGAACCAAAACAAAACCTCTACTAGCATTCACCTATCCACCTCGACATGTTGGTGTAGTTGGTTAGGTCCCATGATATTTTGTTTGAAAACTATAGCATCTAGCATCAAGCGTCTGAATGACTCGATCGGCACAGTATTTCATGCGTTTGCAAACAATAGGACAACGAGAGAACCGAATGGAGATGGAGAAAACCATGAGAGGATTATGTAGAGGGCCTCAACATGGAGGTATTGGATCTAAAAATATGTCTCTAGGTGCCATGGAATCCAAGAAATCACCCATCAAAGATATGGCATGTTTTGGCCTCAGGGCTCTTAAGGGACTACGCCTGGACGAGGTAGCTCGAAAGTACGAGTAGCGTAGGGAAACAAAAAAAAAACCTCCACTAGCATTCACCTAGCCACCCCAATGTGTTGGCATATTTGGTTTGGTCCCATGAGCTTCCGTTTGCAAACTATAGTGTATGGGAGCCCTACACTAACTCAAACTACAGTATTTCGCGCATTTGTAAACAATAGGACAACGAGAGAACCGAATGGAGATGGAGAAAACTGTGAGAGGCTTTTGTAGAGGGCCTCAACATGGAGGCCTTTGATCTAGCAAGATTTCTCTAGGTGCCACGGAGTTTGAGAAATCACCTGTCGAAGATATAGCGTGTTTTGGCCTCAAGGCTCTTAAAGGACTACACCCGGATGAGGTAGCACAGAAAGAACAGCGATAGGGAACCAAAATAATGCCTCCACTAGCGTTCATTAGGCCATCCAAATGTGTTGGCCCAGAGACGGTTCAGTCCATAAGCTACCATTTGTAAAATACAACATCTAGTAACCTTCATGATCGGACTACACTATTTCGCATTTGCAAACAATAGGACAATGAGAGAACCGAATGGAGATGGATAAAACCGTGATAGGATTTCATAGAGGGCCCGACGTGGAGTATTAGACATCTGACAAGACATCTCTAGATACAATAGAGATCTGAAACCTCCATGTTGAAGCCATCTACGAAATCCTCTCACGGTTTTCTCCATCTCCATTCGGTTCTCTCATGTCCTATTGTTTGTAAACGCTCGAAATAGTGTAGTCTGAGTCAATGTAAGGCTGATAGATGTTGTATTTTGCAAATGGTAGTTTAAGGGACTAAACCGTATGGGCCAACACATCCGGATGGCCTGGTGAACTCTAGTGGAGGCTTTGTTTTGGTTCCATACGCTACCCATGCTTTCGGCTACCTCGCTGCAAGCGTAGTCCCCAAGAGTCTTGAGGCCAAAACATGCTATATCTTCGACGCAGTGATTTCTCGGACTTCGTGGCCCCTAAGACATCTTGTTAGATATGAGACCTCCACATTAGGGCCCTTTACAAAATCCTATCCTGGTTTTATCCATATCCATTTGATTCTCTCATTGTCTATTGTTTCTGGCTTCGAAAAAATAGTGTAGTCCGAGTCGAGTCGATGTAAGGATGCTAGATGTTGTATTTTGCAAACGGTAGCTTGTGGGACCAAACCAACTACACCAAAACATCGGGGTGGCCAGGTGAATGCTAGTGGAGGATTTGTTTTGGTTCCCTACGCTCCCCGTGCTTTCAGGCTACCTCGTTTGAGGGTATTCCTTAATAGCCCCGAGGCCAAAACACAATATATATTCAATGGGTGATTTCTTAGACTCCGTGGCACCTAGCACGTTAGATCTCGAGACCTTCATGATCGGGACCTTCATGTCGGGGCTATATATGAAATTATCTCGTAGTTTTCTCCATCTCCATTCGGTTCTCTCGTTGTCCTATTGTTTGTAAATACGCAAAATACTTTGCATGCCGAGTCGCGTAGGGCTTCCAGACGCTATAGTTTGTGAATTGAAGCTTGTGGGAGTGAACATACTACGTTAACATGTCGGGTTGCTAGGTGAATACTAATGGAGGCTTTGATTTAGTTCCCTACGCTCCCCGTGCTTTCGAGTTACCTCGTCTGGGCGTAGTCCCTTAAGAGCCCTGAGGCCAAAACACACTATATCTTCGATGGGTGATTTCTTAGACTCCATGGCACCTAGAGACATCTCGTCATATTCTTGGCCCTGTGCGACACTAAAATTTTCCTCCATAATTTCTATTTCATTAATGTATGTATTAGGAATAGGATGTTGTTAAGTATAATTAGTAGTAGCGTTTGATAGAAGATAACGGCGCCGTCAGTACGGTGTCGCCAATAATGTGGAGTACGGTAACAATCAAAGTACAATAGGAATGTTGTAAAAAGTAAATATTTGTCGTAAGTGGTCCGGTAATGTTAAAATGTCAAAGTTTGGGTAATTAGAGAAGTAGGGTCTACATGATTAGGAATTAGAAATATTATATTGGTAATAAGGACAAGGAGTGAGGTCATAAATATTTTGTGTATTTTATTTGTAAAAAGTCTAAAAATGTGGAACCCATGTAAAATGATAAGGTTTATCTTATCTTAAGAGATAAGCTTACATGTACAGATAAGAGTTAAGGTATGGAATATGATTCGTCAGAGTGGATTTCTTATCCTATCTTAGAGATAGGATGGATAAGCCTGGAAGTTCTATAAATAGAGAGGCCACCCCCCTCATTTAGCATAGAAAGAAGTAGTGAGAAATATTGTAGGAAGTGTGCAAAGGAAGCCATCAGTTAAAGGTGTGTTGAAGAAGCCATCGAGAGGTGTAATTGTAAAGTTTCTCCCATAGTCTTGTTGAAGTACCTCATGGGTGAGATTGTAACAATTTCATGTTAATATTATAATTTACTTTGATATTTCAGATTTGTCATCATTTCGTCTTATCATAGTCGATGGTATTCTTGTGTTCGGTTGTTGTTTTGTTTCCAGATTACATCCACCAAACTAAAGGTTGTGCATTAGTAAATAATCATAGCACGAGGAGTTCCCGGTGAAGAATTATCATAGTGCCGGATTGGTGATGACAGACCCCCATGTCGGGGCCCTCTACAAAATCCTCTCACAGTTTTCTCCATCTCCATTTGGTTCTCTCGTTGTCCTATTGTTTGTAAACACGTGAAATACTGCATCCGAGTCGGTGTATCATTGTCCGAGGACGTTATAGTTTGCAAACGAAAGCTCGTGGGACTGAACCAACTATGCCAACACATCGGGGTGGCCAGGTGAACACTAGTGGAGACGTTTTTTTGGTTCCTACTACGCTACTTTTGCTTTCAAGCTATCTTGTTCGGGCATAGTCCCTTAAGATCCCTAAGGCCAAAACACGTTATATCTCCGACGGTGATTTCTCGACTCAAGTGGCACCTAGAGACATCTTGTCAAATTCGAGACCTCCATGTTGGGTCCCTCTAAAAAATAATCTTGCGGTTTTCTCCATCTCCATTCAGTTCTCTCGTTGTCCTACTGTTTGCAAATGTGTGAAATACTTTGCAGCCTGAGTCAATGTACGGTTGTCGACGTTATAGTTTGTAAATGAAAGCTCGTGAGACCAAACCAACTATGCCAACATGTTGGGGTGGCCGTGTGATTTCTATTGAAGGCTTTTTTTGGTTCCCTACGCTACCTATGCTTTCGGTACCTCGTCTGGGTGTAGTCCCTTAAGAGCCCTAAGGCCAAAACACGCTATATCTCCGATGGGTGATTTCTCGAGACTCAAGTGGCACCTGAGACCTATTGTTATATCTAATACCTCCATGTCGGGGCCCTCTAAGAAATCCTCTCATAGTTTTCTCCATCTCCATTTGGTTCTCTCACTGTCCTACTATTTGCAAACACATGAAATACTGCAGTCTAAGTCAGTGTAAGGTTGTCCATTGCCAATCACCTGAATAATATAGGTGGTGAAATGAGAATTTTAATAAGATATTTTTACAATATAGGTGGTGAAATGAGAATTTTTGTTTGTTGTTCCTTTCTAATGTTTAATTTCTCGTAGCTTCACTTGGCTTCGAGAATAATAAATTCTCTCTTGACAAAGTCTTGACCACGTGAAGTGAAAGTATTTTTTTGGCACCACTAACCTAAATAAATATGTTAGTAAGCAATTAAATAGAATTTTAAATCATACAAAAATTATAAAAATCATGTAAGTAAATATTCAAATTAAATTCATGAAGAACATGCCTTTATAAATTCAATTCAATAAACCACAAGGATCAACTCTATTCTTGATGAAAGAGCAAGAATTACTTCATGATCTCGTTCACGAACCTTCCACAGATTCTTATTTGATGGTCGGCCTCAATATTTGATCAATTTAATATTTGTTGCAAGGACCAAATGTGAATAGTGAAGTATCTTCCGATGTACTTCATAGTCTTCAAACAACCAAATGTTTGATTTTTTGATAGGATATCATCGAAGCCAAGTTCCACTGACTTCCACTAACCCAGGGGGATACTCAAGGTCTTCACCATCAATGACTATGGAAGTCAATTTTTTCCCTCTACACAACGAGATAAGAAGTAGTTTGTTCCCTCTTCATTAAATTCCATCGCAATAACTGCAAAAACGTGCCCTATGTATCACAAAGTAAAATTGTTCCATCAATTTAAAATACATTAAGAGTTGACCATTTAATAATTTATAAATCTAAAACATGGCATGTACATATATGTATGTACCTTGTTGCACTAAATCAGAGACTTGGTCAAAGTCAGGTGATGTTGTCATTTGATCTGAAGACCCTGCAAGTTGTAATGCTCATGGAACTTGATGTGTGTTGAGTGGAATTAGAGGTCTAAAAGTCCATTCATCTACCCACTATTGTGACTCACATTCATTCCACGCAAAATCAATGCATGATATACAAAAATATGTCATGCACCTAGTATAAATAGTCCAAAATTTGCATCTGAACTACGGAATGAGTGCATATCACTTGATCCTGCAACTGTCATACAATCTTCAAAGTTTGTCGATGTTATTCCTCTCACAACCAAAAATATCTATGAACCGTTGATATCTCTTGAGATTCATGATCCATATTCTTGACACACCAATCAACAATGTTTTTGTATCTCAGTAAATTTATTACCATCCTTGAACTTTAACTCTTCTCTTGCAAGTGCTCTTTTCACACATGCTCTTGCACCATCATGCTTTCCTTTTCCGTGCCCTACCTCGGTAAAACTCCAGATATGTTGTACATTTGTTTATTTGTGCATCCTACTTAGCCAATAAAACATCTCATGCATTCTTGAATTGTGATGTGCAAATTTGTCTAACCAAATTTAATGTTGATTGAAACTAATGTTCCTTTCATTCAAATTCACATAAAACACCGAAAGACCCTTGTACATATTATGTAGAATGTGTCTGATCATCACTGATGTAGAAATGATACTCTCTTAATATTTTTGATCTTGTTTGGTACTTTCGGAGAGTGCATGAATGTTATATGCACAAAAATAGAAACTTGCACTGAGTTATAATATTGAGACGAACCTCCATTTGTGGGCTCATGCAATGTGTAATTCTCTGCGAAGTCAACTACTAAAAAAATAGTACCAAGTGGGAATGTGTCCTTGCTTAACTTGAATTTTCATCCAACCATCGAACTCTATGTGTGTGCCTTGTATACTAATAAAAAAATTTCCTCTCTCGAATTTGACCATATATTCGATACGTAATTAATTTTTTTAACAAACTCACACCTCTTAGATTCTTTTCCATCTTTTAATTGATATTGCACCGATTTATATTTGGTGAAATCAACCAATTCTTTTTCTATTGAATATTTACCCTCCTCATGGGTACAACTTTTCAGATTTGGTAAGCCACTTCATACATTGCACATTCCATCCAAATTTTTTTATAAAAAATTGTCTTGTTGATTTTTCACAAAATATTGTCAGAATAAATTCCCTTGAATATTTTTGTGGGACATTTAATCCACACTCCTGCAACATGATGTCAGTATGTAAAACACGACGTATTTGACAAAAAACATCATAATGCATTGAAAATTCAACATGATGCCTGCAACAACAAGTGGTACATGAGTGATTGATTTTCACATAAAAGGGTTTGCTCATTTCAAATAATCTTTGGCTAATGTTAATTTGTGGATTTTCATTCTTAAACTTAGAGAACAATTTTGTTTGAGTCATATCTAAGAAATGTTTTACACACGATTCACAATTACGAGAACCTATTCTTCTTTTTATTGTATAACTTCTATTCAGTGACACCCTTATGTTCTCATTCAAAAATTTACAACTAATTCTTTTAGAATAGCATATGTATTCTTGTCTTTACATGGAAGTCTGCTATAGAAAGCCCAATATTCAAATAAGTTATTGACTCGACTCAAGACATTTACATCTCTCTATTGCTTTCATTAATATTTTTTTGTTTAGCTTCAAAGCACTTTATTTATTTTTCTAATCAAGTATTTATTAATTGTTTTATCACTTACTATACAATTAGTAAGTGCACGTCATGTAGCATTACTATCTTTGGTGCATATTTTTCCACCTATAGTTTGGTATGCTTTATGTATGTTTTCAACAATTGATGCATTTTGATCAACAACATTAGATGTTATTAACCCTAGGGTCTTCATTATAGGTCTCATATTAATTAGTTTCATCAATGTAACAAATAATTGACATATTTGTGTGTCATTTAAATTCTCAAAGTAATTATCGCAAATTCCAATAGTTTTTCTTCTCGCATTTCTTTCAGACATTTTGTTAGGCATTGGTTTTATAATGTTTTCATCAATTTCAATTAAGTGAATTGGTTTTCTTCGCAAAATGAAAGGAGGTGTTCTTAGAGGTGAAGATTCATTTACAAGGTTACTTTATTCATTTAGTGTTTTCATACAAATTTTGAGGTTAACATTTGGATTCTCAGGTAAGGGTTCAACAATTTGATTTATATCAATTTCTTCATCCATACCAACATTATCATTCAATTCAATATCATTATTCACTATAAAATCATTATTCTCTACATTTCCATTATGTATTTCATCCCCATTTTCTAATACATTAGCTACATTTGATATAGCGGATGTACCTTTGCCATCTTGAAGTTTTTGCATTATCTTCAATTTCTTTATTCTCTTATGTTCCAATTTCTCTAGTATCTTATTCTTGACCACCTCTTGTCCTTAGCTCGACTTTTATCACCCATGATTAGAAAAAATCAACTAGTGGGGTAGGGGACAAAATGAACTACTAAAAAATCATGCAAGAATGTAGAGAAAATTGCAGACAAAAAATGAATGTTTGCAGAATTCCCATGAAAGAGATGAAAGGGACGTTGGGGGCCACAATATATAAACAAAGAAAAACACATACGCATTTTATATTTTCTCTTTTCCAAGCCATGCCTCAAGGCTTGGGATCCGGTTTGGATCCCCAAGCCTGAGGCATGGACCTATACAAACACAACAAACAACGTGTTTTTGCAAGAAAATGTAAAAATGCCACTTCCTCTATGATAAATCAAAATAAAACAATCGATCCATTTTAAAAAAATTATACCACGACGTAGAGCAGAGTTTCTTCTTTCTAAAAATATAATTTTTCAAATTTTCTGACTAATATAAGGTTTCCATATTATTTATTTTCTAACTATGCCTTTTTATAGCTATTTTTTGAAGTGTAAATATGTCTATCTTTCATGGTGTATCTTTTTTTGGGTGATCGAAATTTATAAAAAAATACTAGCCCAAACTAGGCATAATTCTATACATATTCAAAAAAATCTAATTTTTGATATTTTTTGAGGTAGTTAGGGGGCACGGTCAGAGCTCCATTATTTTTCAAAACATAAAATTTTTGTACTAGAAAAATCATAAATAAAAAAATATTTGCTATAAAAATCTAAAAAAGCTAGAGCCCAAACTAGATGCTCATAGCTATCTTTCTACCAAAGGGTTTTCAAAAAAACTAAATGGTGCTCAAAAATGGTGGGGGGACACGAAAGTCACTCTATTATGTTTTTTAACAAAAACAAGAGCATCTTTTGGTATTTTAGTTGTTTGACCCACTTAAACTTATCCGTTTTCAATAAAATTTAGTAGCTTAGAAACTAGACTTAAAATGTTATGATTCATATTTCTACAACATCTTCCAATTTTGAGTGTAACTATTTCAAAAACTACAAGTTGAAGTTTTTTTTTTTAAAATGCGTCCACTTAAGACCCCCTTTTGCCCCCCAACTTGGTGCACTTACCCAAAACTAATGGTTTAAGGCATGCACGACGATAGGGATTTAAGGTATTCTTATATAGCTCTAATAATAATGTAATATGGAAATAATATTGATTCTTTTATATTTAATTTTACACACACTATTACATATATAGGGAAGCATATCCTAATATCAAGTAGGAAGTCAATCCCTACGATCACTCAACCATAAAACCAACATTACAATAATGTTATTTATGAAATATTTTTATAACCACAACAATATAACAACTAACCAATATACATATAATTGTAAGTATTATATACCTAATGTAAATACTAATTTTCCTAACATTCCCCCCTTAGTGTTTACATAGTAGAAAAACAATCGCACTTCCTCAACAAACTTGTTGTCTTTGCACGTTCATTATCTTGGCACATACTCAAACTAAAGGTAGAAGAAGGAACACATTAAATTCTTATCAACCATGCCTTTATCGTCGAAACATGTCTAGCTGAACTAGTGTGGGAACCACATATAGGAACCATTTTCTTATCAACCAATCATTGTAGGGAACACATCTAACCTACTTAGCATGGGAACTCAAGAATGAACCATCTACATAGTCTTCAATGATTTTACACATGTTAACCACAAACCTAGGTATGAACAGGAACATGTCTAAGTGTTCAACCTCTTCAAGCATCATTATGTTGCTTTTCTTTTGTGCTTTCATGTTTCCACTATATGTTTACATTAGGGGACCGCATTAGGAATCACTTCTCAATATGAACTCAAGAACACACTACAAACTAAATATGAAGAAATATAGATATTCATAACAATAACACTAAAAATAAAGCACACAACTAAAAAAACAAACTAGCACCATAGCTTCATGTGTCTTCATCATTAGTGACTAGTGAGAGGTCATGGGTCAACCTCCAACCTCCTATGGGTCCATCCTCCAAAGTATGATGTTGCTCACTCAACAAATTGGACATTAAATCTCATTAGTTTCCACATTGTACTCATTCCTATCTCCCCCAGTAATGTGAAACACTTTATTTTTCATAGGACGTCGGGCTACACCGAAAATGCATCTATAAGGATTTTATTTTTATTTTCTAGACTTTCGATAATGACTCACAAATTTGACGACACTCGACTCAAACAAGATGACACAAAAATGACGACTTAAGAAAATATATTGATTGACAAAGGACACACAATGACTCTATTTTTGAAATTGATACTTTATTTTTACAATAATGACGAAAAATAAATTAAAAAATCTAGTTATGTTTTACAACAATAATGTCAATCCAAGAGACTCTTTATAACGATACAACAATGTTACAAATATACTATTCTCAAATACATGAACATTATTGACATACAACAATTTTAACATAATCCAATTAAAGATTGGATTTCTAATTGCCATGTTAATTAAAACAAATATGACTCACATATTAAATAGACCTCTTATAAATTAATGTCTACTTAAAAACTAAAATAAAAAACAAGACTCCCTTTATAAAAATAACTTACACAAAAAATAACCATAAAGCTTTAACTATGGACGACTTAAGAAGTACACTTGACTCGACATTATCAAATGAAAGTATTATTCTCCTTACCAATGGCTGATAAGGTAGTAATGACAACGAGTTGTAAGCTTTGTCACATGATTAATTGAGAGTTGAGAAGAGTGACAAGCTCTCTGATGCAAGTGATAGTGAGGGGAGAAATTGTGAAGCGAGGAACATTGAATGGGAAAGGGAACTATAGACAACAATGCAACTTAAAATATAGAATAATGAAAACCAGATCGATGTGTGAGCCTCTACAATGTACTATAATTCTTTTCAATGTTAAAGGGAATGAATTCAATGTCAACACACCGTTGTTGAAGCCGAGGTAGAATCAAAGATAAATAGGTCTCGTTATTTGAAATTTTTTAGATGAATCTGGATCAAATACAAGATGAAAGTATCTAGGTATTGGTGGTGATCACACCAAATCCAACTATCTTAAAATTTATTCCAAAGGTAATTATAAAGCAGAGACATCATGTACTATCAATCAATACAGCACCTCGTAGATTTGATAACTCTTCTTTATTGTTCAAACCTGCTACAAAAAATAGGACTGTGGTTTGTGCATGTGGAGTAAAATGCAGATCACAACAATATGGATGCGATCAATGATAGATTCGAGCACTCGTGTCTAGCAAGATTGACGGCCCTAAGAGAATGAAAAATACCAGTGTCCGTATTTTTTCTTTTTGTTGTTCTAAACTACAAACAAACAAAATATTTGTGAAAGCCCATGCTATAGATTTGCAGGTATATGGATAATTTGGAGATGTCATTGGGATTAGAAGTTGACTGATCTCCATGTGAATAGAACTAAAAAGTAATAAATATATTAATTTCTCTCATACACAAGGACAAAGCAGAATGGAGTTGGCTCTCAACATCCTTAGGATTCTATTGTAAAGTATCGTATACCGCTATGATACCAAATGAAGGTATGCTAAGAGTTCTACATAATAATTTAACACAAAAATGATATTGATTCTTTTATATTTAATTTTACACACACTAACATACATAGGAAGCATCCCCAATATCAAGGAAGTAGTCAATCCCTACAATCACTCAACCACAAAACCAACATTACAATAATGTTATCTATGAAATATTGTTGTAACCACAACAATATAACACCTAACCAAATATACATATAATCATAAGTACTATTTACTATACAATAACTTACCAATTATTGGCAAGACAGAGGTGTATATCAAAGAATTGTTGTAGTTCACAACATTGTTATTTTGATGATATTAAGTCACAAGTGTTAGTTGCACCCGCAATCGGGATGCGACCTCTTTGTGATTTTCAAATAATCCACGGTCAATCATAGTTGTGATTGGCTTGTGATGGATCGACATACCATTGTTTTAATTCATTTTTTTTTTGTTTTATTGCAATAAAATATCTTTTACCCCCTTAAAATGGTTATGGATATGACCAAGGTAAATCCCTTAACCACAAAAAAATAACTAACATTTTTCTAAGTGTTTGCATGCATGATTTAATTTAGATCTTGGAATTTTTTTCCCACTTTATTCAATGAAAGAACTTACGATGTCCCCTCACATTTTTAATGGCAACAACGTAATCCCATTCTATTTAGTAGCATTGATTTGAGATTTGATAATATACATGTCAACTAACACATCTTGTACAAACTGATTCAAATCTAGGAATATTGTAGTGTTAGCAAAAGGCTTGTAGGATGTCAAGTAATTTTTTAATTCTAGCATTATAATCCTTAATCACCTTTATTTTGTTAATAACTTATCTAGACCTAAGAAAATCAAAGAATTCTTTGGTGGCTATGTCCCCTACTTTTGACCAATGTATACGAGCCCAAATTTGAGCTCCACAAGCTTTACAAAGCTCAACCACCTTAAGCTTATGGTGTCAAATGACATCTTGCGTTTGAATTTGGATATTGAACAAAGAAATATCAAGAGATTGTAAGGTTCTTTGAAATTCACAATAAGTCATCTCATGAGCACATTGATTATTCAAAGCAACTTGTTTTCTATAAGTTCTAAGAAAGGTGGTAATTTGATCCATCTTGAGTTTTCGTGGGGGTTAGAGACCAAATTCGAAACTATAATAATATGGTGAAATGTCTTCTCATGCTTAAGATGAGTTGTGTGAAGATAAAATTAGGATTCAGGATGCTCGAGTTGAGTATTGGTCCGTTTAATGCAAAACTTAATGGGAGATTGATCAGAAAGAGTAACCCCATCAGTGAATGAAATAGGAGGCCATTATCGAAAGAAAAGGATAAAATAACCTACTCTACCAAAGGGCATGGTTCAATATTCTAACAACTCTATCATGTCCCAATATTAAATTAAACCAAGTGAACTAAGAGGATGTAGAAGAATGTTTTTATGGTGGTTGGGGTTGAAAATCCCAAGCATGTTACACATATATAACCAGAGCTTCCTTTTTCTTTGAACACCAATGCATTGGGATTCAAAATTATTTGTCTTTGAGTGACTACACCATGTTGAAATCTCCACAAAAATCTCAATGAGCATTAGGCAAGGCATCTAATAGCCATGAGCTTGATCCATTGCATTATTGGAGGCGTAAAGCTTGACGAGCCCAACGATGCATCCATCAAAAGAAAAGAGGATCCATATGACCCAATGGGTAGGGTCATATCCCCAAGAACTAATATTTTAAGAAATATTTGGTGAAAATAATGTGATGTACCTCCTCTACTATGGTCATGATTGGACATCGAAAAATGGCCCCTGGCAAATAGTGCGAGCAATAAATTATAGTAAGAAACCCCATGATTATAAATTCCTGTAAATAGAGAGTTTGCATATTAGTCAAAAATTGACAATTGTACCTAACCATGTATTTTTGGGTTGGCTCGGTAAAGCCTCGAAAATTCCAAGAGTGTACAAGCATTAGACACTATCTAGTTGCATATTTGTTGTCATGCAAATGTGCAACAAGGAAATTCACAATTTCTGAGCATGACAACCATACCCTATCCAAAAAATTTACCTAAAGAACATTTTGAGCCCTCCTTCATGTCACCCTAATCCTGATTCAGTTTCCCCATAGGTGATTTAGGGATACCCAGTCATTCCAAGTGTTTTTCAAGGCAGGATCCATCATAACAGGCCTTTGACAAGTTTGGGAAAGACCATGTTCTGACCTTCTTGGAGCTGGTACACTCTCCCTAGAGCGGAAAGAAAGGCCTAAAATAATCAAGGAGGAATATCGGAGAGTTAAATAAAAAAATTTAATCAGTTTTGGTAGGTTTTGGGAAGATCCACAAGTTTTGGAGCAAGATCAACAAAAGTAGGTCTTGGAGGTCTAAGCAATGCACAGGGCCAAAAAAAGCTAGTGAGCTTCAAGAAGTGATTCCAAGAGCTTTGGAAGGAGTTAAGAGTCAAACAAGACATAATCATATAAAGGTGATTCAGAGCTATATAATATGGTGGAATCATATTATTCACAACACCTTGGTGCACTATGTCCCCATTCAGAGTTTTCTCATGCACAACCTTGGAGCCAGAACAAAAATCCTATTTTTTAGGGACCAGATGGATGAATTAGAAGATAATACCACCACCATTGGATCAAGAAGGACATTTTAAATCAAGATAATATAAAATTTCATCAAAAACTCCACTAGAAGCTCCAGATATGATCTCGACAAGTCGCTCTCCAAGGTGAATCTCCAACAGTTAGCCAATTTCTGAGTCAAAAACTAGCCAATCAGAATGTGGCACACTTTTTTACACCAAGTGCACCAAATATTTAGTGTAATAGGTGCAATAAAATGTTCCCTACCAAATTTTATCTCCTGGACTCTCAAGTGACCAAGTTTAAGCTCATGTTTGCCAAATAAGCCCCCAGGCTCCATTTCCTAGCCCCTGCTCTGACCAATCACGCTCCACCACATGGCCCAATCAGCATAGGGTGCAATTTTTTTACCAAGTGTACTAAATATTGGTGCAATATGTGTAATAAAATTCACCCCCATCCTCCTTATCCCTCAATTCATCATGTGACCTAGCGCAGACTAAAAGGTGTTATTTCGAGCCCCCGCTCGAAACCAATTGCTAATTGTGCAATGACAAGTGACCCAACGGGGATGGGGCAGAATTTTTGCACCAAGTGCACCAAATATTTTGTGTAATAGGTTCAAGAAATTGTGACACATTCAAAACCTTGAAATTTGTGTAAATTTAATAATTGTCGTGTTACCACCAGTTTCTTCCTTCACGGACGCTTAGTTTTCCTCCACTGTCGGATTCTCTCTCAAATATTCCATATCCGCTGCTGCCACACATTCTCCAGCACATCCTCCATAATTTTATCATCCTTCCACGTTTTTTCAGCAAGAAACAAAGGTTTTTTCAGTAAATTCATGGACAAGAGCTATTAGAAACCCTAGGGCACGGAAACAAGAAAACACTCATATCTCTCAAATCGTACACCCGATATCAATGAAATTTTGAGCATATCTTCCTCACCCAGGCACCTTGAAGAAGAAAAAACAAAAATCCCAAAGGTGGTCAGGATGTTTTACAGCAATCATTCAAATATTTCATCCCCGGATGCTTTTTCCTCATTTGCCATCAAACCGTATGCGTGCAGACTGACATGAAATTTTGAACAGATATATCGGAAGAGGAAACTCGGAAAGAATCCATATTTTTCTCATCAATCCGAAACCGTCATTTTCAGATTCTAAAAATAGAAATTGATGCAGTTCACACTTTCCATTTTTAGTAACTTTCCAAAAATGGTAAATTCATTCAAAAGAACAGACTCAGAAAATCATTCGGATAAAAAAACTAGGGCACTCGAAGAAAAAAGCAAAAAAAAGAAAAAAGCAAGAAAAGAAAAAAACAACTTTCCAAAAATAGAAGGTGCTTGCAATTGACATTGAATCATCTATGGAAGATTTGGAACACTAAGGAAGCATTGTGGTGAAGACAATGGACCAAAAAGCAACTTGCCCGAATAAGCAGTCCCTAGGTCATGATTTCTAAAAATAGCAGTTTTTTGTCTCAGTTGCATAAACTTGTTATCACTTCTATAACGACCTATATTACTTCCTTTCGTCACCATGAAGATTGAGTTCACTAGCCTTGAGCCCGTGTCGGCTCTCAAATCAGAGTACCTAAGTGTGGGCGATAACAATGTCACGTACATGGACTGGACGGAAGAACTCAAGTACAAAATGTTAGTCCGACCGAGAGAACTAATAGAAGAGGAGACATTCATCAGTGGTTTATATACAGTCAGAGGCCATCCTAAGTCCCTCCAAAACATCAAGCTAGTGTTGGCATGTGTTCAGCACTATGAACCAAACACAAGAACAATCAGGGCGGATGACAACTCAATCATGGCGGTGCTCAATCCAAGAGCCATATCACAGAGTCTACATATCCCAACCGAGAAGGAGATGGTCATTATCACAAAAGATTTCATGACCTTTGAATGGTTCAAAAGGATTCATATCTCCAGGGTCTTGCCCTCGGCTCTTGGCTAAAACACGAGAGGAAGCTTAGTCACATCCCAAATGTTCTTTCTTACATCAAATTTCACAATGCCTTCTTTGATATGATATTCCTCCTGAGTTAGATCATGGGCGAAGAAAATACCAAGGAATTCCATGAATGGATGACACTTTTCATCACCACAATCCTTGAGGGAAATAAAATGATTGATTAGGGGCAGCTTATCAGTGATAGCTTACATTTCTAGTTGCTTCAGGTGCATGCTTTTGAGAGGTTTTTCATGACGTCATATCTCGGTGTACGCCATATAATGAAGTAGGAGATCGTTCGAGGCCCGATTCCCGCACTAAGCATTCCCTGAGAGCTCCCATTTGAGAGATATCCACAACTAGCCCTGAAGGAAAGTAATCAACATTATGCCAAAGTGAATGACACATTCACAATGTGTGTAGTCAAGCTACTAGAAGGGAGCCAACACTTGAGATTGTCATCTCAAGCCACCACTTTGGTAAAAATTACGGGTCAAGCTTCATCCAATTCTCCACATTCTCCTATCTAAGGGTATCTATCTTTGACCTCGCCCCACTGAGGTTGCCTCATTATCCGAGTGATAAAATGGTGTTGATGGAGTTGTGTAGACAATTGGTACATGTGAATGACAAGCTGAAGAGCCGAAAAAAGAAGAAAGTTTCCTTCCCCCTCTCTTTGGGTATTTTCACGTGCAAGAGTCATCACGATGCCACCAATGTTGAAGCTTCCCTGACACCCATCAATATGCATTCATATATTGCCAGAGCAAACTTTGACCTCAGAGAGAATCTAGAATCCTTCCACTTCCTGGATTTGCAACACGTACCACATTGAGGACTTCTTGGCTAATTACATCAATGAGTATGAGGTCCATGAATGCGATAATATGAGGATGATTGTGGAACAAATGAATAAATTCAAGTTCGAGTGGTATGAAGATGGTGTTCTTGAAGATGGCTCGAAATGTTCAACCCCGAGTATCTTGCGGTCAAGGCCTTCCCCCTCCCTCTAGTGCAGTGGAATGTGCATGAACCCGGTGATATCAAAGAACACACAGAGGTCGTTATCAAGAGATCAAAAGAATGGTTCAAGAAGAAGAGAGTTGAGCTCCTTACCTCGGGAAACTTTCTATCTCTCTAGAGGAAATCATCATACCACTCATCTTCCAAGGCCAAATATCGTGCCTTCATCTCGATCACTCAGGAGAGAGTTTGAAGAGAGAAGCAAAAGAACCTGAGCCCACTCGATACAGGAGGTTGCGAAAGAAAGTAAGAATGGAGGAGATACCTGTAGTGGACCTTGAATAGGAGAGATTGACCCAACTAAGCCTTCTAATTCACAACAACCTCTAGATTTCTTAATCCCCACTTCTATGTCAGCTTCACTTATATTGGAATCACCTTCTCAAGATGAACAAGAAGCTACAATCATGTTTGTTATAGAGCTAGAGTCAAGATATATCTTATCTTGGATGCAAGAGACAATCACGATGAAAAATCACACATGGTTTGTCAAGCCACCATTCCTGACTTCTCAGCCATTGCTTCAATGGTCAAATCAAAAAAGGAAAAGTGGCTCAGGGCAATGCTGCTTCCAGATTCTATAGTGGCATATCGGGTAATTAGTACGTGGAGTTAGTCAAGCCAAAGGTAGTTAAGCCCGTTGAAGAGATGACTCATCAACTACGAGATTAGTACCATTCCCTTGGGACCGGTAATGTATGAAGGTGACTTGCACCTATATCAAGAATCTTCCACTCGTCTAGTCATGAGGATCAAGGAGTTCAAGGAAAAGTTAGATCAAGTAGAAGATCACATCTATACTCTAACCTCATATGTGCAAGTACTCATGGACCCTAGTTCGCAAAATCTCTTCCCGCAGAAGAGGTCACTCTTTAATCGTATTGATCTTGAGACCATCATGAAGACTCAAGCCTTTACCATGCAAGGAATGGAAAATGAAAAATGGGTGAGCATGATTCTTGAGAAAGGAAAAACATTGCTTCTAGAGATGATAACTTTGAGAAAGTATGTGGACGACATGAAAATTAAAGTACTTGCGACCAAGGAAGCGCTCGAGGTAGAAAATGATAAATGGGACTGGGTATACCCATTAGTAATGGAGATGGGGAAGGTAAATTCATCTCTTCTTGTGACATAGGGAGTCTTCTCATCTGCAGAAGAATATTTTCTCAAGTTTAGGCCAAAATGTTGTTCGTTTAATATGAATTGATCAAACATGCTATAGATGAGCTGGAATCATTTGAAGAAGATGTTGATAAGATTAAGAAAGACTCAAGTGCTCAAATTCGAAGCTTGGCATGCCAACAGTGAACCTGGACACTTCAAGAGATGACCTTTTGAAAACATTTGAGGATTGAGTCAAGACATAGGCCGGATATCCTTTCTCATACATAGAGAATACCTTGGAATCTCTTTTAGAGATACACGCAATCATCTCCATCACTGTGAAGAACTCTCTGACTTGGTACTTTGAATGTAAGAACATCAACTCCCTCATGGAGAACTGCATCAAATCACTCGAGTTTTTCCAGATCCCTTAGGAACATAAAGTGATACCAGCAGTAGCGCGATTAAACAAGGCATTCAAGGATGAAGAGATTCCATCGCCATTGCTTCAAGATATTTCATCAACTACAGGATCATCCTTTAAATAGTTTTCTCTCTATCTCCTTCTTCCTTCTCTTCTTCCTCCTTTTTCCCCAATCTTTTTGTAATTTTTCCTTATATGTAATCATGGAATTTTGTCTTATTCATTAAAGTGACTTTATAAGGTTAAATTGTAAAGTGCCTTTTTTTTATAAAAATGGAACTTATTTTCCTAAGTCCAAGGAAGATGAAAAGTCCCGAGATGAATGGGGAAATGAAATTTCATGTGGGGGGTAGATGAAAGGTCTTTTTGATCCTATATAATGTAATGACACCCTCATTCTTAAGGGTTGTCAATTTTGTGCACTCAAGAGAGAGATCTATTGAGAAATACAAGAGAGATAACATTCTTCTACTTCTCTTCACCATTTTTCTTCCATTTCTTGCATTGTACAACTTGATGAAAATGACAATAAAGAAAGGGATTATTTCTTTTCATGGCTTATGAATGTGTGCAACTTTTTGTGCATGGTTTCCTCTGGTTGTTGGCATAATAGTCTGGTTGTTTCTTTCTAGTTAATTATGGATGAGAACCATCTAATTGGATTTTGCAAGAATATGATTTTCTACTTGTAGGGTTAATTTTTCTTGTCTAACTTCCCACTCCCCTTTCCCCACACTTCAGAAAATTCTTCCCTTACAATTCCTTGTAAGCATTTTCCATGGGTACAGTGGATTGTACATGTTGGATCCCGACCTCTTGGCCAACCACGAATTTTTATTTTTTGTTCGTTTACAATAAAGTGGAGTTACACCACCCAAGTAGAGGGACTTAGATTCCCATAGCATTGGCTATAAACCCACCAATTTGTCCCCTGAAATTTTTTATCTCCAACAATATTGTACCCCTCATTGAGGTCTTTGAGGGTTGTAAACTTATTGGCAAAAGTAATGTTATGCAACATGAATTCACCGAGCTTAGTAGAGTGTTGTTTTACTTGAACATAGTCCTCTTCTTCAGAGGATGAGGGACTACGGGACCACCGAAGGGAGATCTTGTAGTTGAGGGACACAAAATCCTCAAAATAATCTTAAGGGGAAGAGTCAAACTTAATTTTTAATGAGTATGAGGCAAGCATCAAGTCTTGGGAGGGATTGAGAGTGCGAGATGGAAGTGGGGTGCAAGAAACATGATGAGGAAACGTTTGGGTGAAAAGTTTATCGTTTTCGATTGAGGTAGGATTTCTAGACCTAGTTATGGGTTGGTACTTAGTAGGATGGGGTTTAGCAGTACCCCGAGAGGCCACAAAGTTTTTCTTGTTGGAAACCATGGTCCAACCATCACTAAAGGATCTGATGCCTTAGTTATCCATAACAAATTTCTCATGTGGTCCAAGATGCACGATTTTCATCAAGGGCCTTCCCGAATCATATGCATTAAGGATTAACACATTAAGCATATATCAAGAAGGTTAATGTATAACACCGATGAGAGAAGCGGGTTTCACCAACCTGCATATCAATGGTTTCCTTTAGTTCTTTGGCCAAATATATTTACACACAAAATTTCTTTTGTGGATGAGTGACATAAAACTTGGGTTGTTTATAGCATACATGAGACATGAGGGGTTGAATGATATTTTCAACAAGGCTCCAGAGAGGTAAAGGAAGCCCTAGAAATTCTACCCAAATGGGAATTTTGAGCTTAACATGCTTGATAAATTTGAAAGTCTTTGGTCAAGTGGGATGGCATCATAAGGGTGTTGCGAATGAACCAAGGGCCATGGTTAACAATAGGTTTACAATTTTCAAGGTTAGTAAAATAGTTTTTAGTCATGTTCTAGAATCCTTAATGTTTAACACCATGGGGTTGTTAGTGGTTATGCACCCACTGTTTGAGCATACCTTTCGAAGGGACTCAACCAACAAAATAAGTAATGAGAGTAAAATGTTTGAACCAATGACAAGTTTTATCAAATTCAGGTAAATCTAATACCACATTAGGAAGATACATATCGAGGTGAGAACCATTATCTCATGGAAAAATTTCATACTAAACTTGAGTGGTCGTTTTGGTGTTATTTTTGTCTAGAGATCTGTTGACATTTCATACATCAAATGATGCATTTGTTCGGAGGTGGCTATTAATAAAGGGGTATGTCGAGCACCACCTAAAGGGAAAAATGGACAATTGAATCAATGTACTAAATGTGTAGTAAATTTTTAGAAAAATCCACTCCTATTTGAGTCAATGAAAAGATCAACGGTTTGATGGCCATACACAACAACATAAACCCAAAACCATTCAAAGAGCCCTTAACACCAAAAAATGCTTATTACCTTTTTTGATATGAAATTTTTGAAGAAGTAATCAAGTAGCAATCGCATGCGAGCGAGTGTGATGTGAATGTTGAAGGGGAAGAGGTATATGAATTAACCAAAATGGGGACCAAAATTATGTTAGAAAGAGAATTTGTATTAATAACAAAACATAAAGTAAGGTGAGTACAAGGATAAGGGGGAATATAGAATGGAAATATTGATAGGTAAAGAGGAGGGTAGAAGGAGAAGGAGTACCGGAAGACATAATAGGCAGTGTGGAAGGGAGTGGAAGGAAAGTGTGATGTTGTTCAAGGGGTGGGGAAGAGTTTAAGAGAATGTAACCTTGATTCCTTGTTTATGTAGTGGTGTAGTAAAGGTGTTTTAGACATTTTAGAACAATGGGAAAAGGAGAAGGGAGAGAATATATGAAGATTGGATAACGAAGGAACTGTAGAGATAGTTGTGAAGGTAAGACCATGTCTCTCAGTCCTACCAATATCAATAGTGACATTAAGCAAAGTAAGACGTAGAGACTTGTGGATAGTTAAATCCCAAGACATTTTGACTGGTAGTTTCCTATGATTTCTCTGGAAATAGGGGGATTGGAATATGGGAAGGGGTGTTGGAATCCCAGATTGGGCTAGTATATCGATCAAATTCAATGACAAAAATAATGACAGATCAGGCGGTGCGGAGGAAGAATCATAAACAATGTCAAAAATATAGCCAGTTGCACCATTGATAAGACCTATCTAGAACCCATAAATTATCTGTGAGCATGACTTTTTGGTTCCTGCAAAGAAGAAATCTGTGTTGTAATTGATCATCAACTAGATCTCCTGATTCACTACATCTAGTATTTTGAGGAATGGATTGGGCATTTGGAGAGTTCAATCCTTTCAACATTTGAAGGTTATGTTGGTCAACTTTCTCATTCATTCCAAATAAATGGGGGCTTCCTTGAAGGTAAGGATGTCATGTTGAGTAAGTGTTCACATGAGAATTTCCCAATCGTTAAATAATTGAATATAATTGTGGATGTTGAGGAGCAATTCCTAAAGGAAACTTGTGTAGGAGATAAACCTTGGTGGTGGAAGATGTAATTCATGGAGCTTAAAGTACAAAATGATTTCCAGAGGTTGGCACCATATGAATTGCTAGCATACACAAGAATTTCCAATACAAGTGGAAGTTGCCTAAGGTCTTCGACGAGGATGGTAATTTTTTTCCAAACACAAATGTCCTGGAATGGGGAAATACTTCATGGAGGTGGTAGTCAATTTTAGCGATTAGTTCAAAGTGATGAAACTCATTTCATAGCATTAATGAGGTAATATTTTCATGTCCCTACAAGTACCTTGAATTATCATTCGTAATGGAGGAAGGAAATTCTTGCAAGAGAGGAGCTTTAACATAGTGTCAAAAGCCAATTGTATATATATGGCTTGAGAATGCTCCTAATGTTGATGTTATTGAATAAGAAGATACTGCATCTATATACACAACTAAACATTACTTTGATAAATATGTGTCCGGTTGTATCCCACACCCCAGTCAATCGCTATGACGCGCTTTCTATTTTCTATAAAAAATTGGTCAATCACTATGATGCATCCGATGTTAGCTTCCTCTTTTTAGATAAGTAATCTCTGCATCAAGACCTCCATCCCTTATTCTTTGCTATCTCAAAAGGATTTTATTGTGGTGATCATAATTGTGCACAAGTCTCGCCAGAGAGGACTGTATAGAGTTCCATTGTGCTAGTCTCATTGGTGGAGAGGAGCTTCATGAGTGGCTATCAATTTTTCACATGGCCAAATTCCTTCTTATAAATGGTGGTGGTTAGTTTAAGACATAGATCATAGAGCATGGTGGAAGATTCAGTTTACTACTAGAGAGGCATGATGAAGATAATGTTTTGGGTGGTGTTGGTTTTGGAAGCAATTGTTGTGGGAAATGCACAATCACTGCGAACTTGGGAAAAAATATACACTATTAAAATTTAAGGCCGGTGTGATGGAGGATCTAAAGGGAGTTCTCGATAGCTGGTAGGGAAACAACAACTACAAAAATTGGATCAGCGTTGAATGTGATTTCATCACGGGTCGAGTTACCTGAATTTTCCTGAGAGCAAGAGGTTGTCAAACACTGCAAAATTACATAAAACACCGAATAATAATACAACAACTTAAATTAATTTGGGATATTTTATTCATTTCCTCGGTGAGCTTCTTATACAAATACTTGATCCTATAAGCTAGAGTCAAGTCTTATCTTCCTCATATCTCTCTCCATAAATCTCTCAAGCTTATCCCTAGGATCACTCACACTCCAAAATAGCTACGTGAGTTGTTTATTCAACAAATTCACTCACACTATATTATTATTAAATGAGTTTGACATCTCATTTAAATAATAATATTAAATACTCACACACAATACAATATTAATAATGTTACAAACAATATATTCGTAATAGAGGTGTACACAACTATGACCCTCCACTGAAATTCCTCTACATGACCGGATCTATCTCAGAATCCATAGTAGATATTGCCATTCTTCAAAAAAATTCACTTGAATGTTGGAGGAATTTCAATGGTCTGAATCCATCCTCTTTTTCCCATCTTACCAACATCATATTGTTTTCGGTCTTCGGGAACAAGGTCATGGGAAATGTGTCCTCCTAGCTTGGGTGGTCTGAGGAATATGAGAGTGCCTCTTCTGGCTAATAATAATTTTAGTGGCATTATTCCCAACTCCATTGAGAATTTACAGAAATTGGAAGTGTTGCATCTCAATGGGAACCGCATGTGGGGAAAATTTCTTGAGGGCTTTGGGAGAATGAAGAAGCTGAACTATGTTGTGTTCTAGGGTGAAGACCTAATTTAAATTTAGTTAATAATTAGATATCTAATTGTATAAAAGAGACTTGTAGGAAATAGTAAAATAATAAAATGATTAAGAGAAATTGGGTGTGTAGCATAATACTCAATTTTACGTTCTTTTGCGAAAAGTGGTAAGTGAAAATATCAAGAAAACATGTTACAATTGATCTTGGTCATCCAACTAAATTAGAATATGAGTGTGGTGGGACACAATTAACCTAATTTACAAGATTGGAATACGAGTATTGGTTCTTGGATGACTTTGATGGATTAACTTTCTTCTAGTCATCGTTGCTTATCAAAGAAAAAATTGATTTTAAACGGCTTCGGTGTAATAATCTCATTTATTACAAAGAGAGTGAGACTCGGGCTTCAAAAAAATGGTATATCGAGGGGAGTCTCAAAGCGAAGCTATCCCATAAATTAATTTTTAAATTTCTTAGCATGTGAGCCATAAACTTATTAGGGGCACATTAGTTTCTGAAACACCAACCGTGTGATTCGATCACCACAAAATACTAAACATAACCTAAATACATAAGTCTTTATGACTCATCTAATTGACATTTACAATAAATAAAATACATCTAACCATATTGGACAACGAGCTCCTTGCAACATGGCAGTATGAAAACTTGAAATGGAAATACTTATTCAAATTTACATATTGAAGATGCATGCCCATACCAGTGGAGATATCTCCTAAGTGTAGCACATGCGAGATAGCTCCTTTAAATGTAGAGAAATGATTAACTAAAATATGAGTATTATATGAGTTAATCTAAATAGAAACATAATGAAATACTGAAATGTTGGATCTAAATATTTTATTTTATTATTTGAATGTATTGGAATAATGAAAATGAAATGGGTATTGTACAAACCTGGAATTGACTTACCTCATTATGTGCTTTGGACTAAAACATGTTGATGTGCGAGACTAGGCGGGATGCGATTGGGCGACCTCGGGAATGGCGGGAATTGAAAATCTAATTGGGTGGGGGGTGCCCTGGAAGGTGCTGGGGTGCCCTGGTATGTGATTTGGGTGCTTTGTAGTCTATAGAAAAGTTTAGGATCTGAATATGGCAGTGTCACAAGGTCTTCACAATATCTTCATCCTTGTCGCATAGTTGTCGCAATACCTTCGCTTGTGTCGATGTAAATGTGATGTGAAGATCCACTGTAAACCCTATTCAAAGCATCAAATTCTAAAAATAAAAATGCATATGAATAGGTCAGACTAACCTTAGCTACCACAATAGTGGACTTACAACTAAGTGTTACACTACATTCCATACCCCATGTAGTTATGTGTGTGTGTGTGTAATTTTGTGCCTAGGATGCCCTAGCACCAATGACGCAGAAGTAGGGGCAATAACTAGATGTAAAAATGCAAATGGTGGATGGAATGGAAAGAATACAAACCTTTCCCCTATGCTTGTGTGATGCAGATGTAGAAGATGCCCAAATGTAGTCCCCTACCTTAGTAGATAGCTTCCTCTTGATAGTAAGATGTCCCCCCGATGTAGTAAGCATGCTATGTTTATATAGGGATCTCTTATTCAAATTATGACACTAATGGCCTGAAACGTTGGGTACCATGTAGAGGAATGCATGGGATAAAAACAAATACCAAACTTGAACAAACAAATTATAACCACAAATTACGGAAACAAGGGTGCCTAAAATCGTCGATTTGGGTGCCCAGAGGCTCCCAGTCTATCCTAGGTGCCCTAGTATAGGACTCAAGATGACAATCAAAAAATTACGACGCTTGAGACTCCCTAAAAGATGCCCAAAACTATATAGACAACGACAATTGTACTGCATGCAACAACTAACAATGACGGTAACTAACTAACAACAAGACTAAGGGATAAGTCATTAGTGAATACTTTTATCACGCAAGATCCATATATAAAATAACATACCCGACGGTATAAATGTAATAGTAAGTGCATGATTTTGTGACTGCATTTTCCCCACTTTATATTGGTGAGAGGAAATCTTGGTAACATAAAGTAGATAGAGATGCATACCTGAGAGAAGTCGAGAGAATCCCATATTGTAGTAGAACGTGTAAATGTGTAGTAGAAACGTGTCTTTAGAACCATAAAAGTGTGTTGAACCATGGGTCAATAGGTTGATCCATGTAACATAGTGAAAAATTGTAAATGTTGTGATCAAGTGTGCTAAATGAAATAATGACTAGGATGTATGATGATTTCGAATGCTGTTTAATGATGAATAGATGGGTAGGGAGTAATCAGTTCCCAATCTGAATGCTTGTGTATGAATGAATAATCGTGAGGATTTAGTCATCTTTCCACTAGAGAAAGAGTGTATGGAGAAAATTCTATTATTCTCCAATCTTTAACTATGTCCTCGAGATCTAGCTCACTACTGAGACGGACTTAGATCAATTTTTGTGGTTTTTGGATCCAAATGATTTTGATTAAACAATTGACCCATATATGAGTGATAGAGGAAAGGAACTCTTGCCCCCACTCCACGGGTGTCACCACAATGTGAAAGCTTCCAAGTTGGGTCATCTAGAAGTGAACACGATATGAAAGGGTGACTTCCAAGTTAGGTCATCTGGAAGCAAAACGCGAGATGAAAGAAGTGGATTCCAAGTTAGGTCATCTGGAAGTGCACAAAATGTATGATGGCTTCCAAGTTAGGTCATCTGGAAGCAAGCACAAAATATAGAATAACTTCCCAAGTTATGTCATCTGGGAAAGAGTGGTGAATGTAACTCCCAAGTTAGGTCATCTGGGAGACCACTTGTAGATTTGAATGATATGATTTTCGATCTGAACGCATTGATTTTGATTTATTGATTAATTGTTTTGATTGGTTACTCATGGAGAGATTTTACACTAGTTTCCCCCAAGTTAGGTCATTAGGGGAGTCGATAGAGAATGATGAACAATTTTGTTAGAAAGGGTTTTTAATCACTTATTGCCCCCAAGTTATATCATTTGTGACGAAAGGGGGAGTGATGAAAAGAACGAACGCTAAGCCAAAAGTAACGAAAAGAGGTGAAAACGTGTATGTATTAAATGGAAGATAATGGTGAAGAGATATAATATGCACCAAATGTGTATAATATGGTGGTAGGTAGAATTCTAAAAAGAATGTCGTAAATGGGGTGTAAATCAAAGTAAAAATGCTCAAGATATGAGTGAAACAATATAGCGTGTATTAGTTGTGGAAATAAGCGTGAAATAAGGACCATAGTAAGGATAGTGATGAAAAGTAACTATAAATAGCAAAGTGAAAAAGTGTTTAGTTACCTCATTTGTCTTTGCACAAGTGTGAGAGTGTGCATGGAGTGAGTGAAGATGCCTCAAGTGAGAGCATTACGTCCTAGTTGGTTTGAGAGAGTGACAATGTCATGAGCATCGCATATGACCACGGAATTGGTAAGTGCATTAATTTTCACCAAAATGTTTGGTATAGTAGTCATTTTAGTTGAATTTTTAAAAAATTGAGGTTTTTTATTTTCTCGGCTTTTCGACTCCGACCAAGAGCGGTGAGGGTGCTAGTGACCCCTGGGACTGGAGCGCCCAAAACTGGGTGCTTGTGTCCTACTCCGAGATGCCTCGGTCCTTCATCTAGGCGCCTAGTCCGAGAATGTGTACATTGAGTGGATAATGATGACAAACATGTGTCTAGCATGTTGAATAAATGTGTTTGGTTGTGTAATGTGTTCTAATGCTTTGTGTTTGTCGTTGTTTGGTGGTGTGCAGAGGGATATCCACTCGAGGGAGTTTAGTGGTGGCGGTTATATGAGAACATTTCTTGGATTGGGCCTGTCGGATGATGAGTGGGATGTGATGGACTATGTCAGCTTGTGGCATATAGCACAGATGGGGGATGTGCCCCATAATTTGCCCATGTTAATCGTATTAGGCAAGAGGTGGTGTGCAAATACATGCACATTTTTGGTTGCCTACGGCAAGATGATTGTCACCGGAGGATGTATATCATATATTGTGATCGTTGGTTGTTGGGGAGATGGTACGAGTTATGAAAATGGAGGATATGGAGTGATGGATGCACTCGATGAGGTGGTATTTTGTGGGGACTCTAGTACCTACCGAGGCCCATATCAATTTAGATGCTATATTGTAGTCAAGGTTTCTGTGCTTGCAGAAATTTATTGTAGTGGTGATTGCTTCCTATATAGCCATGGAGGGAGGAGGTGTCGGCATCTTATATAAGATGCATGCCATACGTCAGAAAATAGAGGAGGGTACGAGATATGCGTGGGCACGGTGTGTGTTGGCCCATTTGTATAGAGACTTGTATCGGTTTACGCAGGATGAGCATGGTGGAGGTATAGGAGCCACCACACTGATACATGTGTGGGCATATGAGCACATAGCTATAGTGAGATTGGTTACAGGGCCACGAGGAGAGTGGGCTCAACCCGAGATATATGCTCGACTCTGGGTGGACATTTGCAGTAGGAATATGGATATAGATACCTTCAAGGCATTTATCAATAGGATGGGACCCAAGTCGGCTATATGGAGGCCATACCGAGATTATGGGGGATGGCCCAAGGATGCTAGAGAGTTGCAATGTATCCCAAGGACTATGTGGTTGGAAGATAGCTTTTAGGTGTGATGAAGATTTTTCAGGTTGAGAGGGTGTCATGGCAATTTGGGATGGCTCAGGATGTGCCCCCAGAGCCATATATATGGTTGAGAGCTATTAGAGCACCTAGGAGGGCTAGTGTTAGGCTAGGGCCCACGGTAGAGAAGTTAATACCACCAGGGCCCAATGAGGTAGATCTAGTGATAGCGATTGTGGATGGAGATGACAAGAGGTGCACAAATGAGTATTGCGAGTGGTGGGTGGTTCATCGATGGTTATTATTATACTATGTATTCATAGGTACTATGGAGCTACCGTATGGAGGGTGAGGAAGGGAGGCATCCCCGACCTGTAAAGCATGGTCGTGGCAAAGTGTAAGTATTTATGTATGCCTATTTGGTGTTTAACGGATTATCTACGTTGTTTTATATGTGGTTAGCTAATGTATTGCTTTATGTTATGTTTGGGGGATGCGTATTGGTCATTGATTGTAGACACATTTGTCCATACTTTGACATGAAATGTGTCGAATGATGTGCTAGGTGGAGGGATGTTAGAGTGTGTTGATGACATTGCAGGTGAGCATGCCCATCTCTTTGAGCTAGTGGCCATAGCAGCAATGACATGTACAATGTTGTTAGGCGAGAGGGATGAGGCACGTGAGGAGACTCAACATTCCCGAGAGGTGGTAGGTGGTGGTCCCTTGGCCTAGGACATGTTCATGCGGTATGTGGACTTGCAGCATCGGTTTGAGTAGACTACAAAAATTATTATGCTACGAAGGCAGGTGGAGAAGTTTCGAGGCCGTAAACTGTGGCTTCACATTGGTGGAGAGGCATCTAGTTCTAGGGCTCTCATAGTACACGAGACTGATAGCGATGATGAGGTCTAATTAGGACTATTGTATATGATGTGATGTGGGGAATTGCCCCAGTGATGAAATGTTTTTGTAATGATAATTATACTCACCGTATATGTATGGACACCTATGTGTGATATATGATAAATCTATGTTGGAATGTTTTGCCATTGCGATGTAATGGATGTTGTATGATTTTATGGTTATTGTCCTAGTATGTGGATTGTTTGTGTTTGATGAATATAAATTTACATTATAATGTTAGTAATGGTAGATAACATGTGTGTAAGAGTAAATATCAAATGACATGTGAGTGATGAAATGTTTATTGAATGGAATGCGTAGTTGTAGCTAATATAATGATGATAGTAGAATAGATGAAAATGTATGATAATTAAATGAAGATATCGTAATGAATGTATGAAAACGTAATGTAGTTGTAATATGTTAGTATGATGAAAGGGGGAGGATGAGCGATGCCCCCTAGTGTGGGAATGAAGAGGCTCACATAATTAAGACCCCTCAACAGTCGAGTATGAGCCATGTAAGCAAGAGTGCATCATCGGGAAATGATTGAGTGCACTAGATGAAATGATGAAGCGCATGATGAAAGGTTCTTAGAACTAATCCCTCAACAGTTGTGTAAGAACCATAAGAACACAAGTGTGTCATCGGGGTAAGGTGATAAGAATCACCTACCAAAGACCAAGACGACGTGTGGCGGTGAAAGCGTGTGGAATGGACGCAATGTGAGTGTATGGACCATATGGAATGTCATGTGGAGGAACCATGGGATATGCATAGGCTAGATAAAACCCATAGGACACTGCAACATGAAGTAGTGAATAGCGTGGATGTGGTGGATGCAATGAATGTGATGGTGGAAATAATGGATGAGGTGGAGAACACATATTAAACAATGGTGAGCTACCAAAGGGTACTCGAGTACTTGGTGGAGAAGACTTAAGTGGGGTATGCCTATGTTGACGGGGTAAGGGAGACAATGACCGCTCGCGAGAGGCAAAGAGATGATATCAGTATCCACTAGTTGTTGTATCCTCTCACGTAGGGCGAGACAATCATTGTCCCAATGACCATTAATGTGATGATAATTACAATAATGTTGGTCACGTTGACGTTGTAATCGGTGTGGGGGATGATGTTGGTTGGAGGGTAGCCGAATTAATTGCTCATTTAGTAATGTATGCAACACATCATGTGGTTGAGTGTGAGGAGAGAAATATAAAGGCTCTCGTGATGGAGGTGGAGTGGTGGAAGTAGTAGTGTGTTGTAGAGTCGAGAAGTATGGGCTAGTGGTGGAGGAGTGGGTTGAGCTTGTTTGGAATGTACTTTAGGAAAAGGTGGAGATTGTTTTTGATGCTCAACTGGAGGTGTGAGTGGAAGAGTAGAGGATGGGATGGTTGGAGAAACATGTGTAGGTTCGATGATATGTGAGGACAAAAGATATTTTTCTAGGTCAATAACTTTGTAGCATAAGAGGATGAATGAATCACAAGTATCATATTGTAACCTTTTTTTAAGTGGAGAAATGAGGCCACGACAAAAAATTAATTGTTTTTCTAAGTCACTAGGTTGGAATATGAGTTGGTGTATACATGCATTAAACCGTAAGATATAATCCTAGATAGGTTTAAAGGATCTTTGCCTTTGTAAAGTAGGTATGTGGTCATAAGTAACTCTAGGGCCATTATTGATAATGAAACGGTGAAGGAAAGTGTCCTCCATGTCATAAAAAGTGCTAATGGACCCAAAGGGTAAATGGGTGTACCACTGTAGTGCCTCATCAACAAGACTATAATGAAAGGCCTTAAGTAACAATCGATCATTAGAATAAGAGGCCATAAGCATACGATAATGCATGATATGAGCATGAGGGTCACCAATACCATCAAAACATGTGAAAGTGGGCATGGTAAAGTCTTTAGGGAAGGTGGAATTATGAATCTTTTTAGGAATGAGATTTCCATGCAAATAATTATTGTCAATAGAGGCATAATAGGCCTTACTTTCTAAAGTGAGAGTATGAACTTGAGATTGGAGCTGACCTATAACATGCATGAGAGAGAGAATGTCCTATGAGGGGATGGTAGAAGATGGCAACAATGTATTAAGTGGTTGAAGTTTTCCATTATGAGTGATCATAGGGATGTCAAAAGGTGATACAATGGAGTCCGATGCTAAAGGCACATTAGTAGTATGTGCCAAAGGAGCTATAGTAGATGATGGTGGAGGAATATCAATAGCAATAATATGACTAACATTGGCAACATCCCTAATAGGTGAGGTGACCGAGGATGAAACCTCTATAGGTAAAGATGAAGTAGGAGCCATAGATGATGTGGGAATAGAAGGAGAAGAAGCAATGGATGGTGGTGACTCATGCACAATAGTAGATGCACCCTCAAGAGAAGACAATAATGGAGTAGGAGAGTCACACTCAGCGGTATAGAAAGAAGGAGACTCATGATAATCATTAGTAGTAGATGGAGTTCCAGGAACAATGTTGTCGCTAACAAGACTATCAATAGGATCATCAATGTAATATGAAGGAGAATGCAAGCTAGAATGAGATGCGGATGGAGTACTATCAGAAGGAGAAGACATAGGCATAACTATAGTAGTAGGTGGAATAGAAGAGTAAGAGTCATGATGTATACTTGACTGTGGATCAATGCCTAATAAGTAATCAATGATAGAGTCGTCTAAATCATTTGGTGATATATCAGAAGAAGGACCAAAAATGACTGGATGGCATGGCGTACAACGAGTGAATGTAATAGGGTCATCAATGAGGCAGATACCTGTATGCGAATCTGTAAGACTAGTGGGCACATTTTGTTGGCCCTTCAAGAGTGCTTGTTGAGTATCATCGAGTGTAGCCATTAGGGTACTATATAAAGCTTTGAGTTCAGCTATGGCGGCCTCATCATAGATAGGATTGACACTAAAATGAGACATGATGAGCGAAAAAGGGGAACTCTGCTCAACCACTAAGGTATTGAAAATGATCCAAAGGTAAAATATTCTAATAGTAGGGTTCACCAAAATGATTAACTAAAATATGAGTATTCTATGAGTTAATCTAAATAGAAACATAATGAAATACTGAAATGTTGGATCTAAATATTTTATTTTACTATTTAAATGTATTGGAATAATGAAAATGAAAGGGGTATTACACTAACCTAGAATTGAATTACCTCCCGTGTGCTAGATTGAAACATGCGGTGTGCAGATCGGCGGGATGTGGTGGACAACCTCAGGAATGGTAGGAGTTGAAATTATGACTGGACTGGGGCACCTGGAAGGGTACTAGGGCGCCCTGGTATGTGATTTGGGCACGTAGTCTATAGAAAAGTTCGGGATCTCGAATGCGCGCAAGTGTCGCAAGGTCTTCACAATATCTTCATCCTTATCGCATAGTTTTCTGCAATACCTTCTCTTGTGTCGTTGTAAATGTGATGTGAAGATCCACCTGTAAAACCCTATTCAAAGCATCAAATTCTAAAAATAAAAATGCATATGAATAGGTCAAACTGACCTTAGCTGCCACAATAGTGGACTTACGACTAAGCGTTGCACTACATTCTAGACCCCATGTAGTTTTGTGTGCGTGTGTGTGCAATTTTGTGCCTAGGATGCCCTAGCGCCAATGACGCATAGTAGGGGGCAATAACTAGATGTAAAAATGTAAATGGTGGATGGAATGGAAAGAATAAAACCCTTTCCCCTATGCTTGTGTGATGCAGATGTAGAAGATGCCCAAATGCAGTCCCTTGCCTTAGTAGATAGTTTCCCTTGATAGTAAGATGTTCGTCCCTAATGTAGTAAGTATGTTATGTTTATATAGGGATCTCTTGTTCAAATTTCGACACTAATGACCCGAAACACCGACTACTACCTAGAGGAATGCATGAGATAACAAAAAAGACCAACCTCAAATAAACAAATTAGAACCACAAATTACGGAAACAAGGGCGCCTAAAATCATAGACTGGGTGCCTCGGGGTGTCCCAATGCTATCCTAGGTGCCCTAGTATAGGATTGAAGATGACAATCGAGAAAATTACGACGCCTGAGACTCCCTAAAAGATGCCCAAAATTGTATAGACAATCGATAATCAGTGCATCTACAATTAATAAGGATGACGATCGACTAACCGACACCAAGACTAAGGGATGGGTCATTAGTGAATACTTTTAGTATGCAAGATCCATGTATAAAATAACATACCCAAAGTGGTACAAATGTAATAGTACGTGCGTGATTTTGTGACTATAAGAAACATGAATCTCACTATGTTGAAAAGTGGAATGGCTCCACAAAATCCTATGTATGTGAAGTTTTATCTGGATGAAGGCCACATTGGTGCAAAAACTGATCTCACCTCGTTGGTAGATGAGAAAATGAGTACGAGCTATGGAAATCTCTTCCAAATTCCAAATTTTATTACCAAGAATTATCAGCCAGAATGCATATAACCAGGACGCGACTTCAAATACTAAACATATACCTAATTTCAATGCTTGAACCAATGAGATTTAGGTTGGAATAATACAAGATGCGGATTTACTTAAACGTAAGAAAAATTCATAGCATTTTCTTCTACCAATCTTCAATTTTTCCTGATGAGATTATCAATAGAAGTGGTATGGTTGCAGGTAGTGATCATGACACATCCGCAATGATCTTGGCGATTCAATTACAAAGTGATATGTGAGTCGAACCGTAGATCGATAACTACAAGATGGGCTATTTTTACGTTGGTGAAGAAAGCCGATAAAAACACTTTGTGCACTTTATCGACCACAAATATTTCCACCATTGGATCAAATTAAAAATATATATGTCAATGATGTAAGGGTGTCAATATTTTCCATCCATGTCCCGTCCCACTTTGTTGGGGGCTCGATCGAACATGTAGATGCCTTTGATGTAAACATGGAAAATACACAACCTTATGAAATTATTGCACTATGTAACAATGTACAATTGTCAATCGCATTGGCCATGCTTTCTATGTGGGGACCCAAACATTAAACATATGATGCATGCGATGATTAACGATACCAATAAAATTAAATCGTCCTTCGTGACATGGCTATTTGTTAAAAAGAAATACATTTTTATTTATTAATAATATAAAAAATAGTGTTTGCTTAAGAGATAGTTGTAATGTAAGTAAAAGTTTCAATGTTTGGATAACGTGGCATGGCTTGAACATTGTTACATAAAGTTGAAGATGTTTTCTTTATTTTCCTTTCTACAATGTTCTCTACATTATAAAACAACAATTGATGAAAATATTTTAGCGTCATAATTTTTTTGTTAAGTGGGTGATTCCAATGGTCGATTATCACATGCTAATACATACACCTGCCCTTTCATGCCAAAGAGTGTAGGATGTCAAATCGGACACTGTTATCGTATTTGGTCAAATAACCTCAATGCTCCATGAGGATACCAATGTCCTATATTCTGTATAGGTTGTCAACAAGGGGGAGGTCATGGGGAAAGGGAACATTGCTAGAGAAACGATGGTTCCCGACCACTACTCGCCACATAGTAAGACGCCTCCGGTGTAAATAGTTTATGTTTTTATAATTGAACATAATATATCAAACTTTGAGGTATATTTTCACTTTGCCTACTTTTTAAAACATTAATAATTGAATTAAAAGGGTTGTAGTCTCATTGGTGAGGATGATGGTGTAAAAGGTATTGCCTAGCCATTCGTTAGGGTATAAATCCCTCTAAATACTTGACAATGGATGACAAGCGGATGGGATCAAGATCATTTCCTAGGTGACTTTGATGGATTGGATTCCCCCAATCATGACTACTTAGTTAAAGGATGACCTCAATATAAATACGTTGCTAAAAGATGACTTTGATATAATGTATACTACTCATCACGTTGTAATCAACTATATGTCTTCATCAACATAGATAGAGATGCCAATCTCTATAAGAGGTCCTTGAATTAAAAAAAAAACTATAATTTTTATTAAATTTCATCTCGCGAAAAAATTGATACTTATCCATCTATGGGAGAATACAAGTTCAAATCCCACTATTTGAGATCTAGAGGCGTTAACCACGTTGAAACCCAAGTTAACGTTGTAAATTTAATAGTAATTGGATAGTTGTAGGAAGAATAAAATTAAATAAATAAACAAAACGTTACGTGGGAACTGTGTTAAACGGAGCTCTCGCTAATAGCCATCCTAAAATCAACACCATTATGGGTTAAATCAAACCTGCATAGGAGATAAATATGTAACCCTAATATCTCCTCATTTTACTATATACAAATTGATCGATTTGGATCTGTATTTGTATCTGAAGTGGGTTCAATTGTCTCTAAGAGGAAACTACGCTTGCAACTATTTTGTTTGTTGTTCGCCGGAATCCTCCCAACTCGCATCCACGTTGCCAAAGCTCGAAGCACTTCTCAGGGGCAACAAATTAAAAAAACACACATGTACAATGGAGATTAGGCAGAGAACATTGATACGACTGAAGTTTTGAATGGTGAAGATTATGTCCGCTACTCTCATGCAGTTTGAATTTGCTCATTTGCTCACTCCGCCCCCTTTATTCTCATTTGAAAGAACACCTTCGGCGTAATCAATTTAATTTAAAGTATCTTTCTAAATAAAAATATGACAATTTTAAATGCATCTCTAAAAAGGTTTTAATAAGAGTTCACTGGATCTCACAACGATGAATACGAGTCGAAATTTCAGTGCGATTGACGCAAGAAGTTAGAAAAAAAAATGTTTCTGGAACAAAGAGAAAGATGGCGTTTTTTCGTGAAAGAATAATATACACCACACATTCCCACCCCTCAATCGTACAATGCCATCGACAAACCATCTCAATCTCAAACTCAGAGCACTCTGTACAGAGGGTCGTTTAAATGAGGCACTGCACATTCTTTTCACCACACACAACCCTCCCGCGGACTCATGTGTATATCTTCATCTATTGCAGGCCTGCATTGCCAAGAAAACCCTTTCAGATGGTAAACAAATCCACTCTCACATCAATGACAGGGATTTGCACTTACCCAAAACTTATTCTTACAAAATACTCTTCTCAATATGTATGACAAGTGCGGAAGTCTGGTGGATGCTCGCAAAGTTTTCGACCAGATAACGGAACCGAACGACTTCTCATGGAATGTGATAATTGCAGCTTACAGAAGGCATGGATTCCCTCAAGAGGCATTGACATTGTTTCACACAATGCAACAAAGAGGTGTACAAACCAATGCGTTCACCTTCTCCAGTATTCTACCTGTATGTGCCAATGTGGCATACCTAAAACAGGGTTTACAGATCCATGGAAAAATTATCAGGTGTGGATTTCAATCTAATATTGTTGTGATGAATGCCACTATAGATATGTATGCAAAATGTGGTGACGTACAGAAGGCAGGCGAGTTGTTTGACAGAATGCCTGAACGAGATGTGGTCACTTGGGCTGCTGTTATTGTTGGATATGGACAAAATGGGCTTCTTGAAAAATCCTTGGAGATTTTTAAGCAAATGCAATTGGCAGGTGTGAAGCCAAACTCGGCAATTTTCGCCACTATCCTGACAGAGTGCGCTAACACAGGAGCTTTGGAACAGGGCATTGAAATCCATAAAAATGTAATGAAATGTGGATTTCTGTCGGATATTTTAATTGAGAATACCCTGATTAACATGTATGCCAGATGTGGAAACATACAGAAGGCACTCAAAGTGTTTGAGAGTATGGCACAACGAAATGTGGTGTCATGGAACACGATGCTTGGAGGATATGTACAAAATAAGCTCGTTGATAAAGCCTTAGAGATTTTTAAGCAAATGCATTTTTCCGGTGCAAGGCCAAACTCAGCAACTTTTGCCAGCATCCTTTCAGAGTGTGCCAAAACAGGAGCTTTGGAACAGGGCGTGGAAATCCATCTTAAAATAATTGAAAGTGGTTTTATATCAGATATTGTAGTTGTGACTGCGCTGGTTAGCATGTACACAAAATGTGGAAACATGCTGAAGGCAACAGACTTGTTTGACAAAATGCCTCAACCAAATGTGGTCTCATGGAATGCCATGATGGTAGGATATGCACAAAATGGGCTTGTTGATAAAGCTTATGAGATTTTCAAACAAATGCAATTAACATATATAAAGCCAAACTCGGCAACCTTTGCCATCATCCTCTCAGCGTGTGCTCAAATGGGAACAGTGGAACAGGGTACGGAAATCCATAAAATAATAATTGAAAGCGTGTTTTGGTCGGATGTTGTAGTTCTGACTGCCATGATAGACATGTATGCAAAATGTGGAAGCATACAGAAGGCACACAAGTTGTTTCACAAAATGCCTCAACGAAATGTGGTTTCATGGAATGCAATGATTGTAGGATACACACAAAATGGGCTTGTTATGAAAGCCTTGGAGATTTTTAATCAAATGCAATTAGCAGGTGTAAAGCCAAACTCTGCAACCTTTGCCAGTATCCTCCCAGCCTGTGCCAAAATGGGAACTTTGGAACAGGGTATGGAGTTCCATCAAAAAATAATCAAAACTGGATTTTTGTCAGATGAAGTTGTGAATGCCTTGGTAGACATGTATGCTAAACGCGGAAGCATACAGAAGGCACGTGACTTGTTTGACAAAATGTCCCAAAGAAGTGTTGTCTCATGGAATGCAATGATTACAGGATATGCACAAAATGGTGTTCTTGACGAGGCTTTAAGGCTTTTCAAAGAAATGCCTCAATGGGATGTGGTCTCATGGACTGCAATGATTGCTGGATATGCACAAAATGGGCTTGTTGATAAAGCCTTGGAGATTTTTAAGCAAATGCAATTGGCAGGTGTAAAGCCAAACTCATCAACATTTGCCAGCATCCTCCCAGCTTGTGCCAAACTTGGAGCTTTGGAACAGGGTATGGAGATTCATCGAAAAATAATTGAAGACAGTTTTTGTCTGATATGGTGTTGACTGCCTTGATTGACATGTATGCAAAATGTGGTAGTATACAGAAAGCGCGTAAGTTATTTGACAAAATGCATCATCCAGATGTGGCCTCATGGAATGCAATGATTGCAGGATATGCAATGCATGGCTATAGCAAGGATGCCCTCAAACTATTTGAACTAATGAAGCATTCTGGAGCCAACCCTGACCATGTAAGCTTCATTTGTGTTTTATTTGCATGCAGCCATGCAGGTCTAGTGACCGACGCTGCAAATACTTTAATCACATGACTGACTCTTATTGCATCATGCCTACAATGGATCATTATGTATGCATGGTTGACCTTCTTGGCCGTGCAGGCTGTCTTGAGGAATCTCTAAATTTTATCATTAAAATGCCAATAAAACCTGATGTAGTAGTGTGGATATGTTTGCTTGGCGTGAGTAGATCGCATAAGAATATAGGGATTGGAGAAATTGTTGCAAAACTCCTTTTTGAGTTGGATCCTAAAGATACCGCACCATATGTTCTTTTGTCAAATGTCTATGCAGAAGCAGGCAGGTGGGGTGATGTTGGAAAGATAAGGAAATTGATGAAAGACAGAGGAGTTACAAAGGTACCTGGTTGTAGTTGGATTGAAGTCCATAAAGCGTTACATGCTTTTTGTGTAGGAGACAGATCACACCCACAGACACAGGAGATCTATGCGAAGTTGGAGGAATTGTCTTTGGAGATGAAAGCAGCAGGGTATGTTTCAGACACAAGATCTGCATTGAATGATGTGGAGGAGGAGGAGAAGGAATTACTCCTCTGCCACCATAGTGAGAAGTTGGCAATTGCATTCGGATTGTTAAACACATCCCCTGGGACAACTATTAGAGTTGTCAAGAACCTTCGAGTATGTGGTGACTGCCACACTGCAACCAAGTTTATCTCCAAGATTGTTGCAAGAGAAATTGTTGTGAGAGATGCGAACCGTTTCCATCATTTCAAACATGGGCAATGTTCTTGTGGAGATTATTGGTGATGCTAAGTGAAGAAAGCTATCAACACAAGATTACATGTTAACAAGGTGCATGGTATCAGACTTGCAGTCATAGGGGGACTCTGATTTTATTTCCAGTTTCTAAGGGCGTGGTTCCATGGAGGGGCTTCCGCTCCAAAAATATATGCAGCGACAGGTCCTGTGAATTGTTTTAGAACCTGCTATGGGAACAGAATGAATCTTCCCTGTAAAATAGGACCCTCAAAACATTTTCCTGCTTATCTTCAGAGGGTGCTCAGGAGGAGGTGGAGTGGAAAGTCTCCCCCAGACTGTTTATGGTATTTTCTACCCACATGCCACCCTGGCATGGCCTTATATGGATTCCCACCAATAGTTTGGTGTAAATTTGGAGAGAACTTTGGCCCTTATTTACCTGGTCTATCATTCACCTGTAACTCGTCAGTGTTTTGCAACCCAGAAGAGAAGAAGGTGAACATAAATTTGCAGGTAACTTCTTATTTATTTTACCATTTTTCTCCTTTTTATCTCTGGGAGACATCATTTTCCTGTATTTATTCGTAGCTTTTTTAGATGAAAAAGCTTGCTGTATTTGTTATGCATTTCCAACTTTCATGAATGCCCAGATATAGTTTCGATTTCCTGGCCATACATTCTTGCTATGACACGTGAGATCATTTAACTCACTGTTGTGGCTGAGATATGAGCTATTAGATCTTTGGACTGGTTAGAGTGTGTGTGCATCATCCTTTATCTTAGCTAGATGACAATGTACCTTTGTTGAGACAAGGGAGTTTTATTGCTTATAATAGAATCAACCTTGGAATCATGGTTGAAGTGTATGCTTGTGTAATGTCCCCTTTCTGTAATGTCCCCTTTTCCTACGCCAAATGGCCCAAGGGCCAAGTCAAGTCCAAACCGTGGTCAGACCTAGGGGGCTGTGGACGCTGGAAGCTTTTGGGAAGGGGCCCCGTGGTTTTAATATCCCAGTTTTGCGTTTGGGGGTCACTTTTGGACATGGCGACTCAAAAAGGAAAAAAGTAACTATAGTTACTCTTATTTTATTGGCCCCTCCATGGAATGAAATGCGCCTAGGGTTATGGGGGCTCGTTTGCCGAGGAAAAGTATATAAGGAGCCGGGGGAGGAAGAAAAGGCACTTTTGTCACATACTTTTAGCCTCCTTGTGCAGCTGTTGCTGTTGCGCATCTACAACTTGTGGAGTCAAATCCCACATGGACCCTAGCTTTGGTGGTGAGAGACCCGTCCCTAGCTAGTAGGGCATTCTTTGGTAGTGAGAGATCTACCCTAGTCTGTCATTTTGGAGCCGCTTTCTAGGCTGTGCTACAAAGATATTACCAGAGGGTTCAAAGGAAGGGTTTTGAGGATTTTTGGGGGCATTTGGGGAAGATAATCAGAGGGGTTCCAGATCAGACTTACGGCAGCCATTTGGGCTGGGCGTGGCAGCACGTTGAAGGTGCCTCCATCATTTTCTGACCCCATTCCAAGCGAGGCAACTTGCAGCCTTTATTTGGGGGTTTTCCAGTCGGCTGTTTTCAGATCTGAAGGTGGAAATACTATTTCCTATATCTGTCAATGTTATTTCCAAAGACCCTTATTTTTGCTCTTGTATTTAGAGAGTAATGAACCTGGAAGTTTTCCAGCTGTCTAGGGCATGCTGTGCTTTTTCTAGCAGCAATTTAATTTGTGTAAAATTCCAAAAATAGTTTTATTATGTCCTTTATAATAATATCAAGCTCTCTTTAAATTTTCAAGTAATTCGGGTGGACATTTTGGCAAATATTAAGTTTCTTTAGTTCGCTGCCCCAACTGTAAAAATCTGGTAAAATCAGTATTTTATGTGGCTGCAAGTTTTCAATATTTTGTGCATTTTTAAGTGGTATCCCATTAGGGATATTTCAGCTTGAAGGAAATGCCAAGTTTTTCGTCTCTTGTTGTGGTATACAAACAAATTCTGTACTTGATGCACACAGAAATCAGCAGTTCAGCTTACATCTGGTTAGGTTGTTTAAACTCTTACCTTACAAGAATTTGATTTACTCCACGACCTTTCCTTAGCAGATTTCTAATAAGCATAAGCACAGAAGTTTAGGTGTTTATATTTTTAATTTTTTTACAGTAGCTTCTTGGAAAGGAAATGTATAAAACTGTCACCATATATTTTGTTGCTTCCATTAGTACTATGTTGCTTCAATTTTTTTGGCATTGGTAATTTTGTAATTGCAGTATCTTTTGTACCCAAACACTTAAAAAATTTCTTTCTTTTTCTTTTGTAGTTATTGTGCAGAAAATTTTACTCTCTCCCTTTTCTAGTTATTATGAAATGAGTTTGTGTATCCTAACATCTAGATGTAAACACCTATGGGCAGAACCCTTATTCAAGACGCTATATCCTTGTTCTGATAAAAGGGAATTACCGTAGGTGAAATGAGTGCAAATTTTATAAATACTATGGAACCTATTCCCTTTGTCCTCTATGACGATGGATAGCAGTTTTTCTCTGCTTTGGACTTGTTTCAATTGCCAATCCTGGAGAAATGGAAAGATGTCTAACCAATATTTTCTCTAGCTGTTATGTCTTGGTGACAAATTAGTCCTATAGATCTGGGAGTGTGTAATTATTATATGAAATTATTACCATGTAATTTTCCAATACAAAAAAGTAAAATAAATGTTAGATGTATCTTCCTTGGATGCAGCAGAAATGTCTCTCCTGAATTTGAAGAAGATACAGATAAATGACTTGCTAGATAACTAAGAACCCGGCATATCCTCTGCAGTTGAAAAGGAATATAATGCTTTAAATGGGGTTTCTTAGCTTGAAGGCATGTTTTCTTGTCATAGTTAGATCTGAATAGTTTATTATCTAAGTTGCCGCATTCGAATTCGCCGATGATTAAATTCGTGAAAAATTATTGGTAAAAAAATCAGCGATCAAATTCGTGATTAAATTCGACTATGAGAAATATACATTTTTATTAAATATATAAAAACAAAAGATAATTTCACATTTCAAAAGAGAGATAATATCACATTTCATTGATTTCATAAGTAGCTATTACAATAATGTGATTGAAAGCAAAAACTTCAAAAACATGTGCTCGCAGAGTTGGGACCAAGGCCGAGAGGTGGGACGATTAGTCCGAGCACGGAGAATACTCTGCGAGTTTTGGAAAGCTATCCAAGATTTTTAATTACTAACTGCATCTCTTGTAGTGCCCACATTTTACACACACAATGTCAACAGTAAAATACCGGGATACTTTTTTTTTTTGACTTACAATGCACGCTACACACACAACACAACAAGGGCTCCAAGTACAAAAACTCGACTCGCATACGACAACCACATAAGTCATCGACTCACATAGACACATGAAAATGACATAGGCATGTCGATGCCACATTTTTCCCAATGAACGGTTACTAGAAATGACCCAACCACAAGAAACATGACTTCAGGACGGTGAATCCCACAACACATCATTTCTTTAATTACATCTTAGTTACGATTAACATTCTAAGAACATTATTGTGCAAGGATATCTTTCTCCTTTTTCCATCTGCAAAATCTTAAGTTCATTCCACTTTTAATTTACAGTTCGACCAATTTAGGTTGGCTTCCTTTATGCATCACGGAAATTTCCATAACTTACTTGCTTATTTGGCACAATTCAAATCACATATAAAGTACTCAATTATCTTGTTCTTATGTTAAGAATATGCTTCTCAAACGTTTATTTAATGTTTAAAATTTACTCTTGCTACACAAGAGAATCTAACGTGATGTCAAGATGAAATCTTGGGATTAAGGAAGACATAGATTCGAGATAGCTTTTTCCCCAAGAACATCCATTGATCACGGAATAGTTATTTCACTACCATAGTTAATAAAGTTCAATAACTTATGGACTTCCATTTATATTTATATATCTTTTGTTTTCTCGAAGTTTGGTCACACCAAGGCAATTTATATTCTTTGCAACGCATGAAAATGTTTAATTAAGTTATAAGGACTCCAAGAGTGACCTTAATCCTAATCTCCAATCTCGTTTTCATCTTATATGATATGCTCTTACATCGCACTATGGTCTCGTTCTTAGCATCGTCTCAAAACAAAAGAGTTACGAAAGCACTTGTCTGACATCTTAAGGAAGTACATGGCTAGGAGCATTATAAACTACACATGAACACAAGTGATCTATGTTCACGAAGATCCCATATCTTTGCATTGCACGATTCCACATAAGAAATATTCTTTATTCCTTAATGCCATACAATGACATAACAAGGGATTAAGGGACAAGATCACAATTTCTAAGGTTCTCTAGAATCAACATCTTTCAACTCAATTTCGTATGCAAGGAGTTAAATTATAGTTTTCTTCCCACAAGTTAACATCCTAATCCACTAGGGTTTAGTTTAATTCCAATTTTTTTCACCCAGGGCTTTAATCCCTATTATAGATTTGATTTAGGTTGAAATGTATTTACCCTATAAACCCTCCGTAAAAGATCAACGCACTATAATGTCACTAGCCAAAGATAGTACATATAGCTAAGAGGATCTATTCCTTAACAAAATTTAAAGTGATAGAACCACTATTCCACTAGCTCCATGATGTCATCTGGATCTCACAAGAAATTCATTCGATGCAAAAGATTTATTTGACTGTGTTGCTCTTATATGTCTGGTTTATGTCGATGTCACTAAACATACCTACTAAGACGATAAATTCCTTTTCTTGGGATCTTATTTGCCTAAACCAAGATGCTCCATCGAGTGTAAAGGTTCGTTTGAAGGTCATAGTTTTCTACGCTAAGGGATTAACATCTACAGGTTAGTTATATACAAATATTGAACTAGGGTTGACTGTTGTGAGTAGGTTCCTTTATTACATTTTCAAGGAAGAAGCGCAACACCAATTATTAAACCAATAATTGCACAATGAAAGTTCACTACAAAGTATTAATTTCAATTCCTTTTGACATTTGTATCTCACTTTTACCATAACAAATTTTGGGATCAAAATAACATCCATGAAAGAAATACCAATTTCTCAAGCACTTAATAATCTAACGACTTTTACATACTACCAATTTCAACAATAAGTCTTTCAAAATAATACCAAAAATAAACAATGAATTACTCAACGCCTTTACGTCATCATTCTTTCATCCTGCAAAAACCACGTGAGCAAGATATCAACGATAAATCACTGGCATGGCATCCACCCTAATCTAACATAATTATCATCTTTCAGTTTCCCATTTACATATAATAATAATTAAAATTTTGCCCAAAGAAGAGAAAGAGTTTAGAGACATGTATTCAATGCATTTCATTTCACTTCACTTTGTAACCTAGGAGAGAGAAAGAGAAAGGAAGAGAGAGAAAACATCGTTTTGTCAAAAGTTCTAATACACACAAGTTTCATTATAGTGTTTTAAATAGTTATTTACGTGTGTTAAAAGTTTCTAGGGTGATTTGGCAACCCTACGAGGGTCCGCAGCTTTCTACTTTTACATTTTCTTACTAGCTACAAACGTACAAAACTGGGCTCGAAGGCTAAGAAACCACTTCCAAAAGTTATCTTCCGATGAGAATGCCCACCACGATCAACTTTCTACGTGTCCCCAGATATACCAAGAATTCATATTAACTGATGGATTTGAAAAAGAGCAAACGGTTTGCGTTTGGCGGCTAGTTTTCTGGGGCTACTGATCGTAGTTGACCCAGTTGTAAAAGGACAAAAGTTAGCTCGAGGGCTCAGAAAACTACGTCCAAAATTGACGTTCAACGGATGCGCACGCAACAAGACACTTCCTACTAGTTTCCCTATATAAGGAGAATTCATCAGAGTCGACGGATTGAGAACTAGAAAACTATTTTCAAACGGCGACAAGTTTTCTGGAGCGACAAGACGAAATTGGTCCAGTTTGACCTCGTCAAACTACGACCGGAGGCCTACAAAATGGCTTTGCCAAACTATCCCGAAAAGTGCTCTTTCCTATACTGAATGTTCCATGCAATTGTCTAGTATAAACACTAGAGGTTTGCGAAGACGGGAAGTAATTTCTCCATCCAGGTTTCAAATGGCGGTTCAAAACGAAAGCCAACTTTCTAGATTTAACAGCTTTCTACTGCTGTAAACCAGTGTAACAGGGCTCCTATAAGAGCGTCAAAAGGATGTCATATGTTCGTTTCGGTCAAACCAAAGGTCAAGGTGACTCCTCGTATACCAAGGTACACGAATGAAACTTCACATCTCATTTCCAGAGTTACGAAGGGTACTTAGTGAGTCTCCGAAAAATGTAAAATTTAACTATTTAAAATAGGGAGAAGGTCAACTTTATCAATGGGGAGTCAAATTGTCTCAGTTGATAAAACAATATTGGAGCGATCAAGAAGGGTAAGAGTTTTCTAAATCATCTCGAAGTGAGGGTGATAGTTCATGGTTTAAAGTAGGCGAGTTATAATGACTTCGTGAGTTACGACACAACAATTTATTGTTTTTGCAACGAGTTAAAGAAAACATTTAACGGTATTAAAATCCTAATATTTTAAAATTTTATTAAGTTGCAAAAGAGAACTAAAACACGAGAATTATGAGAGGTAAGGGAAGATGAACCATGCCTGGAAACGATGAGCGAAATGGTACAAGGGGCTCCAAGCTTTACACTCACGATCCGTCGAGACCACCATTGTTGCCACATGATGCCAGGTAGTCACGTGCAAACCAAGCCATTCGTTGTGCACCCATGTCTCATAAAAAGAACCATTTTGTGTTTTCAAGTAGTCATCCCGATCCAAGAGACCGCATTTTCTATGTCAAACGATCACACGCCTTTTCAACAAAATCCATTTTTGTGCATACGAATACTCTGAGGAACAACTTTCAAATACAATGCATAGGAAGCATTACTTAATGGTTCTCACATAACAGTCCAAACACCTTTTAACTGGAGAGGTGAGGCATTTTTTTTGCATGATATCCTCGCTATCATCATTGAAGTATCCGAGACCACCTATCTTTCGGGTATTTTGTAAACAAAAATGAAGCTTCACATGCGTTGTGTGTATGTTCCATGCCTTCATCATTTTGCATACATGCCAATATTGCATATGGCACCTGACAAGACATTAAAAAAACTATTATCTTTCCATGATGCTTTGATGGATGTCCATGCGCTGTTCTAAAGCTCCCATTTTGACAGTGGCTGGGAGGTTGCTTTGGAAAAAGGCTGTGGAGTCTGGCTTTACACGTACCAAATGCATTTGCTTGGAAGTTTCCAAGGCCTTTTCAACAAACTCATTTGTGCATATCCTGCCATCGTGGCATTCCATGAGCCCGCATCTATTTGAGGCATTCTATCAAACAGTTCACAGGCCTCTTCTACACATCCATTTGTGCATACATGTCGACCAGGGTAGTAGCAACTACAACATCTGTCAAAACCCTCTCTCCAATGTGCTTTGATAGCTGTCCACGCAGGAAAAGGAGCTCGAGTTTTGACGCAGGCTGGGAGGATGTTGGCACAGCCGCAAAAAAGGAAAACATGGCACTCCATGGAATGACATTTGGCGATGCATTTCTTTGGAAAAAGGACAAAAACGCCCAAAGCAAAATGGCTTGAGTAAAAACCTGCGACCCAACATCACACAAAACCACGTTCCCCCTGCCATGTGCGTCCACATTTTGCAGCATTTTCCCTGTGCGTGAATAGAGGAAAATGGGACAAAATGCCCCTGGTTTTGCCTCTGCCACCCCCCCAAATTCGCCCCATTTCCAAATGCCAAAAAGACAAAACCCTAACAACAAACGTTTTAGAGCTTTTTTCCCTAGCCTTCATATTAGTTTTATTTAATTTTATATTAAATTGTATATGTATTTTTATTTAATTAAAAGATTGTGTAAGTTTATGTGTTTTCCTTACAATCGCTTATCGATAGATAACAACAAGTTGATAACAAGTCGACGATCAGATAACGAAGTTATCGTCGATCGATAAATAAAATAATAATAATAATAATATTATTATTATTATTATTATCACTTATTAATACTTGTTAATCATCTTAACAAGAACAAACTTACGAGCCTGATAAATCGAGCACACCGTTCTCCTTTGATAGGAGGAAAACGTAATGGACGAGGTGGGGCCAACTACAAAAACAACACGACACGAGAAGACAAGACACAGTGGGAGAATTCCAATTGTTCTCTGTGACAAGGGCGAAGCCAACAAAAGATCAACAGGAGCACCACTTACTGACAAGCTTAGAAACAGTGGCGTCAAGACAGGGACCCAGGAAACATTGAATGTGGGATTACATCTACAGTGATCAAAGCACATGATTCTTTTAGAAGATTGCAAGAAGTTGCTTGGTCCAAAAGGGTGCAAAAATGGATTTTATGAAAATAAGAAAAATATTGCCATCAATGCGTAGAGCTCGAGAAAATATGCACTTTTAGAGAAAACGACACATGAAATGGAGCCACTGAATGAAAGTTATGGCACATACAAGTTTTTGTTGCTACATCTTCCCAGACCCTTTCCAAAAATGGCAAAATTTTTTCTGACCTTTGTGTTTTTTTCACCAAAAATCCAAAAGCGGAAAAAATTTCCAAAAAAGGAAAAAAAACGCGAATTAAATTGCGATTTTCAACGCATTGTTAAAATTCGGCAAATTTTGAATTTTTTCCTTAAAGTTCGCCGAATGCGGCAACATAGTTTATTATCAACATACTCCTCTATGTCTTCAAGGTATAGATGTCAATGCATTACTAAATGTTTGAAACATTTTCAGTTTCCTGTTATACCAGCAGGGTTATAACAACACATAAACTAAGTCTCCTGTAGATAACCAATTACTCCCTGTACCCTAGGCATGGAAACTTAAACTCTCACTGACATTACTCTTGCCATACCAGTTCTTGTTAAGAGCATATGAATGACCATAACTTAAGCGTAATTCATTCTTATAGAAAATGGTTTAAGAGACAAGGTGGGTGCAGATCTCCTTGCAATCAAAGACTTGTGTCCTCGGAACTGTTTTCTAAATTAGTTGTATCTGCTAGCTGTAGATTGGTAGGACTACAGTCACGTGGTTGGTGGTTTGTAAGCCTTGAAAAAATCCCAAGGAATCCTGGACCATCTTGATGCTTGCTGGAATTTTATTTTAACATTGCATATTGCTTCATATATTTGTGAATGGCTTAGTAAAACATTGAAATTTTGTCTTGATTACATCTAAATATATAGGCTGTTCAATATTTAGTGCAACCTATATTACAATAAATATTGAAGCTGTTTTATATTCACCTTATTACTCTTTGAATATTTGATGTATAATTTATTGCAGACATAAGTGACAAATTGTACTTGTCACTTGTCATAGATAAAAGTTTGTATCGTTCAAACCCCATGAATTATGTTTTAGGAGGTATACCACAACACTTCCAAAAAAAATGACATACAAGATGAAGATATATCTTCTATAGATGATGACTTCCCTAATTTTGGGCTAAGAACACAAATGAGAAATGAAGAAGTAATCATCTTGATATTGTTCCAAGTGCAGAATTGACCAATGAAGAAGTGGACATACCTACAAATAACATCTAGTTGGAGCATGTATCATCACATATTAATAATACCCGTCTAACTCGAGCAAATGTTAACCAAAGAAGCACATAGTTGAGAAGGTTCCTCACGCACAAAAGTTTAGGACTTGTTAGAGCATTGCAAATACTAGTTCTTATCGAAGAAAACGTATTGAAAGAGACACAATTCAACCGGGTTCTACATCCACTAAAAAAGCGAGAATGTGGAGACAATTGTTCTAGACACGGTCTCCTTTGCATAGCAAGTCAATGTCGAGATCGGTGGGAGCATGTGTTACCTGATTACAAAAGAGTAAGAGACTATGAAGCACATATACCTTGTCTGGGCATGATAGTTATTGGAGTATGACAGGTCGAGAGAGAGTTGAAAAGAAGCTTCCAGCAAACTTTGCTATGCAACTTTTTGTGCAATGTTGTTCAGATTTTGGTAATGATAGAGCTATCAATCTTGGCGAATATCCATTGATTCTTTTCACACAAACTATGTATCTATTGAGGGTGTGTCTTCTCCAAATGAAAATGAGCCATTGAAGGAGTGTGAGAAAAGCTAAGATGGCATGTCAAAGCTTGCTGAACATTGACAATGAAAAGGAAAAAAATTCTACATATAAAAACGAAAATCAACACGCAAAACAATAGGTATTGAAGACACTATTCTTAAAACAAGAAGTTGGTGGTTTCTACATTGTAGATGGAAAAAAGGAATGTATGAAATGCTATGAAAAAATCATAATAAACAACGAAAGGGAAAATCAACAAAATAGAAGGGTAAAAGATTAATGTGCAAATGAACAAAACTAATGAGGTGTTAAAAATAACCAAGCCAATTTTCAAATGATAAATAATTACTCCAAGTCCTATAAAAATTTAGTGGCTTTACCGTTTAGAAGTTGGTGGTTTCTACATTGTAGATGGAAAAAAAGGAATGTATGAAATGCTATGAAAAAATCGCTATCTAATAGAACAACGTATGAAGAGGGAAGATAAGAATGAGGAAAGACTGATCAAAATAGAAGAGCAAAAAATTAATGTGCAAATGAACATGGTTTCAGCTTTAAATGCTAATGAGCATGCAATGTTAAAAATAACCAAGCCAATTTTCAAATGATAAATAATTACTCCAAGTCCTATAGTTGGGTTATTTTTTTGCAATTTAGTGGCTTTACCGTTTACTAGTTCTTATAAGACTCAAATAAGTATATCAATAAAGAAGCGTATGAAAATTGTTTCTTTGCATTGCAAAGTTTGAAAGATATATTTATTTTGTTTAGAGATGCAAGTGTGTTATAATCTTTCAACCTCCAAAATTCAAGCATATTTAATAAGTTTTGGGTTGATGTTAATTGTATGGTTTTATTTTAAAATTTGTTAGATGTATCATCTTTGTTTTTGTGTGTATCGATTTTTTTAATGATACATTCTATTATATGGTTTTGTAGGGACCATACCAACTTTTATATTTATTAGTCTGACATTATCCATTTTCATACAATGAATCCTAATTCAATAAAAAAATGGATTTTTCCTTGCAAATGCATCAATTATTCAATGGGTGCACGTGGCAGAATTATTTTACAGCTGTCTTTTTGTAACTATTTTGGGTGCCCATTAATTACAGTTGTCTTGCAAATATCTGAAACTTCACACGTACAAATTAAATGTTGCAGCGCTAATGTAAATGCGATTACATTTAACCCCATGCGACCTCTTCCAAAAGCTGAACAAATAAATGCCATATCACCTCATCATGCATCTTCTCGAACAAACCCATATTCCACCGCCTCATTCCTGGTAAGAGCAGAGGTTGGAGCCGAGAAGACCCAATTCTCTGCAAGTTTGAGCATGCAGCTCAAAACCAAGTTACAGGCCTGCACACGGGAGAGTGCATTCTCAATTCAGGCAAAAGTTGTGATGGTGGTGTACATGAGAAGCCAGATTAGAGCTATGTTCAAATATTGACACATTGCAATGAGCTCGGGTTGATAAATAATGTGCAAGGGTGAAAACAAGACTGTGAACCGTGCCAATGAAGACTCGAATGGTGTCCAAGAGGAAGGCACCTGGTGACAGGCCTGAACCAATTCAAATGGCTATTGATAGGCATAGCAAGTTTGAAACTGGAACACAACATAAGCCCAAGTGAGGATTTGAACCATTCCCACACACATGGAAAGGAGACTCAATGGCGAGCAGAAGATGGTCAAGCTGAGTCATTTGGATACCTAAAGGGAACCTGTAGGTGTGAGGGAAAGAGACCTGAATGTAGTTAAGAGGCGAGTTGGTAAAAGAAAGGCCGAGCACATACAATGTGAAACTGAGTCTAGCCATGAGAAATGAAGATAGTCCCGCCTAAACATTTTTTTGGGTTTTAAAGTACAAAACAGATTCTTAATTTGCTGGCAGCATCTGTAACAAGAACAGGAGGAACAGATACTGTCAAGGAATTTCCCAGGATTCTTTTTCTCCAGGTAAATAGGGCCAGATCTATTAATTTGTAGATTTTTCACTGTTTTACAGTGCACCATTTTTAGATTTATGTTGTGTTGCATGCCTTGTATCATTTCCATCGTGTCAAGAGTGTGATTCTTGTGTGATAGTCTTTTAAAATTTCAACCAGGTGCTAAATGTAGTTATGACTCATGAGGATTCTTAGAAAATGGGTTTTTAATCAGCTATACGTCTATCTCACAATTTGACTCTGGAGATTGGATCCTTGGGTTATTACTACTTTCCAATGTTGTCCGTTGTTTGTGTCTTCTTTTGATGGCGCAGCTGATATTGTTATACAGTTTAGATAATGAAAATTAATAGAAAAGTTGTATAACCGAACCATTGCTAATCTCTACTGCTGATCGAAATCTGAATCGTGATTATATGTTCTGTTTCATTTAATTAATTGATTTTTTGGTTTCATCATATGCAGGAAATTGGCACTTCCAATCTATTTCTTTGGCTCTGTGGGTCAAAGTAGCTCTTAAGGCTTCCATGGGTCTTGCTTCCCTCCACCGTGCAAAAACCCATCAAAATTTAACTAGCATCAATGTTTAAATTTGTTGGTAAGAATTTAATTTAAGATTTTGTGTGCTCCAAATGTGTCTTCTGACGCTGATAATTGAATTGTGTCTTTAAGACAAAGTTCTAATTTAATGTCACCACTGTATTTGCAAGAATAAATTATATTGGCCTTTTTACGGAGCAGGAGAGGAAGGAACCAATTAACCTAGCGATTGCAGGTAAGATCAATTATGATCTTACTAGGGCGATGAACTATTTTTTTAATAAAAGTATGCCAACAAGAAACATCATTTACAAATGTAGGAATTTGTTGAGATTCTGTAGTATTTCATTTAAAGCATACTCTGCTTGTTTTATTCCTCTTGAATTTCAATAGTTGTGGGAATGCTATTTTGAAATATTTGAATTGCCATGTAACTAATTTGTTTTGTTTTTCTGAAGTTATAATACTGATCGTACATATAGCAAGTAGCAAAATGTTGTGTTCATATCTTGTTATCTTTTTTTCTTTGTTATAAATGATAGATGGAATTGAAAACTACACAAATAGATAGACGTTCCATTCATGTCAATCTCCATCTAGTCTCTTTTGCAATAATTTATTTTTGATGCAGCAGTATGTTTTCCATTAATATTGTCATACACAATGAGTACAAGCCATTGACTATATCAGGTTATATAGTTGTCTTCATATTGGATGGAAATGAAGGTTGCAAAATCAAGATTTGTAATCTACTTCCGAAATACTTGCAGAGATTATCATCTTGTTCCTTCTAACGATTGTATGTTGATGTGGCCACCAGAAATTGCAGATTAATGGAAACAATTTAACCTACCTGCAAATATAAGATAACGATAGTATTAATATTCACTTACAATAAGACAATTTCTTGCACCATACGAAAGTTGCTCATACCAAAAATTGCATGCATATTATCTTTTTATCACATGTGACATATTCTACATTATCTAAAAGCTGAAATCTTCTTTAGGATTGCATAGTGTCTCACTCCTTTCATCTATAGTGAGTTTTGTTGTTCCCTTATCCTTTTGGGGTGTACATGGCATGTTTGATGTGCTTGCCAAAGGACATAGTATATGGCTAGCAGGAGCAAATTGTAGTTGGCTTGAAGTAATAACATGTCTATGATGTTGCACGTGGTTAGCAGGAAATTGCATGGCTGTCAATGCTGGAAAGTGTATTGTTGGAGAAGGCAACTGCGTTTGGTTTTTAGGAGAAGTGGGGCTGCAGACTTGGTAATTGGCAACAGTTGGACATGCTGGATTGTAAATGTTGTAGAAGTCCATCATAATTAGGTGTTGCGAAGGAAGAGTATTCCCAGATTGCTTAAACCGTAAATGCCTTTGCCTCCACATCTCCTTTTCAATCTTCCCTTTCTCCCATTGAAGCCTCTCACGCTCCTTTTTCTCATTTTCCTATTATTTTATCTTCTCCAAGTCCTTTGTTTTTTCAACTCCCTTTCAAGTTTCTTTGCTTCTCTCTTTTCCTGGTCAAGGATTCAATTTGCCTCTCTCCTCTATCTGCCCTTTTTTCCTTGCTTTTAGCTTATCTAGTTCCTTCTTCCGTGCTTCATGTTCTTCAAGCAATTGCAAGTACTCATTTGATGTAAGAATTTGTGACTGTTTGCTCAACCTGATAGTTCCATTGTTTATGTGAATTCACAGGTGATTCACTGAGTAAACTTATGGCATATCAATGTTCGTTCATAGGATACAAAACATAGTTACGCGGGGACGCGTCCCCCCCAAAAAAGACAAGTCCAGGATGTCCCGGACATTTTGGGGATGCCGGGACGTGGGGGAAATGTTTCCCCCACGTTTCCAAAGTGGCAGAGGAAGGGGAAACATCCCCGGGACGTTTAGAAATCACAGAGGACGTCTTGGGGACGTGGGGGATGGCTGGAAGCCCCCGAAACGTTTCGAGGACTTCTATTTTTTTTTAATAATTTTAAAAAAATTTAATTTGTTTATTGTTTTCTCTTTATAAATGTTTACCTGTTAAGCATAACCTGACTGTATTGTATTACAAAGACATTAAGAAACAAGAGTGATATATGAATACAGAAATTTTCGAGCACAAATGCACATGGACTGTAACAACATGCTATGAAAACCAGTAGCATACATATTAATATTAAAAGTTATATGAACATATAACATTAGTATAGCTATATGTATGCTGCGAGTTTTTAATATGGACGTCTGAATGTGGACTGTATGCACATGGTGGACTGATATATAAATATGAATTGTTATTCATAAAAATTTAAAATTTATTTGTATATTTTTAATATTTATAATTTTATATATTCTTTTAACAGTTGTCCCCTTGCCATCCCCCGCCGTCCCGAAATTTTGGAATTTTTTTGATGTCCCGAAACTCCATCCCCGCGTCCTGCCGTCCTAGAGTCGTAGGTAACTATGATACAAAACACCCCTATTTCAGGTTCTAATTCTCAATATTCTATTATTGGTACCCCTTTCCAATACACCATTCCTATTGTAAAATATCCCTTATATTACCAGATATTGCATATACTTGTTTTTTCTATGACATTTTTAATACCCATTATTATTTGTATCTCTTTCATGTTGAATGCGCTCTTTGGGTTAAAACAAAAATGGATAAAGGTGAATGAATATAAACAAAGCCGTTCTATTCATGGAAAAATGTATCTACTCAATTTCATTAGAATAGGGTAAACAATGCCTCTATTTATGCAAGTGATTACTTTAGTACATATCTACAAGGGTGGCTAGTATTGGCTCACATTAGATCTTTTATGTCTCATATCATTGCATTCAATCTAACCCATATATGACACAACAAATAGTAAATTTTATGTCCTCTTTGTGCAAAAACATGGGCCTTAAATTATATGCCAACATGCTTTGGGATTAGAAGCCACCTTGTAATTGGACCTACACATCAGGTTCATACTTGGCCTCGCTTAACACCTTGCCCATGCCTAAGAAATAAATGTAGCATGACTAGACATGTGAAACAATTGCCAACACAAAACAATGGTGAAATCAATGTCAAATCTTCGCAATGCTTCAGAATAACCCTACGCATGGCTACATGGTGGTTGGCAAGTCTCATCATACACCGACAATGCCCCTCACACCCTATTTGTCATCAATAGACATAGCCATGCCATTGAGGGCTATATGATTGCACCAAGGGTTGCCAATCCTCTATCAGAGCCCAAAGGATGAAGGCAAACCCTAAAATAAGGCTTCTAGGGTGTGTCTAGATTTGCATATATAGAGCTTGAAATTTTGCATAGCTGATTATCAATAGCATGGGAGCACTTATCAAACACAAGAGTGTCACCATCAGTTAGAATCTAGCCAATACCATCCCTAAAAGTGTTGCCTTTTGTGATGGGTGAGGGAAACCCTATAAATGGTGCAAACAATATTTGACAGTCCATGGACATGAGTGCTAAACTGTTTAAACATGGAAAGGAGATCAACAACCATGATGCATCACTTCAAGATTGTAGTACCAATGCGTAGCACCTGAAAAAATTGCATGCTAAAGGGAATTAGCCGTTGGGCACTTTTCATGTGCTACCAATGAGAAAATGCCATGCACACTTGCCATGTCATCAAGAAACTAAGCCACATACAAAGAAGTCGGGCCCTCCATAATATAACCACATAGATGCCACAAGGAACGCTAACATTCATATTTAGGAGAGAGCACATGCCACCGAGATAAGACCAGGCTAACCATTACCATCAAGGTGACACGTGGTAGACCATAATAATTTGTTGGATCCACATCAACCACCACAAGAAACAAGTCACCATTGGGCAAAACAGATGGGCCCCACCGATGACATCACAATAGGACATGTGGCATGATGTGAGTGATCCATGCACACTAACGAGTGGCATAGAGTTGTCAATTGAAGAGATGTGGGTGAATAAAATGATACGCATGTGCCATATGCCACTTGCGTATTGAACTGTAGCAACCACCATTGAATGCATAAGCAACGAGCAAGTTTAAAGGACGGTTGATGGTGCATATGCAAGGGAGAGGATCTAACAGTGCATAAGCACATATTAAATAAAGGTGCATGGAGGATGTTTGCCCGTTGTGCATTGTGAATGGAGAGTTGACCCAACACAGGGTGAACAATGAGTGCATGCAGGAAGCAGTCAAGGATAAGCATGGAGAGATTGCGGGCAAAGCTCAAGTAGTTGGCTGGTGCAATGGGCAACAAATAGTTGGATAGGGAAGGTTAGCGAGAGGCAAAACAAATACACATTTGCTATTAGTTATGCACGTGTGGGCATTGGGTAGTCCCCAACAAAATAGAACAAAATGCTTTTGGCACACATGGCAGGCATAACATATGAATTATCGGTGCCAAATAGCAATATGAATTTAGGTAATACGATAAGGACCTAGGGTATAAGGCTTTAAGGATCAGATCACCATGGGAGCATGAACCAAGGCACAATTGCACACGTAAGAACCCTTTAAGACATATAAGCACACCACCAATGCACACAAATAAGAGATGGAATTTTTCTAGTGCCGTGCATAAATGCTAATTACAACATAAACACAATTGTAATTTTTGTTACTACTTTATATATAAACTGTTATAGTTTCTTTTGTTTACAATTAAAACTAAACATAGAGAAATCAAATTAAATGTAAAAATATCTGTGAATTCACAAATCTATTAACTATCTCACCAAGCAAAGGGATGTGAAACAACATTAGAAATATCTAACCATAAATGAGACAAAATCTACATACACTTGAATAAAATTACATACCGAATATGGGATGTGTAATTTAATCTCAAATGCAAAAAGATAATACAATTAATCCAAACAAAAGAACAATACAAAATGGCAAGGATAATTGAGTCCTAGGAAAATTATGTAACTATAGCCGTGGGAATAGAGAATAGAGTTCAGGCCTATCGCCCGGAACTAGACTGGACGGAAGCCTATCGGGTTACTATCTATATATAGGGACTCGAAGACTCCGGTAGCTTACTATTCCTATCAGCTATCAGCTCTCACTCATTTCCTGCTGGTCAAGCATCTTTCCATTTACTTGAAGTGTTCCTCACCTTTTGTTTTTAACCCTTTCTCCACCTCCTCCAGCTTTTCATTTCATACATATGCAGGTTTCAATGAAACGTCCATGTTATCATAAAACAGGTCTTTGACAGATACCCCAACAGTGTATATAAGAAGTGATCTGCATTGCTTTCTATGCATCTAATTTTATGAAGCCAACAACATGGTTTAGATTGCCAAATACTAGAAACAAAACAAAAAAACTTTCTAGAAACTGAAAATAAAACCTTGTCCCTTCATTATTACTGCAGGTCACAGGCATATTATTATTTTTCAGATTGCTTCATTTAGCATCACCAATAATTTCCACAAGAACATTCTCCCTGTTTAAAATGATGGAAACGGTTTGCATCTCTGACAACAATTTCTCTTGCAACAATCTTGGAGATAAATTTCGTTGCAGTGTGGCAATCATCACATACCCGAAGGTTCTTAACAACTCTAATAGTTGTTCCAGGGGGCATGTTTAACAAACCAAATGCAATTGCCAACTTTTCACTATGGTGGCAGAGAAATAATTCTTTTCCTCCTCTACCACATCATTAAGTAAATGTCTTGAATCTGAAAAATACCCTGCTGCCTTCATGTCCCAAGCCAATTTCTCCAACTTTGCATAGATCTCCTGTGTCTGTGGATGTGATCTGTCTCCTACACAAAAAGCATGTATCATTTTTGGCCTTCAATCCAACTACATCCAGGGATCTTTTTAATTCCTCTATCTTTCATCAATCTCCTTACCATTTGAACCTCATCCCACCTGCCAACTTCTGCATAGATGTTTGAGAGAAGAACATAAGTTGCAGCATTTTTAGGATCCAAATAAAAAAGCATTGTCGCTGTAAATACTCCTAAGCCTATATTCATATGTGATCTACAGGCACCAAGAAAACACATCCACACAACCACCACAGGTTTAACTGGCATCTTAATGATAAAGTTTAGGGTGTCCTCAAGATAGCCAGCACGGGCAAGAAGGTCAACCATGCACACATAATGATCAATTGTAGGTGTAATGCAATAAGGGTTACTCATGTGATTGAAGTATGTACAGCCCTCATCCACTAAACCTGCATGGCTGCATGCACATAGAACACAAGCAAAGGTTGTGGAATTTGGCTTTAGACCTGCCAATTGCATTTGCTTGAAAGTTTCTAAAGCCTTTTCAACAAATCCGTTTTGTGCATATCCTGCAATCATGGCATTCCACGAGACCACATTTTTTTGAGGCATTTTGTCAAACAGTGCACGTGCCTTGTCCTTTGTCCTGTATGCTTTGATGGATGTCCATACCCTGTTCCAAAGCTCCCATTTTGGCACAGGCAGGGAGGATGCTGGCAAAGGTTGTGGAATCTGGCTTTACACCTGCCAATTGCATTTGCTTGAAAGTTTCTAAAGCCTTTTCAACAAATCCATTTTGTGCATATCCTGCAATCATGGCATTCCATGAGACCACATTTCTTTGAGGCATTCTATCAAACAGTTCATGGGCCTTTTCAACAAATCCATTTTGTGCATATCCTGCAATCATGGCACTCCTTGAGATCACATCTCTTCGAGGCATTCTATCAAACAGTTCACGTGCATTTTCAACAAATTCATATTGTGCATATCCTGCAATCATGGCATTCCATGAGCCCACATTTCTTTGAGGCATTTTATCAAACAGTTCACGTGCCTTGTCTATGCTTCCACATTTTGCATACATGTCTACCAGGCAGTTGCAACTACATCAGTCAAAATTCCTCTATCCATTATGCTTTGATGGATGTCCATACCCTGTTCCAAAGCTCCCATTTTGGCACAGGCAGGGAGGATGCTGACAAAGGTTGTGGAATTTGGCTTTACATCTGCCAATTGCAATTGCATGAATGTTTCTAAGTAATTATAACACATTTTCAACAAATCCATTTTGGGCATATCCTGCAATCATTACTGTCCACGATACCACATTTTTGAGGCATTCTGTCGAACAGTTCACGTGCCTTGTCTACGGTTCCACATTTTGCATACATGTCTACCAGGACATTTGCAACCACATCTGACAAAATTCCTCTATCCTTTATGCTTTGATGGATGTCCATACCCTGTTCCAAAGCTCCCATTTTGGCACAGGCTGGGAGTATGTTGGCAAATGTAAACTGATCGGGTTGAAGACCTGTTTGTTGCATATGGTGAAACAGTGTGACTGCCTTGTGAGGATAACCATGTCTTCTGTATGCTGCAATAATTGTATTCCATGAGAAACTGTCTCGTTCTTTCACTTGGTCAAACTCTTTACGGGCATCTATCAAAACTCTGCACTTGACATACATTTAAATATGTTTTTATGAAAAGCTGTGTGTAGCAAATGCCATTTAATCACCTGTGAGCAATGAAAGAGTGGACTGTCTTTCCTTGTGAAACCATGCTCGTGAAAATACAGGTCTGCAATAATTGAAGATATGTAATCTTCAGAGGGGTTGTGTGTAGTAAGCAGAATGTGCATTTACAGCCATCAAAGCATAATGGTTTGTTAGATGTAGTTGCAAGTACCCTAGTAGACATCTATACAAAATGTGGAAGCATACCTAATGCACATGAACTGTTTGAAAGAATGCCTGAAAAAGATGTGGTATCAGGGACTGCCTAATGGTTTGTTAGATGTAGTTGCAAGTGCTCTAGTAGACATCTATACAAAATGTGGAAGCATACCTAATGCACATGAACTGTTTGAAAGAATGCCTGAAAAAGATGTGGTATCAGGGATTGCCATGATTGCAGTATATGTACCAGATGGATTTTGCAGGGATGCTCTCACTCTTTGACGTACTAAAACACTTTAGAACATGACCTGACCATTTAAGCTTCATTTCTGTTTTATTAGCATGCAACCATGCAGGTTTAGGGGATGAGGGCTGTAGATACTTTTAAATTGGCATTTTCTATGTTAATATAAAGTTCTTTAAATTTAGAAAGAAAAAAAGATGGGAAAAACAACATTTACCCTCTCTAAACTTTGGAGTTAAGAGCCAACCAAAATCCTTATAATAAACCATAGAATCAGGTAGGGGAGTCATATGCCCAATGAAAAAAGGCACGTACATGGTTATGTTTCCCTTCATTGGAAGTCCAGAAAATATGAACATTAAAAATGCTATTGAAGTCCAAAATTTATTTGACATGAAGAAGGTAAAAAGTGCATAAAAACACAGTATCAATTTTGTGAACTATAATTTAAAATTTTTCATTTGACATGGGAATTGGAAACCTGGCCTAATACCCTGCCTTTCCTCTGTAAAAGATCCAGAATGAGGGAGATCCATAATACTATAAACCGAATGTGAAGAAAAGAAATTCGAACTAAAAATCATCTCAGATGCTAATTAGTTACCCCTCAACAAAACATAAAATTACGATTGGGTCTAACAAAGTGTGCAATATCTTGAACGAGTGACTGGGTAGTGGGTTCTCTCACCACCAGGTTTACCTACATAGAAAGTGTGGTTGTCCTCCAAAATCAGCATTCTGAGCTTGTTTCCCTGTGGTATCAAAGCTTGGGTATATTTTTTACTCCTGTCACTCCTTGTATTCTGACCACCAACAACCAACAACGTGGGAGGTGATGTTTCCCTGAACAACTGCGATGCTGTGGGATTACAGAAGGGATAGTCTCTATTAACCCCAAATGGCAATGCCATCTTCCAAAACATGTCACTCGCCTTCAAATCCTCAAAGAGTCCATCTCCTAGTATATTTTTTGCTTTAATCCTCCAACGCCTTGCCGTTGGGTAGCTATGCTTAGTAGGGAAAGTGGTGGGAATACATCATGAAAACATAGTAGGCTTTTTTCGACAGTTGACTTTAGCGCCCACTCCACGTCGCCTATTCTCTCCTCCTCTCTCCCCCTCCAAAGTATCCCACCCCTAATATTTTTGTAGAAAATATTATATTTAATTCCCTTCACCCCTTTTGTTACATGCTCTTATTGAAATATCCCTTATGGGATACCACTTAAAAATGCACCAAATATTGAAAGTTTGCAGCCAAATAAAATACTGATTTATGCAGATTTTTACAGTAAGGACAACAAACTAAATAAAATCAATATCTCCCAAAATATCCACTCGAATTACTTGAAAATTTAAAGAGAGCTTGATATTATTATAGAGGACATAATAAAATTGTTTTTGGAATTTTACACAAATTAAACTGCTGCCAGAAAAAGCACAGTGTGCCCTAGACAGCTGGAAAACTTCTAGAGGTTCATAACTCTCTAAATACAAGAGCAAAAATAAAGGGTCTTTGGAAATAACATTAATAGATATAGGAAATAATATTTCCACCTTCAGATTTGAAAATGGCTGACTGGAAAACCCCCAAATAAAGGCTATAAGTCGCCTAGCTGGGAAAAGGGTTGGAAATTGATGAAGATGCCTTCAACGTGCTGCCACGCCTTGCCCAAATGGCTGCCATGAATCTGATCCGAAAGCCCTCTGTTATCTTCCCCAAATGCCCCAAAAATCCTCAAACCCTTCCTCTGAACCCTCTGTTATTATCTCTATGACACAACCTTGAAAACGGCTCCAAAATGACAGACTAGGGTAGATCTCTCACTACCGAAGAATGCCCTGCTAGCTAGGGACGGGTCTCTCACCACCGAAGCTAGGGTCCCTGTGGGATTTGACTCCACAAGTTGTAGATGTGCAATAGCAGCAGCTGCATGTGAAGGAGGCTAAAAATGTATGTGACAAAAGGTTCCTTTCCTTTCTCCCCCAACTCCTTATATACTTCCCCGAGGCAAAAGAGCCCCAACAGACCCTATACGCATTTCATTCTATGGAGGGGCCAATAAAATAAAGTGACTTAAGTTACTTTTCCCCTTTAAGTCGCCATGGTCCAAAAGTGACCCTCAACGCAAAATTAGACTATTAGAACCACGTGGCCCCCTCCCCATAGCTCCTAGCATCCACAACTCCTTGGGTTTGACCATGGCTTGGACTCAACTTGGCCCTTAGGCCTTTGGTGCAGGAAAAGGGGACATTACACTTATATTGGCTCTCGTGTGTGAATTATGCTCTTGAACCCTATCAATTGGTAGTCTTAGAAAATTCTGTAGTGATCCACTCACATGGTTTCCTACTTCATTATGTGGTTGTTTGTGTCTTCCAGAGGTTTGCTGAGGGCTCAAAAATGTGCAACTTCTATATGATATTCCTCCAATTCTTGTTCAATGTAATTTTCTCAATCATAAGAATCTGCTTAGTAGTGAACTATTTCACTTGGAATGGACAAAAATATGTTGTCATTGGGGAGTCAAGGGGAATCCCCGTGTTTGTAGCCGCATCATCTTTCAACCATTGTGGTTGGCTTAATTGTGTTTGAAGACTCATTGCATCATCAACTCTCATGTGTTAGTATGTCTGACTAACATGATTAGGTGTGTTGTTGTTGTCAACTTGAAGATGTGTTTCTAATTGGCCTTGTTGCATCTTCAAATCAGTTGCGTCTAATTCTGCTTGCTGATTTTTATCAGTATATGCTGCTGCTTGTGTGATTTCAGTTTCTTGTTGAATTGTTTCATTAATGACACGCAAAAATTGTTGGATTTCTTCCCTTTCATATACGGCCATTGTGAGAATGTTCTCCACATCTGTTTCATCCCCTGCCTCGTCAACACTCAATGCATCATATGGGCGCATGTCATTCATGAGTGTTTCTTGGTTAAGAGGCCAAATTATAGTCCTTTTAGATCCAACTTCAATATTTAATGGGGTTAAAGCTCTTTCGAATGTCTTGCTACTAAGTGATGCTAATTCAAATCTCCTGACATCTACTCGATGATGTTTGGTCATCTATTTGAATCTCTCATCTTTGAAGTCAGTCTTGAAAGGTGAAAATATAATAACATCTAATGGTTGTAGTTTGTGGCTGGTGTGAGTAGGTAAAGTGATAAGATTATGCGCAGTGCTTTTGTCTCCTAGATTGTGCTATTGGCCATGTGGCTCTCATGGCTATCAAATATAAGGAGATGCCTATTTTGTGGTGAAACACCATTTCGAACTAATCTCGCAAAGTGGTGCAGCCAATTAAGAAACAATTCTTTAGTCATCCATGCATGTGGCTGGGTTGCCATACATGCACCATGTTCACAGTCTGTAATATAATTTGCTGATTTTCTGTGTGTTTTAAAAAGATAGAAGCATGGTATACTCTGCCCTGTTGCATTAACACAACAAATGATTGTTATCCAGTATCCACTCTCTACCCTTTGGGAGGATGTGGGGTACACTCATGCTGCTCGTCTTTGTAATGACCCCCATCCTACAATTTTTACTTGTACACCAGATTCATCACAGTTTCATATTCTATGAGGTCTATATCGTTCCACTTTATACATTGTGTCTGGGTTGTCACAAAATGTTGCTACTATATTTGGCTTATGCATGACTGCTCTGTCCCGATCTAGGCCTTCTACAGTCCTTAGAGATAGATCTCGATGCCTCTCTCTGAACCTTGCCCATCAAGATCTACCAGACAAACCATCCTTGAATGGAGTAGACCTATTTTGGCAGATGTGTGCTACGTGAGCCTTTAATGATTTGATTGGTAGCCCATGGCCCATATCAACAGTCTTTACAATATTGCACAATTTCAAACTCTTTTTCTGTTAATATGGTTGGGGGTCCTTTGCGTTTGGTGGTTGTGATACCATTCAACCAATTTGACAATGAACGTGCAAAGAGCCCCCACTTCTCTGCAGCAGCTCTCATGGAGAATCCATTATCCTCAACATCTCTTGTTGCTCCTGCTATGTTATCATTCATTCAATCTTTTTGAAAGTAAACTTTCTGTGATAGACCACTACGCTTTCCATCAACATTAACATTTACCTCAATTTCTTGTGATGGATTCCGTTCAGGGTCTTGAGGGGATTGGACTCAATTTTTCTCTTTAATTTGCATCAACATTGTCTACCTCAGATTCAGGTACATATGCAAGTTTTACACCCCTTTTCTTAGGTTCAATCTGTGGCTTGAACAGAGGCTTCCTCCCTTTCTTCTTTTGTACCTTATTGACTGGTAAAAAGTTTAGTTAATACAAATAATTTACCTTACTAAAATAAGGAAATGTAAGCTTTTGTTTCACTAGTAGTAAATGTTTCAAAAGTTATTTCTCGAAGCTAATTTCTTATTTAAGTAAGAGTCTGTAAACAGAATCTAGAAAGGAGCTCTGTAGTAGTTACTTTGCAGGATTTAATTTTACATTCTATCAAAGTTTGTTAAAATTTTATTCTTTTAAGTTTTAACATACTAAAGATTATTACATATATATTACAACGCAGTATGGATAATCATGCCTCAAACCACTTTCTAGATATTTGATATGAACGTTATGGCAGCAACTAGCAAAGCTAAGTTAACAGTTAACAATGTATGGTAGAGACAGCTTTGTTACTTGATGGGATAGCAAGCTACATTCAAAGTGTATGCCAAAAACACTTATTAAATCTGAAGCTCAATTCAAAAGCCTGAAAAGTTGAAATAAACTCATTCTATATATTACAGTGCATTATGCTCCTGAATTCCAGCAAGTATTTGCTTCACAATAAAGGCTGGCCGCAATCCAAAGTCCTCATTAAGAATTCAAAGGCAAACAATGTCTCATGGATACACATTAGGATGAAAAAATCCTCGTGGGAATTTACTTTTTGGAGGTTTGCTTGCATAATCCTCGCTGAAATGGCTTGCTGGACATTCTTTTGTCTTGTGATTAGTTTACTGCCGATTCACACTAATAAAACAAATGCCTTTTGCTTATGAGACATATGAGGTGCAATAGTGAAGCTTACGGGTGTTAGGATGGTGGAAATTTTATGTTACTAAACACTATTTTATTCAAAACATAACATTGACAGATGGTCTTGTAACATATTTCATCTGAAAAGTAAAATTTATTTGCTCATGGGAATTTTTATTATAGTAACAGTTTTTTTTTGTTATTAACATGATAAAAACAAGTTTCTATGAAGTCACAACATTATGGTGGAAACACAAGATAAAATTCTTGTACATTTGAACTGTCAATGTTGTGCCTTCAAATTTTCGGTTTTTAAGAGAGCATATAAGAAAAACATGGAATTAAAATGCAAAAATTAAAACAGAGAGAACATTGTGAAGAAATTAAAACATGATCTTGGATACATACCAACGTCCCAACAAGAAAACTCCATGTGAATATGTGGTATGTAAGAGTAGAGTTCACCTCAAGTTTATTATGAATCAATCATCCATATGCCTCCAATTTATAATATTCAACAAAATGCGAAGTTTGGTTCATCTTAGGGGCTGGAGGGATTATTCAAATTGTGCATTAAATTCTTTTTTTTGAAAAATGGTGAGCCTTACTTGATTATTGTGTGCAGGTACTGGCTTTAAATGAATTGAAGGTTCAACAGCTGTGCAAAATATCCATAAAGATGGAATAACTGGAGTTATATCTCGGGATCAAAAGGATGCATTTTATATTGATAGATATCAAAATGTGGACATGAGTGCCCATCTAAGCATATAATAGTTTATAGGTATATGTACATGTTAATACTTTATTAATGAAAGTTGACACCACTCTTTAACCACCACTCAGTTTAAATGAGTGTTTAAACACCACTAATTATTAATGCTTGCAAATATGTTGTTTCCGAATCTAATATATTTTTGGCTACTGTGTTATTTTGCTTTATTGGTATTTTATAAATAATGCATCTTTGCACAAGAAGCAATCAAAATGATTCATGGTTTAGAGCTCTACCTAAACATCTAGCCAAACAAATATGTCTTATAACTGGATCCCACTCTAACAAAAACTTGTTCATTAACTGGCACATGCCTAACTTCTAGAGCCTTTCCCCTAAACCAACACCTAATAAGCCAGGTCCTTCACCAAGGGGACCATCCTGGTATGGTGCGTATTCGATACCATTATCGGTACCGGTTTGATTCATCCTGCCTGGGGTACCTTCCAACATGGCCGGGTACAGTTGGGTTCATCCAAGGATGAACATGTGTGTGCCTGGGTAGATCCTAGGGAGATCCCACAATCAACAATGGGTAGAAACTTATTATTATTATTCATTTTTATATTTCAACTTATCTTAGACTGTAAATTTTTTTATAAAAACTAATATTAATTATGGGTAAACCTTAAATGGCACTCACATTCATTTTGTCAAAAGCAAATAGATTTGATGCTTTTGATGAAGAGCAATGCGCTTATTAATTCTAATTTTTGATGATACATTTCCATTTTGTACTTGTATATTGATATTTTCAGATATATACCATGATATTTGACATTGAATTATATGTAGTGTTTTCAATTTGTTTTTTTGTTTTTTTAACTTACTTTATTTACTCTATACATTGTATGTAGTTATTTTTGCCTCCTTGATTATATTTTTACTATTTTGTATATGGTTTTGTAGCGTTGTGCCTGAGGCAAAAAATCACTGTACCTACCAACCCCATACTCATACTATCAGCGGCTACTTAGTCCAAAACCAACAAACACAAACAAGACACCTCATCAGTCTTTTGTTCAAGAAAATGCAAGATAAAATAAATTCAACGTGATGCCCTTTTGAAGGAATTTAGCAACGAGACCATTGATATCAACTTATGCCAAAGCATGTCACATTCCATAGGCATGAGGCGTTACCTTAGCAACGTGGTGTATGATATGTGCAATCATGCAACAGTAAATTTTATTCACATTAAAATTTCTCAGCATTTGCAAATTCTTTCAGATTACCGACACTGTCTAAGAAAGCAGGCACGCCTTCAAAGAGGAAGGCAGAAACTGAGGCTTTCATTTTCTAGTTGTATGTATCCTCTGTCTTTATTAATTGCAGTCATTTGTGACTGTTAGGTTTACATAAATTGTATATTATAAAATTATCTATACAAATAAATTTGTGCAGGTGGAATTTTTGTATATCCTCAGGAAATCCCAAAGACAATTTGCTTCAAATTAGACCATCTCCTGATCAGGTTACCTATGAATCACTGTCGTTCAAATATGGTTAATGGAATTCCTTAGCCGAGGTGAGTACAAAACACAAGGATATGTGCATCATCTGCATCTGACATTGCTTTCAATCTCTCGTCAAGGGGCAACTGGCCCAAATTCTATGCTACGCGAGACAAGTTTCTGGGCTTTCATATCTCCAAGAAAGGAAAAATATCAACTGTGGTCGAGTTCCCTTATGTTGGTATGTCGCCAAGATATTTTCCATTTTGTCTCTTCTAAGAAAGGGTGATATATGTTTTGGTAAATTCCAAAATTCAGACATATCCATCACATTATTATTACTCTTAAGAGCACTAAAATGTTTGTGGCAGTTTTCTATTCAATTTTAATTTCAATAAACATCTTTAGTCATCATGGATTTTGTTTATATTTAA